>JAJOZX010000480.1:97500-427500 GCA_023014485.1 Bathynomus jamesi | reverse complement strand
GTGTGTCAGCGAGTGTACAATCGGAAAGAAACAAGCAATTGGCAACTCGACTATATGAAAAGAGAAATGACCTTTCGAAGTTTCGCTGAAACCTGGTGCATAAGTAAACGAGCTGTCAGTGCGTCCGTGTGCTGCTCTTTCAGTGCTGCTGTCTTTAAAACGAATCAAAGTATTTCGAATGAGTATTTGAAAGTTATTAGGATTTAATTAAAAAAAGTGATTGAAAAGGTAAGTAATAAGAAAAACAATAATTTTACTTTGTTTTTCTAGTGAATAACGCAATATATCTTGTCCTACGACGTGTCCTTAACTATGTATTGTTAACAGTAATAAATGAATTAGCATTGTTTCTAGAGTGGAAATTCAAATAATTCAGGTAAAATATTAATTTAATTTATAAAATATTCAGATTTATCTTCGAAAATGAATTAGTGAAGTTGATTAATCAAAGTGTACAAATACGCCACATTGTACAGTGCAAAATAATGTGTGAAATTATCTAGTCGGAAACCATCAGATTACGCTCCTTTTGAGATTTTGTTTTGCTAATTTATCTCATCCCGATAATCACGGCCATTCGAAATTTACTTTCCTTATCTCTCCCTTCATAGATTAATAGTTAATCTAAAAAAATAGTGATAATACTCTGTATACAATATCTTTATTAACTATTCTTGAACAGAGAGAGAGAGAGAGAGAGAGAGAGAGAGAGAGAGAGAGAGAGAGAGAGAGAAGCCAGGTCATTGTAGACGAGGATTATAGAGAAAATATATGTAAATATATTTTTTATAGAAACTATTTAGAAATCTCTGAAGAAAACTTAACATAAAAACAAAAAATTGAAACAGGTATGAAAATTAAAAAAAAAATGTAAAAAAAAAAAACTGAAAACAACAACAAAAATAGTAAAACAATGCAGTTTATTTAAAATGTAAAACAAAAGTGAACAATTGAACAATGAAAACATGTACAGTATATATATATATATATATATATATATATATACACATTTCAACTGCAGAGAACACGCAGTATAAATAACGTAAAGAACGACGCTTGTATAGGAGAACATTCCGCGCAAGATGAGAAGAGAGAACGAACAAATGAAAAAAAAAAAAATATATATATATATATATATATATATATACAGGGTGTAACAAAAGTTCGTTGTTATAAGGAAATAAGATATAAGAGAATTGAACGAGAAAATAGTTTTTTAACCATACATTACAAGCAATACAATCAACTAACCAGTTAATCCAGTAACGATAATTGTGGCGATTCAATGTTCCATTTAACTGAAAACAAGCCTCGTCGCTAAATAAAATATTGGAAAAGATTTCCCTATGAGAACGGACTTTTGTTACACCTTGTATATGTATAAAATTTCGTAGTGTCAAGCTGAGATTACTTTTAATTCGTTTTCGTGGTCCGAAAGTTGTAATATTCGAAGTGGAAATTCCAGATTTGTGAAAAAAAATTTCCTGATTTGGGAAGGAGTAACACTCGTACGTTGAGTGTGACGCAAGTTTGCTCGAACTTTTGCATCGCTAAAGGTTTGCCATAATTTAAAAATTATGGCAAATGAAAGTGTCCAAGACGAGAACTGTACCGTTTATAAGAGAATTTTTTGTTTGCCGATGTTGTGTCATTTGCCCGTGCTTTTATTTTTCATTTGTCTTTTTGATGGGAAATTTTATTCCGATCGGTCAGGAAATCCCCCTAAAAACGTCCCAAAATATTCATTTGTGAGTGGGAAATCCTACACTAAAATGAGAATGGATCGATTCAGAATTATGTCATTTGAGATTCCTATTTTCGGACTCCTCATTACTGGACGAAGATTGAGATGCTTAATGACCGAGATTGGGGGAGTTTGGGAGTGGATGTCAACATGGGTTTAAAGCATTTAAATGTAATTTCTCAAAATAGAATGAGGAAAATAAAACCTATTATATAATTTATATTATTTATTTATTTATATATCTTTCTGCACCGCAAAAAAAAGTTAAAAAATTTCCTCCTCTCTGCCAGAACCATCTACGCACTATCCATTCACATTATCGACCTTTCACCTTGTCGATCTATGCGGTTTGAGGAAACATTTTGCTTCTCAGTTCTCAGAATCTCTCGCGATTAGGAAAGGATTTTTCAGAAATTTTTACACTTCATATAAAAAGACATTTCTTAGTCATAATAAAAATAATAATAATAATAATAATGATGATAATAATGATAATAGATATTACTGAAACTGTTTCGAATTTTTATTTTTATCCTTTAAAAGTGTGTTTATTGGTAGCAAAGGTTTCAGTTCATTAAAGGTGAACTAGTAAGCAGGTCATTAAAAAACTCGTTTGCTTTTAACGTAGTCGTTAACTGGTGAAAGTTAACTAGTAAATTTTCTTTAAGGTAATCCTGATATATTCTCCATTGAATGTAAAAATGACCATTTTTATTATGCTTTATATGATAAGACAAACATTTTATCCACTATTATTTGAGGGGAGTTACATTGAGATAGGTCAGGTTGGATTAGCATAGGTTAGGATAGATTAGACTTTTTTAATGCAGGAAGAAGGGTCCACTTGCGGGCGCCCGCAAAACTGCCCCCTTATGAAGGTCTCCGATGCTCAATAATACCATTTTTTTTAATAAATTTTGAAAAGATTATGTAATGTGTAACATGTATGTGTGTACAGTGAAGAATAAAGGGAGAAGCGTGGTGTGTTTGAGAACATGCTGGACTGCTCACAGGTAGATGAGACACTATAAAAGATTAAATAAAGGGAAAAGTGACAGGAGAAACGGGAGTTCCAGCACTCCCTGTCTCTTGTCAAACGTCCACCCCCCACCCCCCCACACACACATGAATACTTCCCTGGTCGATTGGTGTCTACAATCTCCTCCTCCTGGAGGAGACTGGAGACTTCGTTAGGTTAGATTAAGTTATTGAAGTATCGGTGAAATTTCCCGAAGGAGAAATGTGTAAAGTTTGACAGAATGCTTGATTGATGACATGTTGCAAGGCTGGTTAAACTTACGTCCCGCAACCCGGATTCAGCCGGTGAAAATTTTTATTTGTTCGGCAGACTTGTCAGGAATCTTCATTTCATCATTTAGCTTGTCAGGAAATAAGTATGATAATACTAATCGATACTAATCGAGGACCAGAAAATGGCAAAGCGCTCAGGCCAACTAATGCGATCCATTGGTCTAACTCCTGTATTATTATCATTATTATTACCAGCATCATCGGGAGTCGAACCCTCCCGACCTCATTGTCTTTATTTCGTTTATAGGGAAACTGTTATCCATTGAGTACGGACACTGGTAAATCATATAATGGTAGAAATCAGTTTGAATTTTCACTGGTATGTCTTGTAATGGAAGAAATTGTTGGAGAGGCAAAAGGAAACTTAAATTTCTGTTGTTTTCACATTTGGAAGCCAAAGCACCTTAACTTTCACATAGAGGACTTAATTCTATGCTCAAGATAGTCAAGGAGAGCTTGAAGTCGTTTGACCCAAATCTTCATTCAGTGATTGACTCTAAAGAGTGCCATGCATGTATCGGGGAACGGGAGAAGCAGAACATAAAATAAAAATGAAAGTAAGTCGTCATGCAAGTGCCTTAACGTTGATTCTACCTCAGGAATGGCCGCAGTAATTTTAATTCTATCTTAAGAATGGCCAAAATGTGGCTTTGCAATTTCTATTTCGCTGTTGCTTTGTTTATGAAGAGTGAACTCTCCATTCACGTATTAACTATGCTCCTTCGGGGTGCAGAGAATTATCAGACATTTTCCTAGAATATCTGAGAAAGAAAAGACGACCCTAAAGCAGAGATGAATGTTAGGGGGGATGTAAGTCGTTTGGTGGAGCATAAAAGGTTTTCATTCATAATATTTGTTTATACTGTGTATAAACTATTAGGCATTCGGTTGTTTTGTTTCATCTGATTCAACTATCTGTGCATAGGTTTCTATACGTTAAAATGTGGCGACTCAGTGGTATGGTCGATTATTTATATATATATATATATATATTATATATATATATATATATATATATATATATATATATATATATATATATATAAGGTTGTAAAGGATGACCCACAAATGCTTTTTTGCAAAATAGTAAATTATGCTTTTTGTTAGGTGTTATAATTTTACAAAAAGTAGTCTAGATTACACACCATTAAATTTATATATTTTAGCTTAGCTCTGTTTTACATCTTGTAGTTTTTTTAATTTTACTGTATTTTAAGATTTTAGAAAAATTCTGTATTTTACAACAATTTAATAATTTTTAGTTAAAACAGCACTGAAGATGGAATTAGCTTTAGAAACGTCTGGAGAGAGAGAGAGAGAGAGAGAGAGAGAGAGAGAGAAGAGAGAGAGGAGAGAGAGAGAGAGAGAGAGAGAGAGAGATTATTATTAATCTCCTCGAGTGATGAACAGACCTGAATCAATACCTAAAAAAGTTCCGCTGAACCCTTGTTCCTTTGTTAACATATGTACTTCTGAAAAGAGAAATGTATCGACCTTCATACTTAATTCACTCTAAAAAATGTCGTTTATGTATACTTTCCAAATACTGATATAGGAATGTTACAAAAAATAAATGGAAAGTCAGTAGTCACTTAGATTCTGTAAGAAGCTATATGAAAAGTACATGAGAGACTTTGTTTTAGGCACAGTTAGAGTGCCGAGGTATCCCGAAAGTACAGCAATGAATTCTTGCTTAGGAACGGATACATGAGCTGACAGCGTATTTACGAAGAAGGCCGAACGTATATTTTCCTTATTATATATACACCGGGTAATTAAAAATGACCTTCCCGATTTTAAACATTTATTATGGAAAAAACTAACAAAGCTACAGCGAAAAGCAAGATATACAAATGAAGAAGAACTCAAAAAGTTTTATTTACAAGTTATTGAAGTTCAATATGAGTTCCTTTTGTGGCTCTGCAGACATCAAACCGGTATTCTGTTTCCCTCCATACATTTTGTAGTATATCATACTGAACCTTTCTCACAGCCTCACGTATCCTTTCCTTCAAATGTTCCTAAGTTGTTGCCATTGGTGAAACAAAAACTTCATTTTTGACATAGCCCTAGAGGAAGAAGTCAAAGGGGGTTAGATCGGGCGAACGAGCCGGCCAAGGAATGAGGCCCCCACGCCCGATCCAGCGATCAGGCAGTTGCTCATTCAGGAAAGTTGTGACCTCATTGTGGAAATGGGGTGGCGCACCATCCTGCTGAAACCGCACATCAGCTTTGTCCTCTAGCAGCTGGGGCATCAGCCACATCTGTAGCATATCGCGATAAATGATACCTTTAATTGTTTGTTCAGCAAAGAAGAATGGACAGTACACTTTCTCAGCGGTAAAAGCACAAAACACGTTAACTTTAGGGCTATCTCTGACGTGTTCAACATTACAAATAAAAATTCCATGAAATATTCTTTATTTGTATATTTTGCTTTTCGTTGTAGCTTTGTTAGTTTTTTCACAATAAATGTTTAAAATCGGGAAGATCACTTATAATCACCCGATATATATATATATATATATATATAATATATATATATATATATATATATATATTAGCGATGTAGCGGTTGTCCGCAACCGCACATATTCTCAGTTCCGCAACCGCATTTATCAGTGCGGTTATTGCGGTTGTTTGAGGGTATTTTCTTACTAGGGCAACCAAATGTTATAAATGCTAGTGTAATGGCTATAAATGCTATAAACGTCGCCAAATGCTGTTCCTGTCATACCTCATGCCTTCACTGAAGGGTGCCAAAAAAGTCCTTGAATGTCCTCCCTTAAGTGTTCCTAGTGAACAATTAATTATTTAGTGGAGCTGGGATCATCTACGATGAAAAAAGGAATAAGCTGAAGGGGGACAAAGCTGAAAAACTTTTATTTGTGAAATACAGCCTCCCAACAATTCAATGTAAATATAAGGATTAATAGTATATATATATATATATATATATATATATATATATATATATATATTATTAGTGATGTAGCGGATGTCATTTTTTTCACATCCGCGGATGCGGATGCGGATGAGGATGTTTGATTTCAACATCCGCGGATGCGGATGCGGATGCGGATGTCTACATTTTCGTTATTTTTTAGGATATATTCGAGATTTGTTGTGTTTAACGTATATAATAAGTTATTATATAGAGAGAGCTGTAGCTATAATGTAGTATAATTGATTAATTGTACAATAATTGCTGTACTTTTCTCTGAACATATAAAATAATATCAAGCATCTAACTAATATAGAAATCAATCAGTGAATTCGTCTGCAAATAAATTCGTTATATTTTGTTGAGTTTCAGCCACAATTAGAAACCATAATTGTGTTACCAGGATGCGGGACGTGAACCCAACTCAAATGCACCCCACCGACCTCTTTCCCCAACCTCCACCCTTATAGAAAGATCTTTAATTAGCTTGATAACTATTTATATTAAGTTTAAAGTTTTATTAGGCATATTTATAAATGAGTAATTAAAATAAAGTAAACTAAGATGTTCATCGTTTAATGTTCAAACTTAATTATAGGAAGGTTATGCTTAAGGAACATTAATTTTTCTGCCTTTTCTGCTGCCAGTCTGTTTCTCTTTTCATCATATATTAATCCAGCACTGCTAAATAATCTCTCGCTTGGTACGTTTGTTGGAGGACAGGCTAAATGTTTCCTTGCAAGTTTACTCAAGTATGGATAGATATTCTGCGTATTTTTCCACCAACTAATAGGATTGTCACATGCAGCCAGGCGTTTTCTTGGTGATAGCTCTCGATCATTTTTACTATCTTTTGACATCGCGTAGGTCTCGTCATTGCTGCTTGACTCAAGAAACTGAGAGACAGATTCTGTGATAGATTTGCTTGTTGAAGGTGTTGGTTCTGTCACTGAAACTTTTATTCTTTTGGTGGGTGGCGAAGCGACAGATTCAAGAGATTGAAGCTCTTCAACTGCTTTGCCAAGTGATGATTTAACTCGTTCTAATGTACTAGGTGAAAATAACTTAGCTTTGTAACGTGGATCTAAGTAGGTTGCAAGAGAGTAACTTCATACAAGAACAGCCTTTCGTCTTGTCGCTTGCATCACTTTTGCGCACAATGAACTAGTTCTATTAATATAGTAGAATTTGATAATTTCCGCTTATTAATGACGTTTTATCTCAACGGTCCACATCCGCACGACATCCGCAGTCCAAAGTGCGGATGCGGATGCGAGAAAATGTGCGGATGTTCCGCGGATGCGGATGCGGGTGCGGATGTGACCTACATCATATATATATATATATATATATATATTATATATATATATATATATATATATTATAATTATATACACAACTTTCGAATGGGCGGTGGTTGGGGAAAGTGGTTGGTGGGATACAAAACGCGTTGAGTCCTCGTCCCGCATCCTGGAAACACTTTTTACAGTTTAGATTATAGTCATTATATTGTAGACTGTGAAAAGTGTGGCGAAAACACGATATTTTAATTGTGTTGTTTATTCTTAGGTTATGATGTTATAGGGTACATAACCGCAACCGCAACCGCGCTGAGCTCTATTTGTAAGCTCCGCAACCGCAACCGCAGAGCTATGAAAACTAACAACCGCTACATCACTAATATATATATATATATATATATATATATATATATATATAGAGAGAGAGAGAGAGAGAGAGAGAGAGAGAGAGAGAGAGAGAGAGAGAGAGAGAGAGAGTGGTCCAAAATTCCCTATTTTGCTGAAATAATAGTATTTTAGGATAAAAATGTAGTAGCATAATTAGATGTGTATTTATTTATCAAGCTTAGGTCTAAGATTCGACGTGAGGACAATCAGTGTCTGCAAATCTCAGCTCTGTCTATTGCAAAGCAGAATTTCAGAGCACATTCTCAAGCATCTCTGGGGATAATTATTTTAGCGACTACCGTGACAATGCTGGATCGCAGATTCTGCGGGTCTGTAACTCTTGTTTTGTAAACTCAGACTTTATAAAGCCCCACGCAAAGAAGTCTAATGGTGTTAAATCCGGAGATCATGCTATCCAGGGCCTATTTCCACCACGTCCAATCCATCGATTTGGTAAGAGCTCATCAAGGTACACCTCCAACGATGTTTGCATAGTGACATGGAGCTCCATCTTGTTGAAAGACAACAGTGTCGAGAATACCATCTGAACGAAGCTGAGGTTCAAAAAACTGCTGAAGCATGTCAAGATAAATTGCTCCTGTTACCGTAGCTTCTGCAAAGAAAAAAGGTCCGAAAATCTTCGATCTTGTCATACTCAACCAGACATTAACTTTAGGAGAATCTCTCTCCCATTCGTAGAACTAGGTTGGTTTTTCACTAACCTACATACGGCAATTATGTCGATTAATCTTCCCGCATGTGTGGAATGTCGCCTCATCGCTAAAGAGAATGTGGTTTAATAAGTTAGTTTAGGTATAAATTTTTTCAATCAATTCTGTGCACATGGCGGTTCATCTTGGATAATCCTCTTCATGTAACTCATGTAGCACTTGAAACTTTTGTTTTCTGATGTTCATTTTAAAATCCTTAGGACAGTCGGTTTTGATATGCTCAGTCTACGTGATGCTGTGCGAGTTGACATTCTAGGATTTGTTTCAAAGGCATCTCTTACGATTTAGAACATTTTCTTGAGAGGTACCTGAACGTCAAGATCTTGCCTCATCATGAATTGATCCTTTTTTTTAAATTTATTGACAAGCTCGCGAATTGCTTTGTCTATAGGTGCTGGTTTGTGGAATCTTCTTTCGAATTTTTCTCAAATTTCTTTGCACTTCTTCCCACGGACACGTAATGTTACTACCATCACACGTTCTTGTACATCTATCATCATCTATGGCCTGTAGAAAATAAAATGGAAATGTCATTATTTTAGCAAAATAGATAGGGAGTTTTGAACCACCGTATATATATATATATACCGTATATATACAGGGATGCGCCTCGGTGGTGTAGTGGTTAGCGTCGCTGACTACAAATCCATCGGCCACGGGATCGAGACCCGGTGACGGCAGACGGTACGCAGCAAAACCCGGCTGTTCATCCTTCCACACAATAAAAAAAATTGGTTGGTAGATAAATGGGTAGCCTAGTGGTTAAGATGCTAGGATGCTGGTGTGGCGTGGTTCGGATTCCAAGTTAAGCTGTAGGTCTAAGGTGGAGTGATAAGCTTGACCTTCGTCAGAATGAACAATTCGAGGGGAAGCAAAATCAAGGTAACCAAGGTGTGTATAATGAGTACTCAAACTGGCACATTTTATTTCTATTTACAAGTTTTGTAACCAGCAATTTTTCCTTATGTGGCCCTATTTTCTGCATAAGGTGTAGAATACCAGGAATTTTTTAGTAAGTTTTCTATCTAGTTTTTTTCCCTTGCAGTTTTCCCTTTGTTTACTGAACCAACATTTGTCTTTTGGGTGGCCCCATCTTTTGCAATAGGTGCAGAATCCCCATGTTTTTGCAGGTTTTTTATCTGTTTTTTCCTTTGTACTTTTTCCTTTGTTTGTTGAACCAACATTTGTCTTTTGTTTGCCCCTTCTTACGCAATAGTTACACTTCTCTCACAGATTTAATCGCTTCTACCTCAGACTTATTCACTACTAGCTCTAAGTCTAACATTCTAATTCTGTCTGTAACAGTGGTCTTGTCTATTAAATCTAAAGCTGTTTTCTAGTACTTCTTCCTCCCATAAATGTTCTGTAACTGTTTTTTGGCTTTCTTTCTCATGCATTCTGAGGTATTTTTATTTGATAAACCTTCGCTAATTTTTCCCACTCGGCCTTTTTAAGATTTTTAAGGGATTCCATACTTGGACTCCGCACGAGAGTCAACGTTGAAAGATATTATGAAGTTGGAATAAAGCGTATCGCTTTATAATTTGTCTTTAAAACTTAAAAAACTTTTACAACGTTTAAAAGTTTTTAACTTTTAAAGTCTTTAAACCTTTAAAACCCCTAACAGAATTAACAGAGAAACCTTGTTTTATAAGTTAATTTGATAACTCAATTTTATTTTGATATTTAAATTTTTTTTAGTGGGTAATTGAGAGGTCTAGTTAAGGGATTAACGGTGACAAACAACAACTACGTGGTGGATATTTTAAAAAAATTCCTAAATTTATCATGTACTGATAATAAACGATAACAAAAGAAAAGATAAATGTCAGATATACGCTCAGATTTGGAAATAGATGAAACGTACATTTTTTATAATTTTATATTTTTTATAATTTTATTTATAATTACTGGTCAATGTATCATTGTACCACTAAACATCCTTGTTATTGTTTCCAGTTTTGAACAGAAGCATTATTCGAGAGTTAGTTTATTGTTTTTCATAAATGAATTAATCTTTTATCTAAAATTTTTATATTTTTTATTTTTTATATATATTTTCGGATTAAAACCGTTTCTGAATAAAGTTTCACACGGCTAAATTAAAAATTAAATTAAAGTTTGAAATTCCCCCTTTAAGTGGTATAGAGGATAATTCATCACATTTTGATATCTGTTCTACTTTAATGAGTATTAATTCTGACCTCAAGATCAAAATTCTGAGAAACGCTGTCAGGAGGAAGGAGATAGATCATACTGCCACAGAACGCAAACTTTTGTGTGCCATGCACCCGCAAGTGTCCAGTCTGGCAACCTGAGACACGTGCTGCTTGCCAAATCCAGTGACCGATTCCTATCCTTTCAGTTTTTTGCCAGTATGAGCCAAAGTGTTCATCTATGTATCCAGAATGATGAACATTTCCAGCAGTTGCTGTAAGCCTGCATACTTAAGACATTTAACGTGAACTGTAACTTTCAAGTGAAGAGTCGTAGCGTTAACTGTCACTGTCAAACTCTAAAATGCCTTCTTTGTCTGCCTTTCCTGCCGGATACTCGTTAGGGGAGAGAGAGAGAGAGAGAGAGGAGAGAGAGGAGAGAGAGAGAGAGAGAGATTAGTCAATTATTCACAACGACCAAAACTTACGATATACTATATTACATAGCCTTGGTGAAGCGAATTGAGTCGTATTGGGGATTTTCAATAAGGAAATTTTTTTAAAAAACTAAATTTAGAAAACGTAATTAAATCTTTATAAGTGGTAAAGAACCAAGAAGTGGAAATTACATTAATTACAGGTAGGAAATCTTGGTGCAACTTTAAAAAAAAAGTTCACAAAACTTTTCATATATCGACGTTTCGAATGAACTTTGTGCTATTATTTGAATGCTTTTCAATTAATTCTGAGATCAAATATTGAAAATGTAGTGAAATTTGATCATTTGATAAATTTCTATAGAAAAATGTTGAATTCTTGCAGAATTAATTTTTTAAAGTTTCTTGATAATTCGTTGAAAAGCGATTCATGCATCGATTTTATAGACGTGTTTATAATTTCTTTTTATAGAAAGCAAAAGTAATTTATCATCTGTATGTATACAGTATATATATATTATATATATATATTAGGGTGACAATAAAAATCGAAAGTTGGAGTTTTTTATTGGCCATTTGTTCAATGCTGCTACTACATGAGGAAACAATGTACTGTAAATATTAGATCATTCAGATAATATTTAAGGGTGTCTCAAGTGAGGTAAATAATTCTCCTTATTCATTAATATTTTTTTTAATTACTTATTACGATTGGAGTACGCCTGCACTTAAACTTTATGAACTAAAACTAACGTTTATTTACATTAATTAAAAAAAATATTAATTTATTTTTACTAGGTAATGAATAATTAATGTTTGTTATAAGGAGAATTATTTACCTCACGTGAGACACCCTTAAATATTATCTGAATGACCTAATATTTACAGTACATTGTTTTCTCATGTAGTAGCAGCATTGAACAAATGGCCAATAAAAAACTCCAACTTTCGATTTTTATTGTCACCCTAATATATATATATATATATATATATATATGTTATATAAGTTAGTTCATGGGAAGGAAATGACACTTGTGGAAGGTGTGTTTTGCATCCTGTTTTGATCTTTTTCTTTTCACCACCAATTCTATCGAAATAAAAATAAAATGAACTACGAGTTCCGCATTTATTCCGGGTTAATCAGTATTTTTCAGTCGGTGGTAATGTATACGCTTACCACTGGTGCAACTTTTAGGTCCGTGAGATTTACGAGGACAATTCCTTAAAATGGTACTAGAGAAAGAGCAAACACCTAAAGTGGTACTCAGCAAAGAAAAAAAAAATAGGTTCAAAGCACTACGATTCATTAAGATAAAATTACTTCGTTTTCAAGTAACTCCTTATATCTATAAAAAAAAATGGGCCTGTGGCAACACCATATATGCATGTGAAATGGCTCTCAGTGCCATATCATAATGAAAAAGACTATAATATTTAGAAACGTTGAAATGGAACTTGTTTACGTTCTCATTTTAGTATTTGTAACAAGCACGGAATTTCGAACAAAGCTTCTTTCATGAATGTCACCAAAATCAAAATGAAACAATGGAAATCACATCATTTGTCGAACGCATTTTCGAGAGGTTATTCACCTTCAATCTTAAATTGCGCAAAACACTCTTTCTCTCAACCATTACTTTTATACGAAACAAAACACAATAGACATTATATATATTAATGCACACACACACACACACACACACACACCACACACACACACACACACACACACACATATATATATATATATATATATATATATATATATATATATACACACACTCAAACACACACACATACACACACACACATATATATATATATATATATATGATGAAAATAACCATGAACGAAAAAGGAAACACAGAATGGTGCTCAAGCGCTTTCATCTAATGACATCCTCAGGAACACTGAAATAATAACAAGTTCGAGACAATATATAGGTTACAAAAGAAAATAAAGTAAAATAGAAAATAAAAATTGTAGGAGGAGCATGCAAACTTATAAGGAAAACTACCAGAGTTTTAACACTGCCCCTTTTGTCTAAATCCATTCTGAACGAATTCAAAACAAGAAGATCAAGCGAAAAAAGGTCCTGGCTAATGTTCAAATTATTTGTAAGTTGAATAATGGCAGACTCAAGAATATTTCTATTAACAATGTTGCTTGAGTGAAACAAAATTGAAGCATTATTCCAATCAATACAGTGGATAACTCTGACAAATGGACGAAAAGGGCACTGGACGATTGTCCCGTTCTAACGGAATAGTGATGCTGTTTTACACGCGTGTGCAAATCCTTTCCCGTCTGTCCAGTGTAAAATGAATCACATGTTTACAATCAATTTTATAGATAATGCCTGAATTATTGGTAGGGCTATTTTTTACTATGATATTTTTCACAATATTATCATATGAACAATTGAACATACTACATTAATACTCAAACGTTTAAGTACATTAGCAATGCCCAAAAAGCCTGGGAAAAATGTAAGTACTAAAATATTCTTCAACAAAGTGCGAGGGTTATTATTCACACGATAGAAAGTTCGTTTTGCCTTGTTAAGACAAGATTCCCAAAACGCAGGTGGGTAACACAAATCACTTCCAATACTGTTGATGTTTTCTAATTCGGCATCCATGTATTCCGGACTGGCGATCCTAAGAGCGCAGAGGAACATTGAAGAAAATATAACCTCCTTAATGGAGGTGTCATGTCCAGAGTAAAAGTGTACGTAGGACAAATTGTTTGTTTTTTTCCGATAGATACTAAACTTAAAACCTGGGCTTTCCCTATGTACACGCACATCCAAAAACGGGATTGAGTTGTCTTGTTCCACTTCTAAAGTAAACTTAATGGAGGGGACTTGATCATTTAACTGAAGGAGGAAGTCATCCAGGTCACGATTCATGAGCCAGATACACAAAATATCGTTGACGTATCGCAACCATGGGATGCCAACCCCCAGGATTCTCGGAATGTAAGTAATTTAAAAAAACTCCATATAAATATTGGAGAGGAGGGGCGACAAGGGACTACCACTGGCCATCCCATAAACCTCTTGATAATACTCGTTACTGAAAGTGAATTTA
Source organism: Bathynomus jamesi (assembly GCA_023014485.1). NCBI lineage: Eukaryota > Metazoa > Arthropoda > Malacostraca > Isopoda > Cirolanidae > Bathynomus > Bathynomus jamesi. The sequence continues at coordinate 413,397 of JAJOZX010000480.1, read as the reverse complement.
CAGTCTTTGATGCAAAGTTTAATGAGTTCCAAAACGATGTGTGCAGGTGTTGGCAGGTCATACTTATGTAATTCTCGGAAGAGAAAGTCAAGCATATCGTCAATCGGCACTTTTGTAAACAATGAACAAGCGTCAAAACTGATCAGTTTATCGTTGGTTTCAGTGCGTATATCATTCAGTTTTTCAGTAAGATCTATGGAATTTTTTACATGTGAATCAGAGATAGTTCCGAAAATGGGGGACAAGACTTTGACAAGCCATTTGAAGAGTTTATAGGTAATAGAACCCACAGAGCTAATAATAGGGCGCATAGGGTTGCCAGGTTTGTGGGTTTTAATAAGACCGTAAAGGTAGGGAAGAGAAGGCGAAGTGGACATGAAAAGCGGAATTAAGTCCTTATAATCTTTGAGAATGCGTTTCAAGCCACACTTGAATGATTTGATGACGTCATCCTGCGGGTTGTTCCTAAGCTTTCTGTATGTGGCGGGGTCCTAGAGAAGCTCGTTCATCTTTCTAATGTATTCCACTTTGTCCATAGTAACTATGGTGTTAGCCTTGTCTGCTTTAGTAATATGGAGCTCACCATCTTTTTTTAATTGTAAGAGGCTATTGCGAAAACGTTTAGAAAAGTTTTCTTCGTAAGTACTATTCGCAGCACTATAGACAAGGCCTTTAACTATGTTCACCAAAGGCTGAGGAAGATTACACTGTTTTTCAAAACGAGTTGGGTAGGAGAACTTCTTCACTTCGTAATATTTTGGATCGCAAAATTAAGTCTCATTCGAAACATCAGTGGAGTAAAAAAGCAAGCTCAAAATGTGTTTTGAACCTTTCTTCGAAAAACATTAGTGACGATGCAAAAAACGCCCTTGGATTTGGTATGTCCTTTTTAATTGTTAAAAAAACTTCTGCTTTACAAATTTGTTATAGTCTTGCTTGTTTTGAAAAACTGTAATCTATATAATCTACTGTAATCTGTAATCTATATATATATATATATGAAAAGGATAGAGAGGAGCTCTATTTTTTATTGTTGTCAACGTTTCAGTGTTTTAAGCCTGAACCAACAGCTTTACCTCTATCCACAAAAGAGAATTCTTTCATCCGACGTCATTCTCAAAACTATAATACATCCATCTTCTTCAATCATTTTAAAATTCTCTCATCCTCATAAGAGTTACAATCACTTCTTACTGTAGAGTCAGTGTGGTCGAAAAGTCTCTACCCAATATGAAGTATATGGGAAATACATTTTTATTTATGGAACTATATCTTAAAATATTGAAGAAGCTTTCTGTTCATTTAAAAGCGCGTTGATGGCATGTAATGTAATTAATTAATGTAGTTCCATTCGGTAAAAACTTTTCAGACAGCCGTATCGCTTCTCAATACACCAACCAACCAACCATTTGAAATATAACTTCACAATTTTATCGTTCCAGTAAGCAGTAAATTGTTTACGTGAATTTGGGTTTAGAGAAGACCATACCACAGAAGACGCCATTAACGTGCTATTAGAAAATATCTATAAAAACCTAAACTACAAAAAACACAATCTTAGTTTTCCTTGACCTGTCGAAAGCCTTTGATACACTCTCACATATCTTACTAGACAAATTAAACACATATGAAATAAGGGGAAATATGCTAAATTGGTTTAAGTCGTATCTCTCTAACTGTCACCAGTATGTTAAAGTAAATGATATTTCATCAAAATATGCTATATTGGAAAATGGGGTTCCACAAGGATCAATCCTTGGACCCTTACTCTTCTTAAAGCATGGAAATGATTTTTATCGATCAACCCACATTAGAGTGTATTCAATATGCAGATGATACAACACTTACTTCTACACACCACGATATCAATTACCTAACGAACGAAGTGAACAGGCAATTAAATCGTCTATCAATGGATGTGTGCAAATAAGCTTTTACTAAACTTACAAAATCATCATATATGACCGTAACTAAAAAAACTGCAATCGCGCACACACCATTAATAACATTATGTAAAAAAATGTTGGAAAATTTGTGTTTATCTTAATTTTTTGGTGTTTCGTTATGTTTTTGGGTGTGCTGAATTAAAAAATCGCATTAGTTTTCTCGTGAAAACTCTAGTTTCTTCTGAAAACCATAATCTGTTTTTGTTCCTATGGCTTATCAGAGAGCAAAATCACAATGACGAAAAGGAAAGGAAAATAAATATATTTCATATTTAAAGATATATAATGTATATAATGTATATATAATGCGTATATAATGTGTATATATATAATGCACACAAATATACTCACAAATCTAAGCGGATTATCTCGTATTAAACACCAGATATAGTCGCCCATCATAGCTTCGTCCCATTTTCTCTGATATCTCCTCTCCATGGTTTGGATATTTTGATGAAAACATTCACCATGTTCTTCACTTACGTCACCCAAATTTGGTCTGAAGAATTCTAAATGCGAGTCCAGATAGTGTAACTTCAGGGACATTCTACAACCTAAACTTTGAAAATGTTTGAGTAGATTTTCTACTAGCTCTTTTTAGTTGTCGTTCTTCTTGTTACCTAAAAATCCATGGACTACAAGCCGAAATGACTGTCAAGCATTTTTTTCAGGAGCTGTCATTTTTTCTTCTAACTCTTTAGATGCTAACATGCGTCTGACTTGAGATCCAACAAATATGCCTTCCTTGATTTTAGCTTCAGAAAGTTTGGGAAACAATGAACGTATATGATAAAGAGCATCACTTTCAGCATCCAAAGCTTTGATGAATTGCTTAATAAGACCAAGCTTGATATGCAGCCGGGATAGCAAAATTTTGTCTGTTGGAACAAGGGCTTCGTTAAGAACATTGTGTTTGCCTGGATTAAGCTAATTTCTCACGGGCCATGCCTTTCTGACAAAGTGCTCACCATCTGCTCTACTGTCGCAAAGGCAGAGGAAACACGAATATTTAGTGTAACCGCCCTGTAGTCCAAGCAGGAATCCTAGGATTTTGAAGTCTCCACATACATCCCATCTATGTTCACTGTAGTTTATTTTGTCTAGCAATTGCTTTACATTTTCATATTCTTCCTTCAATTCAACCGAATGAGCCACAGGAATAGATGGAAACATGTTTCCATTATGTAGTAGGACGCCTTTTAAACTTCTAGTTGAACTGTCAATAAACAAACGCCAATCAGCAGGGCTGTATTCAATTCCTATCTCAGCAAAAAGGCCATTCACATCACAGCAGTAGCAAAGAGAGCTCGATGCAAAACAGAAGTAGAAAGAAGATTATCGCAAATGCCTATTCCAGTAGAAAGAGATCTTGACACTTGGGTCCAAAAGATTCTACTCTTTAAGGCGGGACGTCATAATTTCTGCATTGGTTTTCGTAAGGTTCATATCCCTGACTAGGTCGTCTATATCTTTCTGGTTGGGGAAATGGGGTGACGTATTGGAGCTTGCCTCGAAGTCAGCATCTTCATCTTCATCGAAGGATATTAAAGGCGTTTCTTCTATTTCCTCCATAGTGGGTGGGCACTGGGCATGGAACGAGTAAATCTTCATTATGGGGGACTGGGGCAATAGAAGATGGGATATTTGGATATAGGGCATTTTTCCGACCTTTACCTCTCTTGTAAAGTGAAATGTCTCCCATGCAGAAGTAGCAATCATCGTGGTGATTGGTTTGCTCCCTCCAAATGCGAGGAATAGCAAATAGTACCTCGCAGCCATCCTTCTAATGTGGAACGGCAGCTTCCACAGCAAAAGTGAGGTGCCCATGATTTATCTTGATCGCCAATGGGCATGCCAAAATTAGCGTGATATATGATAATAAAAACCCACTCTAATAAACTGTCTATTAGAGTGGGTTTTTATTATCATATTTTGACCTTCACGTAGAAAAAGTGAAGTTTTTTGCATTTATTAGCGTGATATGCTGTACAAAACTTCGTTCCTGTGTCAATTTTGTGCTTTACTTGCTTTTGGATTGATGTAATGGCCGCAAACATAACAAAATGAATCTGCAGAGTGTCTGCGGAGCCTATTGGTAGCCACCACCATGTAATTCTAATTCAAGTATCTGAAAAATACCAAAAAAAAAATTTTATAAACAAAAATAAGAAACCAAATGTGTACAAATATTTAATAATGGGCCTTAACCAATAAAAACATTACTAATAAACCCCAGTTTTAGGGATATTTTGAATTTTGCACTTGAAATTACTTTTGCTATCTCAGAAAAATGCCTTAAAAATGGCGAAAAAGTAAGATTTCTAAATTTGACAATATCATAAAGACTATAGTTTTTCGAGCAAAACCGATGCCAAATCTGTAATCAGCGTGGCCGAAACATATAGAAAAGATCGAAAAATCAACATAAACAAATAATTGTTACACAGTGTAATTGGAAACACTCCTGTTGCAAAAGTAAATTAAGTTAAAGTTCTTGGCATCAAGTAAGATGAAAAATTAAATTTCAAAAGCCACACACAACATATCAAATCAAAAATATCTACATTTCTCTACATAATGTTTAAACTAAAAAAGAAACAATTCCCCAAAATTTATCCATCCACACTTGCAATATGGAATCACAGTATGAGGCAGTACAAAGAATTATATACTGTGTCCGCTAGAAGTAATCCATAAAAAATGTTTACGAACTCTCTCAGACAATGATAAGAGACGATCTCACACCTCTCCAATGTTCAGAAACTTAAATATTCTAAAATTAAATGACCTGTATAAACTTACTTTCGGTATCAGTATGTACAAAGTTGCTAATAGTAAAAACTATACTTCGCCCATTCACAGGGCGATTACCTCCAATCAGATCAACCATAATCATAATACAAAGCTTCCCAATGATTTCATACTTAAACCAAATTATTCCATACAAATTGCAGGAACTGCTCTCTCTTACAAAGGGGCAGATATCCGGAACGCTATACCCATAAACACCAGACAAGCACCATCACCAATATCGTTTCGCAACTCACTAAAGAAACACTTTATAAACTCCTACTAATGTATATATATTGCAATTTGTAAGTATTACTAAGCAATGAAAATCACCTATTATATATATAAAATTTACAATCTTAAATGAGTGCAATCATAAACCATATAAATTAGATGTTAAAAGTTTCCAATATATTACGCCATAGTTATGCTATGCCTCACTCATTTGTATCTTTGTAACTTTAAGATTGTATCTTGATTTGTATTGTTCACCATTTTACCTTTCTATTATTTCTATTATTATTATTTTCTATTATTTCAAAGATTATTTCAATTTTCATTTGTAATGACAGAGTTAACCTCTTAACGACTGAAGTTTTTGTAGAGTTAAATTATGAATGCTTGTATTGGAAACGGTACAAATTCGACCCAGTGGTCCAAAAGAGGTTAACTAAATGCAACATTATTTTGTTTTCCACAAATTCTATTTATATTTGACATTTTCCTATGTAAAATTAGAAATGAATCTCAAAGACTTTTGCCTGAAAAGTTGTCATGCTTCCCAACGGCATATTCAGATGAGAGTACTGTAATTAAACTAAAAAAATTAAACGTTAATCCCAACATTGTGTAAACCAGTATGGCTGTAATGTATATCTTATGTAATGTGTTCTTTCTGAATAAAGATTATTATTATTATTATTATTATTATTATTATTATTATTATTATTATTATTATTATATGGTGTGGCTAAGACTAAATTAAATACGACTTTTAGTGATTTTTTCGCTGTTGTCCATCGCTTCCAAAAGCTATGCCCTGAAACTATGTTTTAAACCAATATTTATCGATAAGAAACATGGAATTTCACTACAGAACCTTTCTCATCGAGTGTACATATTTTCTACTTATCTTTCGCAAAAACATTTTAAATACTATTCTCTGAAGTTATTGTATTTTTTTCTTATTTACTAACTCCTAAAAATAATTTTATTCTCCAAAATGGGTTGAGGTTTGGAACGTACACTATAAACTAAAATTGATCTAGATAATTTTATACAGACCATCGTTTCTTTAAAAAATTAAATGTTTCATTTGACCAAATGTGGAGCAATTTTAAATCCATTTTATTTCGCAATTGGTCCCAAAAGGAAAGGTGTTCCAACATTGTAAAGTAAAGTTGTTCCAACAGAACACTGTTTCATGAAATTTACTCGCTCCACTTGCTATATGAAACAATTTTGGGGCAATTTTTTTGTAAACAAATGACAAATGGTCCTTTCTGAAGCGATTTTGAACGAATTATAATGACATAAAAATAAAACTAATAAAAAACCGTGCCATATTCCGTTCAAATGGGACAGTTAAACTTTTAGAAACATGGTGCGTCCTTTACCCTCCCTTTACCCCCTCGGGCCCCTCCTTTACGAAACATAGTGCTTCCTTTACCCCGCTCTTTACGTCGCCTGTGATAAGTTTCTGTAAAAACATGGTGTCATTATCGCCAGCCGTTATGAGTTCTTTACAAATTACTATTCGCGCCTCACACTCTTCACTGGTGAGATTTAGAGGGGACGATATATGTTGGGGAACTTTCTGACTGTTTAAGTTTGCAAAAATATCGATTTCAGTTTCGATTTAAGTTTTTAATTTTTTTTCGATTTGAGTTTATTTTTCGATTCGAGTTTTATATTTTTCGGTTCAATTCAATTTATATTTCGATTCCAGTTTTTTTTCTCAGATTTCTTAAAGAATTGCTTTCTACTATTTATGTTATTTTTTGGGGGGTACCCTACTGACAAATTCAGATTTAATTTTATATTTGTATTTGCATTCGATTTCTGTTTTTCAAAGAGGGAATTTGCTTTCGTAACTATCTTTACTTTTGTATGATTAAACATGTAAGCATCTATAACCAACTGAATCAGCACGAAACACTCATCTTTTTTTTTTTACTTATTCGCTTCATTTCTTTCACCTAAAGTTTTATTTAACAAAAAACTTTCAATTCGAAATGTTTTATTAATTCGTACACTTTTCAAATTTTAAAGCACACGACATGTATATAATATATAAATAATAGTATTAGAAAGGGGAATAAAACAATTAAATGCACCTCTGTTTATTAAATACAAAATACAAATATCTCGTAAACTCGCGTGTTAAAATTAGAGCGAACAATTAAAATATTGTCAATGTTTTTGGGCAACAAATTGTTTCTTTGAGGACTTAAAATCAATCTGAAAAGAGAAAAAAGCCGTTCCACACTAACGGAACTAAAAGCCATTCCACGTCGAATTGAAAAATAAGGATATTTTAAATCCACACAAATGTTAAGTCGCAAAAAAAGGAAAATAATTCACGTTATTTATATTTGTTTACAATCCAAATGCTCCTCAAAATTGAAACGTAAAACTTATTTTTAATCTATTCGATAATGAAAAACGCACTCTAATAGACAGAGTTTATTTCCACAACAGTTTCGATGCCCACTGGCATCTTCCTCGGGTGGATACAGAAAAACGAATGAATTCGTTTTTCTGTATCCACCCGAGAAGATGCCAGTGGGCATCGAAACTGTTGTGGAAATAAACTCTGTCTATTAGAGTGCGTTTTTTATTATCTATTTTGACCTTCAAGTAGAAAAAAGTTAAGTTTTTTGCATTTAATCTATTCGAATTCAGATTTCAGTTTTGGATTGTTTTTCAATTTCAGTTCGAATTTCGATTTTAGTTGTCAGAATTTTTTTCAGTTCGATTTTTTTCGATTTCAGTTCATAAAAAATATCGGTTTTATCAGTTTATCGATTCCAGTTCGATTTAGTTTCCCATCCCTGATATATATATATATATATATAATATATATATATATATATATATATTCCGAATGTACTTACGTAGTATTTTACGCAGTTCACATTATTGCTAGTTTTGTGTGTCTCAGTTGAGAAAAACCAGTATACAGTGTATATATATATATATATATATATATATATACACCCACAGCTTTGGTTAGCTTCCGCCCGAATTATTCATTCTGACGAAGGTCAAGCTTTTCACTCCACCTTAGACCGACAGTTTAACGTGGAATCCGAACAACGTCCCATCAGCAGCCCAGCGTCTTAACCACTAGGCCACCCAGGGTACCCATTTATCTACCAACTACTTTCTTTATTGTGTGGAAGGATGAAGAGCTGGGTTTGGCTGCGCGCCTGCTGCCGTCACCGAGTCTCGATCCCGGGGCCGATGGATTCGTAGTCAGCGACGGTAACCACTACACCACCGAGACGTTTTATATATATATAATGATACACACAGACCGTGCATGGAACAAGGAATTCTTCTGGGAAAATCAAATCCACTATAGTTTTTCTTTTTCATGATGTTAGCCCGACGTGGGCAACGGGTTACTCGCAAAGAGGCCCCAAAAATATATAACATACTGCACCCTTGTTTGGGGAAACTCCGCTAACAACGCATTAAATAGTATCTTTGTCATCCAAGAACGAGCAATAAGGTTATTATCTGATGCTGATTTCCTTGATCGCTCTAGTGCATTATTTAAAGAGCTAAACCTACTAAAGCTCAACGATATAACCAAAGTGGCACATTTTATTTTTATTTCCGAGTGTAAGAACAAAATCATTAATTTGCAATGGGTAAATAGATATTTTGTAACTCATCAAGAAATCCACTCGTATCAGACCAGAAATAGATCAAAGCTTGTTATACCTCAATTTAGATTGCCTTCATCTCAAAAACTACCCATTTTCATTGGATTGAAACTATGGGATGACTTGCATGTCAATATAAAAAATATTGTGAATGTAAATTTGTTTAAAACCAAGTTGAAATCCCGATTAATAATGGCATACTAACAAAAATCTAGGATTAATGTCCACTAATATTGTTTAATATTGTTCATTAACATTGTTTAATATTATAATACATGTTTTAACTATTAATAACACTTATTTACTTATTTATTTATTTATTATTATTAATTTATAACAACTAGCTGCTTATTTTTAATAAGAGCCCAGTAAAGCCTAAAGCTTAAGGGCCAAATTAAATAAAATAAATAGTCGAGCTTCACAATTATTCATGTCATTGTATATTGAAAAAAATTTATTTATTTTATTATTATTAATAAAGGTTATTCTATACTATTCTATTCTATTCTATTTTCCGAGAAGAGTTCCTTGTTCCATGCACGGTCTGTGTGCATCATATATAATATATATATATATATATATATATGACATTAAAATATAAAATCTTAAAATATGTAAAAACTTTAAGAGAAAAAAATTATCAAGTAAAAATTATGTAATCACAGAATTAATTACGGAAAATCACGGAAATGACAAATAGAACTTCTGGAGGATGTGTTAATTTGGTCAGTTGTTGTTTTTTACTGAAAGATATTCAGAATATGAAAAAAAATCACCAACCAGCCAAATTAACAAGGTGTGTGTGTGTGTGTATATATATATATATATTATAATATATATATTATATTATATACAGAGAGAGAGAGAAAAAGAGAGAGAGAGAGAGAGTGTGTGATGTGTAATTACCGCATACCTTATATCGGTAAAACTAATGCCCCTTCGGGTCAACAATTCGCAAAGCCCCCTAAATTTGAAGCCTATAAGCAAACACATCTGGAAGTGAATCCAGAGTGCAAACAAAAAGCCACATATTCGATCCAAACAGAGACTAAATATCTCTATATAACCTTCAATATATAAAAGTAAATTGTTTACCTCTACCCAATGCCCATCCGAATGGACCTCTCTCTCTCTCTCTCTCTCTCTCTCTCTCTCTCTCTCTCTCTCTCTCTCTCTATTATATATATATATATAATATATATATATATATATATATATATATATAGGCGTTGGCAACGACGAAGAGCAAACAGGTTTTACGCTTCCAAGAAGAATTTTTTTTTTTGCCTTTGGGTGTGCATGTATCCATTTTACTCAGTTGAAAGTTAACAGTGAATACAATATAGGAAAGATTTTGACGCTATATACACACAAAGGTTTCGTCCAGTTAGACATATAAACATGCATAGAAATTCGTTATATATATATATTATATATATATATATACACGCGCCTTGGTGGGGTAGTGGTTAGCGTCGCTGACTACGAATTCATCGGCCCCGGGTTCGAGACCCGATGGCAGCCGGCGCGCAGCAAAACCCAGCTGTTCATCCTTCCACACAATAAAGAAAGTGGTTGGTAGATAAATGGGTACCCTAGGTGGCCTAGTGGTTAAGACACTAGGCTGCTGATGGGGCGTGGTTCGGATTCCACGTTAAACTGTAGGTCTAAGGTGGAGTGAAAAACTTGATCTTCGTTAGAATGAACAATTCGGGCGCAAGCTAACCAAAGGTTAATATGTTCCAAAGGTTATATATATATATATATATATATATATATATAATATATACGTATATACAGGGTGTCCCATAAGTCCGGCATCATAGGAGAAATTCTTATTTTTTCTATTTCTACAAACCATAATTCATATTTTTCTCTTTCTACAGGCCATAATGTCTGTGAGCAAGGAAGAACGAATCCAGATAATTCTACTCATAGGAAATCGGAGTCAAAGAGAGGCCGCTGCTGAATTTAACAGACTGCATCCAGACCGCGAGCCAATAACACAGAGTTGTGTTAGCAGACTTGTTGCAAAGTTTAAGGAAACAGGATCCTGCACATTACAGCACCCAAGTAAGGGAATACCTGTACCAACAATTCCCTGGTCATTGTATAGGACGTCGAGGGCCTGTGGAATGGCCAGCTAGAAGCCCGGATCTCACGCCACTAGATTTTTATCTCTGGGGCCACTCGAAAGCGCTGGTATACGCAGAGAAAATTAGGAGTGTTGAACATTTGCGGCAGCGCATTATTGGGGCATGTAACACCATTACTCCTGACATCATTCACCGTGTGCTTGCTGACTGGGTATCACGTCTGAATTTGTGTATTGAAAACAATGGTGGACATATTGAGCACGTTCTGTAAATAAAAGCTTTTGTTTTGCTTTTTTTTTCATTATTTTTCCTATGATGCCCGACTTATGGGACACCCTGTATATATATATATATATATATATATATATATGTGTGTGCAAGGAAATCACAAAGCAACACGTGATCTTTTTAATAAGCAAAGAACCACAGGGAAAAGGAAAAGGAAACACGAAGTCCGAGCGCTTTCGTGATATATTCACATCTTCAGGGACAAGAAAGAAGATGTGAATATATCATGAAAGCGCTCGGACTTCGTGTTTCCTTTTCCTTTTCCCTGTGGTTCTTTGCTTATATATATAAATAAAGTATATCGGGTGGGCCCGCAAAAAACGCCTTGAGATTTTAACATCAATAACTTCAAAAATATGCAGTTTACACTTCCAAAATTAACATAACTTTTTTTCTTTTACCTCAATCTATTGGTAAGCCATCATAAAAATTTCAGACCTCTACATAAAATACTTTTTCCACAGCTGAGGGAACAATGAGGTATGGTGAAAAAAACGAATATCCTAAATCCTAAATGTGTATAGCTGCACCTCGCAACTATTCTAAGACTTGTAATAGTTTCCTTAGCCTATGGATAATAATCTGTTAGTCTCTGAAAAACGTCAGATGATATCGGCTATGCCCATCTCAAATACTGTTTTTTAAACTTACCCTTCAAATTATGGTTCTAACTAACGGTGAAAGAGCGGTGATTGAAAAGTGTTTCTTGGAAAAACGATTGACTGGGGCAAGAATTTTGAGGGAATTTCCAGGAATAACTTGTAATGTTACGTCTGTGAATAGAATAATTTAAAAAACTTAAAGCAACCGGTTCGATGGCACGTGGAAGTGGTCGGGCTAAAACAGTTTACACTCAAGACAATATAACAATGATCGAAATGATGAGCCTATCTCAAGAGGATCGACCTGGGTTACACTGCTCTCAGAGGAAAATTGCAAGAAATTTAGGTATCAGTCGAAGTTCTATGCAAAGAATGCAGAGAACGGTAGGACTTAAAGCATTTAAAAGGATCCGTGTTTCAAGACGTGACAGCAATGTAAGAGCTAAAAGAAAAATTCGTTGTAGAAAATTGCTTGATAGATTTTCGTCCAATGATGTTAAAAAAAATAGTTTTTACAGATGAAAAAGATTTCACCATCGAGATTGCTCGGAACTCCCGGAACGATGTTGTTTATGGTTGGCGTAAGAAAGACCATCGAGACTTTACCACCAGACAAGTCAGTTTTCATAAAAAATCATGGTATTAGCATGTGCATCGTGGAATGGAAAGACGAACATTCATTTCATTTCAGAAAAAAAAAATTAATTCAGAAATCTATTTAAATCTCTGACAGGAGAATCTTTTGCCTGATTGTCGGCGTCTCTATTATGGAAACGATTTCATACTCCAACAAGATGGTGCTACAGCTCATACTAGCAAGTTCACACACGATTATCTACAACAGAATGTAATCAACTTCATCGGAAAAAACGACTGACCCCTGCAATCACCTGATTGCAATCCCTTGGATTACTGCATATGGAACACTCTAGCAGAGAAGATTTATGAAGGCCAAACAGAAAAGTTTACACAAATGCAATTAAAGAAAAAAAATACTCGAATGTTGGGACAAAATAATATTTGCAGAAATCAGAAAATGTATCATGTCGTGGAAGAAAAGGTTATTAGTTTGTAAGCAGGACGGCGGACATATTAATCATATTTGTTGATAAGATGTGAATAATAAAAAATTTTCAGTTTATAATATTCGTTTTTTTCACCATACCTCAGATTACCTCGTTGTTCTTTGCCGTTCAGTTTTGGTGCCTGTATTTGCGCGAGGATATTGATAGGTTAGAAAGGGTTCAGCGTCGTGCCACGAAACTAATTCCGTCATTGCGCAACAAGCCTTATGAAAATAGAATTAAAGAGTTAGACTTGCATTCACTCGAAACTAGGAGATTAAGGGGGGGCTGATTGAAGTTTTCAAAATCGTTAATAACATCGATAACGTAAATTTTGAGAAATTGTTCACTTTCGATAATAACAATACTAGTAATAACGGATTTAAGTTGCGTGGCAGACGTTTCATTAATAATATCGCTGAAAACTTCTTTACGTTTAAAGTAATTGATAAATGGAATAATCTTCCCGCGTCAGTCGTTCACTCTACCAGCGCTAATATGTTTAAGAACCGTTTAGATAGGCATTTTAAAAATATTAACGTTGTTTAAAATAAAAAAACAATTAGTCACAGGAGCTCTGGGGGTGGTGGTCGAGGATGAGTCTGTTGACGATTAATGCCAGCTTGTGACATGCCAGCGTGTGATGCCAGCAATAAAATTAAAAAAAAAAATTAGACTAACATGAACGTAGATGTAGCTCGTAGAGTAAACTAACCCACTTTTTGTTTAACTTTACCTACTTTTTTTTTTTTCTTATCCTCTCCTTACTTGCATGTCTGTAACTCTCTTTACTTGCATGTCTGTAGTTTGCGTGGTATGACTGTGAGTTAAGACTGTGTTTGCATGGTTTGTAATTGTTCTTATTTTACTTCTTTTCATCTTTCACCCCTTTCCTATTCTCTCCGACTATTTTTCTGACTTATCGACAGTGGCCGGCCGATGATGATGGTGAGTCTTTTTTCTCTTTTTCTGAATGAATGTTAACCCATGAGTGATAGGTGTTGCTACTTACTTAACCCCTTATTTTCTTCTCTTAACCCCCTACTCTTTCCTTTCTTTCGGGCTAACCTTCGAGTGGATCTTAGGGTCTTTGTTAGCCTTAGCTTCTGTAGATCTGTAGATCATCATCTTTACGTTTAAAGTAATTAATAAATGGAATAATCTTCCCGCGCCCGTCGTGAACTCTACCGTCTAGATAGGCACTTTAAAGGTATTAACATTGTTTAACATGAAAAAAACCAACAATTAGCAAAAGGAGCTCTGGGGGTGGTGATCGGGGATGAGTCTGTTGACGACTAATGCCAGCTTGTGACATGCCAGCGTGTGATATGCCAGCAAAAAAAAAATAAATAAATAAAAAAAAAATTAGACTAACACGAACTTAGATGTACCTCGTAGCGCAAACTAACCCACTTTTTGTTGTTCTTTATACTTTTTTTTTCTCTCCTTCTTTGCATGTCTGCAACTCTCTTCATTGCACGTCTGTAGTTTGCATGGTATGATAGTGTTTGAGTTAAGAAAGTGTTGCATGGTTGTAATGCGTTCTTATTTTACTTCTTTTCATCTTCCACCCCCTTCCGGCAGAGTTGGCTCCGTCCTCTACCTCCCTATGGACTGGAGGACCGGTCTGCAACTGCTGGAGGTGTGTGTTGCTTTGAGTTAAGAATGTGTTGTTCTTTGAGTTAAGAATGTGTTGCATGGTTTGTAATCCGTTCGTATTTTACTTCTTTTCATCTTTCACCCCTTTCCGCCAGAGTGGACTGCATCTTCTTCTTCCCTATGGAGTGGAGGACCGGTCTGCAACAGCTGGAAATATTCTCTTCGACTATTTTTCCGACTTGTCGGCAGTGGCCGGCGGATGATGATGGTCTCTTTCTTTCTCTTTTTCTGATTGAATTTTAACCCACGAGTGATAGGTTTTGCTACTTGCTTAACCCCTTACTTTCTTCTTTCTCTCGGGCTAACCTTAGAGTGGATCTTAGGGTCTTTGTTAGTCTTAGCTTCTGTAGATTCTGTAGATCATTAATGATGGCGCTTTGGCTTCCAACGCTCAGGCGATGGCAGGTATTTTTAATAACTTTTTTGCGACAGTTTTTATCGTAGAAAACGTCAATAAAGTCCCCGATGTGGACGATATCGTTCCATTTAGCAGCGAGACTATTTTGGATGAAATAACTGTTTACGAGGGTGAGATTGCGCATTATATCGATAGGCTAAAAGTTAGCAAGGCTCCATGCCCTGGCGCGTTTTATCCTAGACATCTGAAAGATTTGAAAGATGTTATCGTAGGTCCCTTAACGAAGATTTTTAATCAGTCACTCGAAAGAGGAATTATTCCTGAAGACTTCAAATTAGCTAACGCCACACCCATTTTTATAAAAGGTGACCGCACAGAAGCTAGCAATTATAGGCCCATTAGCTTAACGTCAATTGTCGGTAAACTTTTGGAATCCGTAGTTACGGATCGTATCATCGATCACTTAGAAAGTCGCGATTTGATTAATAGTAGTCAGCATGGGTTTCGACGCCATATATCTTGTTTAACTAATTTGTTAGAATTTTATAACGAAATCATGCGCGAATACGATAGGCATAGAGCGGCTGACGTTATTTATTTAGATTTTAAAAAAGCGTTCGATATAGTTCTGCATAGAAGATTAATTGCGAAGGTTAAAGCGCACGGTGTACGCGGTCGGGTAGCTAACTGGTTAGAGGAATGGCTTCGTGCTAGGAGACAGAGGGTCAGTGGCGGCTCGTGACTAAAAATTCTAGGGGTGCTGTCTCTAAGAATGGGTTGAAATAATTACTGAAATAAAAGGATGAGCATTGAGCAATGAATAAAAGTTTCAAAAGTTATTGAAAAAGTTATTCAGTGAGCTCATCCTTATATTGTTCTTGATTATTTCAATTGTAAATAAAAAATTTAGGGGTACTGCAGTTCCGCAGTGTCTACCGACGAGCCGCCACTGCAGAGGGTCGTTGTTAATGGTAGTGAATCGAGGTGGTTGGATGTAGGTAGCGGTGTCCCACAGGGTTCAGTGTTAGGCCCATTGCTATTCGTAATTTACATTAACGACATAGGACATAGATGTAGGATTGACTAGTAACGTGTCAAAATTCGCGGACGATACTAAAATAGGCGGTAAGGTTGTTAACGAGGACGATAGAAATAGGCTCCAAGACGATGTAAATAGGATTATGGAGTGGACGGATAAGTGGCAGATGCAATTTAACGTAGGCAAATGTAAAGTTTTGCATATAGGTTCTCGTAACAATAATTACACGTACACGATGGATAATAGAGAGTTAGCGAGCGTTGACGAGGAAGTAGATTTAGGCGTACGCGTATCTAAGGATTTAAAAGTTAGGAACCAGTGCCTGGAGTCTTGCGCAAAAGCTAATAGGATGTTAGGCTTCATAGCGCGTAATTTCGAATTTAAATCGAAGAATATTATATTGTCCCTTTACAAGTCCCTACTCAGGCCTCATTTAGAACATGCCGTTCAGTTTTAGTGCCCGTATTTGTGTGAGGATATTGATAGGTTAGAAAGGGTTCAGCGTCGTGCCACGAAACTAATTCCGTCATTGCGCAACAAGCCTTATGAACATAGGTTAAAAGAGTTAGACTTGCATTCACTCGAAACTAGGAGATTAAGGGGGGAGCTTATTGAAGTTTTTAAAATCGTTAATAAAATCGATAACGTAAATTTTTATAAACTGTTCACTTTCGATAATAGCAATACTCGTAATAACGGATTTAAGTTGCGTGGCAGACGTTTCATTACTAATATCGCTAAAAACTTCTTTACGGTTAAAGTAATTGATAAATGGAATAATCTTCCGGCGCCCGTCGTGAACTCTACCAGCGTTAATGTGTTTAAGAACCGTCTAGATCAGGCGTGGGCAACCCTTGGCACGCGTGCCAAACGTGGCACGCCAACGACTCTTTTCCGGCACGCGATTCCCCGGGCTCACCTTAAAAAAAATTAAAATAAATAAATATCCAAATTCTTCGTTGAGTTTTATATTTTAACTTAATGTTTTCTGCTAAAAAATGGTAAAGATTAACTTTTGCATCAAAGATTTGACGATTTTGGCACGCTCACTTAAAAAGGTTGCCCACCCCTGGTCTAGATAGACATTTTAAAAATATTAACGTTGTTTAAAATTAAAAAAAAACAATTGACAAAAGGAACTCTGGGGGTGGTGATCGGGGATGAGTCTGTTGACGACTAACACGAACGTAGATGTAGCTCGTAGCGTAAACTAACCCACATTTTTTTTTCTCTCTCCTTATTTGCATGTCTGTAACTCTCTTCATTGTATGTCTGTAGTTTGCATGGTATGATAGTGTTTGAGTTAAGAATGTGTTGCATGGTTTGTAATGCGTTCTTATTTTACTTTTCATCTCCCATCCCTTTCCGGCGGAGTGGGCTGCATCCTCTACCTCCCTATGGAGTAGAGGACCGGTCTGCAACAGCTGGAAGTATTCTCTTCGACTCTTTTCCCGACTTGTCGGCAGTGGTTCGCGGATGATGATGATGGTGTCCTTCCTTCTCTTTTTCTGAATGAATTTTCACCCACGAGTGATAGATTTTGCTACTTACTTAACCGCTTATTCTCCTCTTTTAACCCCCTACTCTTTCCTTTCTCTCGGGCTAAACTTAGAGTCGATCTTAGGGTCTTTGTTAGCCTTAGCTTCTGTAGATCTGTAGATCATCATATCATGATCATCATCCATCATCCTAAAACTTTTAATAGGATTCCTTTTTTTATATACATAATACACCACATCCTGTTCCTGTGTAATTTGTTTGTCATTATTATTTTTGAATTCAAGGTAAGGAATTTAAATTACATACGAACAATAAAAGTCTTTAGTTTATACTGCGAATCCTTAGAGTGGTGCAAAATTTAGGACTTGCATAAATTAACTTTTAACTAAAAAATTATAAATTATAAGTTTTTTTTACTAAAAAAGTAATTTTTATTTAAAAATAGTGGCGGCCATAGAATGGAAAAGATCCATTCTCTCTGGTTCCTTTGACTCCTGACTTTTGCGCCTCCCTGTTTATATATATATTATATATATATATATATATATATATATATATATATATTATATATATATATATATATATATATATATATAAATTATATATATATATAATCAATGTTTTTCACACATACTATAGGTTAATAAATAGATAAAAAAAAGCTTCACTCTTTTTTACAAAGCGTGCACCGTTCTACCCATGCACACATTTAGCGTTTGATTTGCATCACACACACACCTGCCTTTATATACAGGGTGAGCGAAAAGTCCCTGTGCACTTGTTCACTTCCAACACAATGCAGGCACATGTTCACTACACTTCTTGCAGGTGCGCAGGGTCTTTTCCTCATTACTGAGGATACAGCTGTTTCACAGATTCGTGTTAGTGAAGGCTTTATTGTCTTGCACATTCACATCCCTCACCATCCTCACTCGCGCGCACACACACACACACACACACACACACACACACACACACATATATATATATATATATAACATACGCTAACTTTACCTTAAAACGCATATTACCATGCCCTCCTCCGAGTAATTTTATGTGCACCTATTAACCCATAAATACCAGCCGCCTGTGCAAATGAACCTAATCCTTATTTCATATGTTCGTTTGCACATTTCCTCAATCGAGTGATAATTCTTCCCTTAGAGCAGTGCTGTCCAACTTCTATAAAGCGCGGCCAAGATGTTGCCAGGCTATAATCATACACTGTTGGTTAATACGACTTAGGAACCCGCTGAATGTTGTTCTCCATACTAGAAATGACAAAATAGGGAAGAAAATTCAGGAATGAAATTTGGCAAACGTCCATTCCGCGGGCCGCAAGTTGGACAGCGCTGCCTTAGAGGATCGTTATTCGGTGTGTGTTCCCTACCCATACCCTTTTTAATGATTTTATTGTCCCGAATTTGTAATAAAATTCACTTGTCATTGTTTTTATTTTCAGCTTTGTAAGAGAATGTACAAATGAATTAATTTCGGGAGATTAACAATGAAGATGTTCAGTTTGTTTGTTCGATAAATATTTCGTCTTTATGAACTTAATATTTGCGTACTCTGTAATGTTATATTATAATCTTTAAATATTTCTTAGTGCTCTACTTCTGAATAAGAGGGTTAGGGTAAATAATTATAAGAGTCGTGTAGTATACTTAATATAAAAGTGTATATACTGTATTTAAAGGCTCTGGTTTCACCGGTTCATTAATGGGTAAAATGTATAATGGAGATTTTCACACGAAGTTTTTGTGTCAAAAATAGTATAATTTTTTTAGCTTGATATAGCAGTAATTATGATCCTCAGTTAGGTAACTTTATTACTGTAAGTTTTTATATATAAAGAAGGTATTCATTCAATTTTTATGGTGATTGTACCAACAACCAAACAACTGATGATCTGATATTCAAATTTTCTTTTGAAAAAGGTTAATTTTTAATCCGCAAATGTTCTTTTTTTCTTCTTTCAAACTTCAATCAAACTTCTTACTTTCTCCAGTCCTCGATTTCTCTTTTATAATAATGTTGTTTTAGGACGTAGGATGGGCCGACAAGGACGAGAGGCTTTGACACTGGAAACGACAGAAAGTCAGAACATTTCCTTCAGGCGGGAGAAAGGATGCTTCTTAAACAGTTGTACCATTCTCCTCCTCGCCGTATTATTCTTGGCTGCTATCATAGCAACCGGAGTTCTCGTCTACTTCTTCACGGATAAACCCTCCTCTTTAGAAGAGAGCCGTCCCGTTAAGTACGAAGTGGTTCCGCACGTGAGTTTTCTGTTTCAATATGGCATTAAAGAAGCTAGTTGAGCTTGGTGAAATTTAAAATTTATTAATAAATTGTAGGACAAACATTTAGAATTGTAAGTTTCCCATTATATTCTACAAAGGATTTGAATTAAAAATATATATACGAGTGTGTATATATATATATATATATATATATATATATATATATTATATAATATATATATATATATATATATACATATATATATATATACATATATATATATATATATATATATATATAAAATAGCAATTGCAATGACCTTTATAATTATTTTAAAAGCTGACTTTAAAAACATAGAGATAACTAATACTTTACTCTAAATATGGTACAACACCAATAGCAATTCTGTAGGAAGGTCATTTTTAAAAAATTATCATAAATTTATGTAAAAATTGACAATTGCTTAAAGTTTAACAGAAAACAATGGTTACTTTCTAAATCCTTTCAACAATCAAAACTGTGTTAAACCGCTGGTATACTGAGGCCGGTTTAAGAAACGATTACTTCTTATTCACTGTCATTCCCATTCCCATTCCTATTCACATTCACATTCACATTCGAGGTCCACAGGTGAGAATATACAAAGTGAAAAATCCACATATGAGAAAAGCGTTTCTCGATTTCAGAATGTCATTCCCATTCGCATTCAAGGTAAAGCCGCCAAATGAGAACAGCTAATATTTCTTAACCTAACTGGACTTAACCTAACCTAAAATAACCTACCATTAGCCCAACCGAACCTAACCTGACCAAAGTGGGATATCCGTGGATGAGAATGAGAACAGAATGAAATGGAAATTTCCTCTCTTCAGATTCTCACACCCAACAGAGGTAAGTCCATGAGTATCATGAAATGGGAATGACATTGAATGGGATGATAATTTTAAAAACGACCTCCAAGGCGTTTAATCAGACCTTGGACTTACAAATCAGAGGTTGAGAAATCGGTACCTCTTTAGTTAAAAAAAACTCGAGTAAAATAATGTATAGGTGAGGACATCATTTATTTATCTGAAAGAAACTTTCACAAGCGTGAAAGCTTTTCTCAAATTCTCGAAAGTATTTAAAAAGAATCTTTTGTGAAATGAATGAAATATTTCACTTTTTCTTTCTTTCTATTTATTTAATGAGATCAAATGATTTATGAATTTATTCAAATAAACAGTTTGTATACTTAAAGTTTACTTTCATTTAAGTTTAATGTGTAAATCACATTCACTGGGTGCTCAAGCATGATTACAATGTCATTATATATATATATATATATATATATATATATATATATATATATATATATATATATAATGTCATACATGAATACAATGTCATTATTTTTTATATATATATATATATTATATATATAATGTCATACATGAATACAATGTCATTATTTTTTTTATATATATATATATATATATATATATGAGGAGAGTGCATGTGGGTGGGTGTTCTTGGTTACCTTACAAAACCGCGACAATCTTCAGAATAATACCTAGCTCATAGCGACACAAACGTACGTGTAGTGACATTAACGGTAGCGCCATAGTTTGACTTATTTTTCTTTAAATGAAAACTGTTAAATATCCTGAAAAAAATTATACGAATATAATGAATATTAAGTTACTTTAGGTTAGATTAGGTTAAGTTAGGTTATTTACATTAGGTTAAATGTCGCCATCCACAGCTGAAGCTGTGAAAATGTTGCGGTTTCGTTAGGTGGCCAAACGTGTGTGTGCGATTGTTCGCCTGCGGGTTTCATCAGATATATAATTTAATTATATTTTTTCGTTGACTAAAAACAGTTAAAATTTAATTTACATTTTCGATACAAATAAATAATAAATTTCTGAAAATGGAAACGTTGAGAACTTTGAAAGATTTAACATTAAAACCTCAACAAAATCGTATCGGAAAACAGCTCAAAAAACCGCCTGAGGATAGTGTAAAACGAGGATGACGTCATGATATCTAATTATTACAATTATTTTTTTTTTATTCCAGCAGCGTGACTCAGCACGTGCAAACGCTATTCCTGATGATGACCAAATGGATGGAGGAGGGGAGGGTCAGTTGGAGAAGACGAAACCAAAGGGGAAAGAAGAGATGAAAGAAAAGGAGGAAAAAGAGAAGTTGATGATGGAAAAGAAGAAGATAAATGTGCGTCTTCCGAGAAATGTGATTCCTCTTCATTACTATGTGAGGTTGATCCCTTACGTGAACGGTAACTTTAGCATTGACGGACACGTCGAGATGACGTTTGAGGTGCTCGAAATGACTCGAAATGTTACTTTGCATATCAATGCTATGGTTACGAAAATGAAACAATTAAGGTATGTTACAAGCCTCCATTTAGTATATATATATATATATATATATATATATATATATATATATTGGATGAATTTTACAATTAAACACGTGAAATGAATGAATGATGCAAACCCACAAGGAAAAGAAAAATGATTCCAAGGCCTTTCATGTATTCCTGACACCTGACGAGGTGTACTTCTGAATACACGAAAGGCCTTGGAATCATTTTTCTTTTTCCTTGTGGATTTGCATCATATATATATATATATATATATATATGTGTGTGTGTGTGTGTGAGTGCATTTGTCTTTCATCAATCAACTACTCTGGTATATTAATAAGGTGTAATATTTAATAAGGTGTTATCCTATAATTTTGCAGTCATTATTTTAAAAGTAAACATTTATACTTGAAATCATTTCCTTATGTGAGCCCTTGAACACTTTTGTTCTTATCCTTCAAATGAGGAAATTAAGTGCTTTGTGTCTGTCTAGGAAAACGTTTACTCAACGGAGAGTAAGTCATTGGAAACCTGGTCATTTATTTTTAAGTAAGTGTACATAATTATATGCTTTGTAAATTATTTTTCTAAAATTTCTTTAGAAAAATATAAAATAGTGAGCTAACTGCATATCAGATTAATACAACTTACACACCAAGGACTAACGTTTTCACCTTCACATCGTTCCAAGTTGATTTTAAACTACAGATAGTGCCAGAGTCTGAACCAGATGGAAAGGGGGTGGACATTAAGGCTCACCTCTACGACAAGGAACGCCAGTTTTACATAGCCGACCTAAAGCAGAATTTGGAGAAGGGCAAAAGATACATTATAAAGATGGACTTCGTTGGCTATTTGAATGATGACCTCGACGGCTTTTATCGATCCAGTTACAAAGATGAAACAGGACAAACAAGGTTTGTGGTACAGCAAGTAAATAGCCTTTTGTAGACTTTCACAAATATAAGTAATAACGGGACCAAATCTTTGCCTCATTTTCGCTGGTTTTCTTCCCCTTGAATGAGTGTTATGTGAAAAACTGGTGGATTACTATATAGCAAAATTCTCATAAACTGACTGGTACGGAGATGAATAATTACTCTCATTGCAGAAATTATCCCTTTTACGTAGATTATTCCAGTAATGAAATATCCTTTTACACAACGTAGATGGTTGGCAGCCACTCAGTTCCAACCAACTGACGCTCGCAAAGCTTTTCCCTGCATGGACGAACCTGGTCCGAAAGCAAGTTACACCATCGAGCTAGGGAGAGAAGGGAATATGTCCTCCCTCTCCAACATGCCCTTGAAGGAAACAGTTCCAATGTGAGTCATAGTTAAGTTTCACACCTTGAAAACTCTATGCTTATCGGTGATTGACAATAAGTTTTATCATTTCATGTTATCTTTTGGGTATGAAAGCTTCTTTTCAAATGAAAAAATAACTTCTTTTAATGATGCATAACTTCTTTCGGCAGAAGATATGGTCTTCAAAACTTCTTTTTGGAGTAAATTCAGAAAATAGATAACATTTCTATTTATAGATGATTGCGAGAAGTTTTTTCTGTGTATGATAAAAGAAACAGAAAATAGATAAATATAGATATATGTACAAATTAATAGATACACTAAGAAAAATAGAGAGAAAGTAGATACCTTATTAAGGCAATATATATTATATATATATATATATATATATATATATATGTTAACCCCTCCGTCTATGGCCTGGGTTGGTTCGAAGTCGACGGGGTTCTGGTTAGGTGGCAGCAACGGATTTGTTACTCGTAGCAGTTTCTTCTATACTACTCTCCGAGTTCTTCTATAGTGGCTCGGAGGATTCTGGGAGGCTTATTAAATTCTCTGAGGGTTCCCTGATTCTTCTTGTAACGTATCGGGAGATTTTAGTGACTAAGTTCTCTGAAGAGAGTAAGGCTCGAAGGAGAAGATAAAGACTGTTTCTTACTGTAATTTACTGCTAAAATGTTACAGGTAATGCTCAGCCTTTGCGTCTAATTCTGAATGAACATGGAAGAATTTTTGTGGGTTTATATACCCATAAACTGCTAACATCATTATTATTAAATGTTGAAAAGGCTGCATTATTTTTGCACAATATTTGAAAATAAAGTAAATCTTTTAGCTGTGGTAATGTTTAAACGAATAAACAAGATATTTGAAGATGAAGCCATATTTTTATCTTAAACCGCGTATTTTCAGATCTGATGTTATCATGATCTGCCAAGTTAACCAAAAGCGGAAATTGAACTATGCATCTTTACACTAAAATATGCATACGAGTAAAAATGAAAGGTTTAAGATTTACGATTAAATGCTTAGGCAAGACATGACTTCATCTTTTATAACGAAGAGAGAATGTATACAAAACATGAACATTGCAAAGCTTAAGCAGGATTCATTATTAAGCTAAATCTAAAAAGAAAATGATTAAGAAATTTTAAAAAAGAAGAAGTCACCAATTATTTGGCAAAGTAGAAAGCAAATCAAAAATTTTATCCAAACTCGCGTTAGGCGATTTTGGTCCTTATGTAAAAATGATACATATACACGTACATACATATGAATATAGGTATTATATGAAGTTAAATATATACGAATATATAGGGTTGTATAAATACATGAACCATATAAACACATGAATTTTACAAATGGATACAAGAACTATATAAATGAATATAAGAATTTCACGAATGAGTAAGATAGTATAGGAATATAGGAATTATTCATGGTCCATTTTTACACACACACACACACACACACACACACACACACATATATATATATATATATATATATATATATATATATATATATATCGTAAAGAACGACGCTTGTAAGAAGAATATTCCACGCAAGATGAGGAGGGAGAACGAACAAATGAAAAAATGAGGTAACCACCCGGAATCGAACCCGGGATCTTCCGATTGCCGGTCAGATATGATAACCACTACACTGACCGGCAATCGGAAGATCCCGGGTTCGATTCCCGGGTGGTTACCTCATTTTTTCATTTGTTCGTTCTCCCTCCTCATCTTGCGCGGAATATTCTTCTATACAAGCGTCGTTCTTTACGTTAATTATACTGCGTGTTCTTTGCAGTTGAAATGTGTATATATATATATATATATATATATATATATATATACAACAGAGAAAGACAAAATAATAAAATTACATATTTAAAATAATACCAACCACAAAATAGTGATTTTTTTTTCTGTATCCGTTTATAGGAAAGATAATCGAGGATGGTTTTGGGACAAGTTTGAGAAATCTGTAGCAATGTCGACTTATCTAGTGGCATTCGTCGTCTCGGACTTCAAATACAAAGAATCTCCTGATCAGATGAAATACAAGTTTAGAGGTACAAAAAGTGTAGATGAAGAAAGTTATATTTCTGTTTGCTTATAAATTATTTTTAATATGAGGACTTCTTTGGGAATTTTAATACATTTATATTGGTAATACAAATTACTGCAAGGCAATCTTTGTTATCGTATAACGTATGCATCACATATCATATAAATTTACTCTACCTTCTCTATAACATAGTTTGGTCAAGAGAAATGGCTCTTCCTCAAGCCGACTACGCCCTTGAAATAGGCCCTCCTGCCTCAAGATTCTTCGAGGAATTCTTCAATATTTCTTATCCTCTCCCAAAGCAGGACATGATTGCATTACCCGATTTCTCAGCAGGAGCTATGGAAAACTGGGGATTAATCACTTACAGGTGAGTCCTTCAACTACTGCAGGAAACTTCAAGAGTCAACTTAAATTCAAATCAATGAGACAACTTAATAGTGGCTTATGATCCTGGGAAAGATAGATGAGAGAAGGATAGATAATAAACATGTGCAGATAAAAGCACTAAGAGAGAGAGAGAGAGAGAGAGAGAGGAGAGCGAGAGAGAGAGAGAGAGAGAGAGAGAGAGATCAAAGGCCACCCTACTGCTGTACTGAATAGTTAAAATTAATTACACAAGTCTGCATTTCAAACCAAAGTACGAGATGTTTTATTGCTGTTACACAGTCTTATACAATTTTGCCATGCTGATTTCAAATTTCACAACGATTTTTATGTATCACGTCAGGGTTTTTCACAAAGTATAAGTCAGATATATTCATAGTATGTATTAAACAACTAAATTTCGAAGAGTACAAAATTATAAGAACTACAAAGACAATACATTTCAAAGTAAATTCATCTTTGATACTTAATTGATACATAATAGATTACTCATGATTGATCAGTAGGAGAAAATCGTCGTTTTTTTTTGCTCGCTTCTTGTCCTGCATTTCTTTCGTGCCTTCCCGTTTCAGAGACCTGCAGTAGTCTGCCATCATGTTGACATCCCACTTTCCTTGGTATCTTTTTTCTATATTCTTGATATTCCGGTGGAACTTTTCTCCTTGTTCTCCAATCACACTACCCAAGTTTTGAGGAAGATAGTCCAAATGCGAGTGAAGGAAGGGAACCTTTAGACTCATGTTGCAACCTAACTTAAATTTTATATATATATATATATATATATATATATATATATATATATATATCTATATATATTATATAATATGTAAAGAGCGACGCTTGTGTAGAAGAGCGTTCCGCACAAGATGAGGAGGGAGAACGAACAAATGGAAAATGAGGTACCACCCGGGAAACGAACCCGGGATCATCCGATCAGATATGCTATCCACTACAACCATGGTCCTCAATCAATCAGAAGTCGTAATTCTCCTACATAAGAGCAGAAACCAATGCCCTGAGGGGGCACCTTCGCATGCCGTACATATATACATTTTAACTGCAAACAACACAGTATATTAATGTAAAGAACGACGCTTGTGTAGAAGAGCGTTCCGCCACAAGATCTTGTGCGGAACGCTCTTCTACACAAGCGTCGTTCTTTACATTAATTATACTGTTGTTTGCAGTTAAAAAAAAAAAAATAAAAAAAAATATATATATATATAGATATATATATATATATATTATATATATATGGTATCTGTATATAATATAATGAATAAATCATTCTATGTATATATTGTACACATATATTGCATAATTGGGTGTAGGGTGTATGATAAGTTACTACCTATCTTTAAATGGTTGTAGGAATTTTATTTTTGAACTGATTTTAATGAAACAAACTGTAAATGATACATTATCCAATAAGGTTTTATGCACAACACTTTAAATTTCTACATATGCTCCTGCACTGCCAACACATTTCCTTAATCGAACTGGCACGTTTGCTACTGCTGATCACAATATGTTTTCAGGAATATTGGTAAGAACATTGGTTATTCTCTCCTCCAGTTCATCCAGGATTTTTGGTTTCGTGCGATAAACTTCTTCCTTGGCCCACCCCCACAGGAAAAAGTCACAAGGCGTGGAAGTCTGGGCTGCGGGGAGGCCATTCATGAGCGCCACGTCTCCAAATCCATCTTCTTGGGAAGTGATCGTGCAGCCATCCGCGGTCACCATTTGCGAAATGAGGAGATGCCCCATCCTGCATGAAATGAAGTATTGCGATGTTTTCCCACTGAGAGATGACTGGCCACACACGATCTTGTGACATTTCGAGGTATTTTGCACCATTCATTGTGTCCCTCAAAAGAAAGGTCCAGCAACTGTGGTGGATGTGATACCACACCAGACTGTTACCTTTGGACGACCCTGAGCCTTTTCCACACAATGATCAGGGTTGATTGCTGCCCAATAATGACAGTTGTGCTGATTCACGAACCCGCCAATGTGAAACACTGCCTCATCACTCCACAGAATGTTCTCAAACAACTGTGGCCAGTCATCATTCCAATCCAAAAAGATTTCTGCGAATTCCATCCTTCTGTCACAGTCATCAGGAAACAGCTGATGCACGTAATGGAGTTTCCAAGGTTTGAAAGACAGGTCATTTCTGAGAATTGTCTGCACTGCATAATGTGTCAGTCCACTTTTACGTGCACCTGCACGCACTGATTTTCCGGGGCTTCTTGTGAACATCTCATTCACTGCGGCGATGTTCTAGGGAGTTCGCGAGGTTGATGGTCGTCCAAATCTTTTCTTGTCTGTGACACAGCCTGTTTTCATTAACTTTTGGTAGCAGTTCTTGATTGTTCGTGCATTCAGTGTTGCATTAATTCCATGTTCAGCCCTCCACCACCTTTGAACTCGTACCACTAATCCCCAAACCTCGTAACGGGCTGCGATTTTGGCCATCTCTTGCAAACTCATAACTGGAGGCATTATTCACCTGGAAAAAGAAAGTCATATTAATTTCTTAAAACTTTATTGGATAATCTATCATTTACAATTTGTTTCATTAAAATCAGTTCAAAAATAAAATTACAACAACCATTTAAAAATAGGTAGTGACTTATCATACACCCTGTATATACCACCCATACAAAATGAGTGATAAGTATTTGCCAGAAAACTGTATATGATGAGAAAAAATGGATGTGATTTTTGGATTCAGCACACCTGAACTGATAAAAAAGTTATGTATGTTGAAACATCAGATATGTTGCATACCAGTGAATTATATGTATATTGCAATCCTTCATACTGGAATTACTTAGATAAAGGAGCACTAATCGAAAGGTACCTCCAAATGGACAGTACCTCACAATTTAAGAATTCCTTCGACAGTTTGCGTCATATTTTTGTTTTGTTTTTTGAAATTTTACTACGTATTTTAAAAACTGAACTTGTGCTCTGGTTCAAGGGTCGTGAACATACGACCTGCGAAACTATTTCATCTGGCCCATGCCAAATCAAGAAAAAGAGGGAATGTACTAGGCCTCTGCAATGTTAACTGAATGTGATTGGTTTTATGCATGCGGAATATTTATATCCCGCAAACTGCATTTTTACAGCAAGAGGAGATAAATAGTTGAGATATTCAGTGATAATGAAAGACTGATCGAAAAACGTATTTATTATTTTAATAATAAACTCAAAATTTTATTTCACACATCCCTCTCAACTTGAAAGATTTGTATTTCCCTAATTCATACACTCCGGCTCATCATCTGTCCAAGTCGGTCACTGCTCTAGCTCGCTGTTAAATATACCACGCGTTTTCTAAAAACTACTGGTAATCCTACATTGTATCCCCTAGTAGCTTCCCTAAAACTAAATACGTCTATTCAGAGGTTTTGATTCCCTACATTTCCCATACCCGTCTCTACCAATCGGGTATCACCTGAGAACAACCAGTGCTCCGCAACCAAACCCAGCCAGCGACTCCTACTACATTTATTGACAAAAGGGAATATCAACACTACTCTCTCCTGACCAACCCATTTTGTAAGCCACTCCCTTTATATTGATGTGATAAACAATTGAAAAGAGCGAAAGAAAGAAAGCAGGTGACGAGAGAGTGGCTTCCCAAATAAAACTTAACCTATTCAGAGGTTTTGAATCAATAAACGTAAATAAATTGAAAAAGGAAATTTTGAAAAGCCAATGATTTGAGAACTGCCAGTGCTCTGATATCAGACTCGACCAGCGCTTCCCATATTACTGTACATTTACTACAAAAGAAATACCACTGCTTCTCTCTCTAAAATAGGCACTAAATACCTATTTTGGGTGTGTCAAGTTTCATCTCCGCAATAATAATAATTCGCATAATCGACAATATTTTACAGTCTTATGGAAACATTTCCACCCAAGCAAGTGAAGCAAGTGTTTTTTGTTTTTGTAGCTGTTACTAATATACTTCATTTGTTCTTTTTTTGTAGGGAAACTGCTATGCTGTACGATCCTACTGCCACCAAAGCATCCGACAAACTATCCTTAACAACCACCATTGTGCATGAAATAGCCCATCAGTGGTTTGGCAATTTGGTTACTCCTTCTTGGTGGACAGACCTCTGGCTCAACGAAGGCTTTGCCAGCTACATGGAATTCATTGGCACAAATGCTGTAAGATGCCTCGAGTTTATATATATATATATGTATATACAGGGTGGGCCGTAAGTTTCCATACATAGGAAAAATAAACATTTTTTTATGGACAACCATTTTTATTTATATAATATGCTCTACATGGTTGCCATTGTTTTGAAAACACATTTCAATACGTGTTCCCCACTGTTGATGAACACGCATTAGCACAGTTGACGTTATGCTTGTAATGGCGTTGGTGATACGTTCCTTTAGATGATTTATGTCTCGTATCTTTTCCTGATACACCATGGCCTTCAAGTGCCCCCAAAGATAGAAATCAAGGGGGGTGAGATCTGGGGATCTGGGAGGCTACTCCACAGGACCACGCCGACCAATCCAAGCATCCGGAAACTGCTGATCCAAATACCGACGCACGTGAAGACCATAATTTAAATTTTCCTATGTATGGAAACTTACGGCCCACCCTGTATATATATATATATATATATATATATAATATATATATATATATTATATATTAGGGTGGTCCTTATTTTTCAACTTTCAAATTTCCGTGCTCTGACCCCATCAAACTATGCTATTTGATGTAGAAAAACAGTATACAAAATTTTATTGAGATATATTAATATTTAGAGGTCGCTCAACGGCTTCATAATATTGGATTATAAGATTCTCATAAAGTAGGAATATAAACAATTGCCAAATGCATTGCCTATTCAATGGCAATTTAGCACCTCTAATATCGTCCTCACACATCAATCAAGTAAACCTTGGATTTATTTCGAGTCTCCATCACTAGGAATTTTGATCCATAAATCCACACCTGAAAATAGAACATTAATGTTATATTAGGCACAAAATTTAAGAAATTTACAAAACAAATAAAAAAGTTTAAAGACAAAACACTGTATGCACCTGACATGATACTGGAGGGAGTATAGCAAGGAATTGTGTGGCAAGTAATGACGCATTATATTGCACACATTTGATGGCCTTGCGCGACCTCTAAATATTAATATTTTCTCATGAAACTTCATAAACAGTGTTTCTGTATCCCCTGTCACATTTCTAGAGGGTCAGACCGAAACATTTTGATGTTTCATTTTTCACCATATAAATAAGGACCACCCTAATATATATATATATATATATATATATATATGGGATTGAACTCAGAATCGTCCCCTGAGGTTTTTTCATGATACACACAGACCGTGCATGGAATAAGGAAATCTGGGAAAATTAAATCCACTATAGTCCGAATAAGTAGTGGTAAATGACAAACACTATAGTTTTTTATTTTTCATGATGTTAGCCGACGTGGGCAACGGGTCACTCGCAAAGAGGCCCCAAAAATATAACTTCCCTCACCAGCTATCTGCCAAGCAAATAGAATCCAGCTTTGGAACAGTTTCTAGGGGTTACAGCTACACCTAGCCTACTATATCCAGAACCTCAATATAATCAAAAGACTCAGGGGACCATTCTCAGTTCAATCCCATCATGAAACGGACATGTTATGTGCCTTGAAAAGTAGACGCTCACTTTTGTCAGCTGAAATTTAAGTTTTCGTTTTTGGCTAAAAATACAATAGTTACCCTTTTTTTCTTGGATGTATTCAATCCAACGCGAATGCAACGAGTCTTTTGCTTATATTGAGGTTCTGGATATAGTAGGTTAGGCGTAGCTGTAAACCCTAGACCCTGTCCCAAAGCTGGATCCTATCTGCTTTGCAGATAGCTGGTGAGGGAAGTTATATTTTTGGGGCCTCTTTGGGAGTGACCCGTTGCCCACGTCGGGCTAACATCATGAAAAAGAAAAAACTATAGTGTTTGTAATTTACCGTTACGTATTCGAAATATAGTGGATTTAATTTTCCCAGAAGAGTTCCTTGTTCCATGCACGGTCTGTGTATATATATATATATATATATGAAATTTTTCATTAAAATTTGATGCCCCTGGTGGCCAATTTGAATAATAAAATAGATATATAATTTGGGTTTATAAAATTATTAAAATACTTAAAATAAAGTCAACATAATAAGATGGTTTAATATATAGGATAAATTACAAAGTACAACTTAATATAGAATTATTATTAATATGGAGTAGGAGATTACAATAGTTTATAATATTTAGAGATTAGTTGGTTACAGAAAATTTAAATTTATGTGCAACTTAACTTATTAAGCTTTGCCTTTTGCGGAAGTGTAAAATGTTTTCATATAATTACACTGAAATGAATATACTGTGAATTATCATAACTGTCTGTTTAATTTTTTATAAATATAGATTCTGTTTTGTAATGAAAATGTTAAAATTCCAAATAATCGGTGAGGAATCGGCTAAATTTGGCCGATGAAAAAATTTGCCGATTCTGCCGGTACCGATGCCGATGAGGATGCCGATTAATCGGTACATCACTAGTTAAAACTGCATGCCGCGAAGCTGTTTACATATATGTTAATTCTCTTATTCAAACTACGATGGACATTGTTATTTTCCAGTAAATACGTTGTCACATTCCTTTTAGATGTTCACCTTTTGTGAACCACATATTTCGGGTGACCCAGATTACCAACGGCTCTACTATAGAAAGTAACGCGATATCCGTCGAAGTTTATGACTTTATGTAAGAGAACTGACATATGTAAGCATCCTCGCACCCGGCTGTCTGGACATAAAGCTAGACATTTGGTTCACTCCCTTATATATATATATATATATGGTGTCTGTTCTTACATAAATGTGTAGAATTTTGACGTGAGAGTATGACATTTTTGAAATTCTATTTGAACAGGTTCAGCCTACGTGGAAAATGATGGAATTAGTTGTGGTGTTGGATGTCCAAAGGGTGTTTAACTTGGATTGTCTGGAGTCTTCTCATCCTATCAGTATTCCAGTTGGGCACCCAGATGAAATTAACGAAATATTCGACAGAATCTCTTATCTGAAAGGTTGTATCCTCTATTTAATAATAATAATAATAATAATAATAATAATAAGCCAGGAGGCACAGAAACTGATACATTGTTGAGGCCAGACAAATGCGGCCCATTGTGCTGTCCTGGATTCTTATTAACCAACATCATCGGGAGTCGTCTCCCCAGACTTCAGTGCCTTCACTTCGTTTATAGGGAAATGGTGTTGCCTACTGAGCTACCGGCGATGGCTACCACCTCTGTGTAACTGATGAATAGTATGTCAACCGTGAAGACCATAAAATAAACTATTTAAATTCTGTAATTAATTTTTGTTTATTTTATCACATTAAAACTACTTTTTATATACTTCAAATGAATAAAAATCTAAATTTTATTAGCTGTGAAATGTAGACAATTTTAAATATTTAAAAAAATTATTTAGTTTTCTCACAAGACTTATGAAAGAGAAAAAATGGGCAGAGCTAAACTGGTGAAGCTGGTGAAGGGGTAACTTTAAGGAAAGAATGATTTTAATTAGTTTCGTGCTCTCCTTATTGAAATGGGTGTAGGGTTCAGGCGTTTTCAAAGGTCTCATGTATATACCTGTCTCAGACAGTATTCTAACTTATAATAGTGGTTTATGAAAGTTTCTTTTCGAGATCTGTTTTATCTATGTCAGTCGAAATGGCTCAAAACCAAGGGTTTGTATGCTTGTGTTTGAGGGACAAGCGTGTTTGTTTGATGACCTCCCGAATCCAAAATCCAGTGTGACAACGAGAAGGCTTAAAAAGCTCAAAACCTTCTGGATTGAAATGCATTTGGTATTAACTAATCAATATGACTTCTTTTAAAATTCCTTTCTACAATGTTCAATAGTTCCAATGTTCAATAGTTCCAATGTTCATTAGTTCTTCTCTGACATGGGTGAAACAGTAAAATTACTGATAATTTACCATTGCAGGTTCTTCTATTATTAGAATGATGAGCAATTTCCTCACTGAAGGAACCTTCAGGAGAGGACTTACACAGTACCTCAGTGGATTGTAAGTGTATTTAAATGTAGTTAGTTATTAATTATTAATTTAAGTGTTAGAATGTGGCAACCTCACGGCCTGCCGAAAGTTGCAGCTAGCTGCGCATCTCCTGCAATGCAGGAGGGGAAGGATTGGGCTAGGGACCCATCCTTCCCTCTTTTCCCGACGAAGGGCAACAGTAGCCTCAGATATTTTGTATCGGGCTGTTTCTGCTCTCTCACCCCATTTCGGTGGGAAATGAAATATTGATAATGTATGTGTATGTACAATATGTGGTTATTAATTATATTTTTAAGTTTTTATAATTAAACTTTTATTGTACGATCCTCCTGCCTCCGAAGCATCCGACAAACTATCCTTAACAACCACCATTATGCATGAATTAACTCATCAGTGGTTTGGCAATTTGATTACTCCCGTTTGGTTCACGTCCACCTGTTTTATTATTCTTAATTATTACCAAACGAAAGTTTAGCTACAATCACTGTTAGGTGGGGTTAAGCAGCACTGGGTCTGGTTAGTAATCGGATGGAGGAACGTCCACTGCGTCCAGATTATGTAATAACCCGTGGTTCGGATCCCACTTAAAGTTGTAGGTTCACTTCGTCATATGACCTTAGATGTTGTGAAGGAGGTTGAACAATCCTATCAAAGCAAACAATTCTTAAACGTTAATTTATGCATCAGAAACCGAACTGTAAAATTTCACGTTAATTATTACAATATAACTCTCTTGTTACGTTCATTATTTATCAATCATGAATTAATTCTTAATAATGTAGATAAATATAACTGCCCAATGTTTTTAAGCGTTTAATTCTGATAAAATAAAATAAAACAGCTAGAGATTTTAGATAAATTCATCCTAGTGGAATCGGTGTTACTATGTCGAAAATTATGACTTTGAGCTGCATGTAACTAATATTAATTTTCTTGTAGCTTAATTTTTTACAGCTTTTATGATTTCATTTCCCACACATAAAGTGTGCCGCTGTTGTTTATAACAAGGTAAAAAAAACCTGAATCCTATATCTTAGAACGAATTTTCAGAGCATATAAAAGTGCCGAGCAAGATGATTTGTGGCGGTATCTCACTATGCAAGGTCATAAAGATGGCACACTTGCTCATGACATGAGTGTGAAAACAATCATGGACACATGGACACTCCAAATGGGATTCCCTGTCATCACTGTCACGAAAAACAACGATGGAACAGCCACTTTAAAGCAGGTAAGTAACCATTCTGGCAGCAGTAGTGAGCTTTTATTGAATATACTTTTATCTGCGTTATTTCATATGATATTATTTCATATGTTCTCGTATGTGTTTGTAAAGGTTTCCTCAGGAAACCAACTAATAATGCCTTGAACTTATGTTATTTATTTTATCAAATAAGGAACGGTTTTTGCTCATCCGAAATGAGTCTTCCAGCAAAACTCACGACTATAAATGGTGGGTCCCAATTACATATACAACCCACATCAGTCCTGACTTTTCCACGACAAATCCGAAGATATGGATGAAGCCTTCTGAAGCTACCAAGGTCGTTGAAGGGATTCCTTCTGATGGCTGGGTCATTTTTAACAATCAAGAGACTGGCTATTATAGAGTAAATTATGACAAAGAAAACTGGCAGTTAATTACTGATCAGTTACTGAAAGATCATCAAGTCATCAGCACAACTAATAGGGCCCAAATCATCGACGATTCTATGTCTTTAGCAAGAGCTGGTAGGTTTTAAAGTAATATTTGAACTTAAAGCTGTATTCTATGTGTTTCCTTAAGTAACTACCTGAATTGTTCAATCAGGTCTTCTCCCTTACGAGACCGCGTTCAAAGTTTTGTCATATTTGAAGAATGAAAACGAATATGTGCCATGGAGAGCTGCTTTGAGCAGCCTTGCATTCATTCGAAAGATGTTCACTCATACAGGAGGATACGGAGCCTTGAAGGTAAGACTGCAAAAAATATGTGTGACATGTGTGCTCATAGAAATAATATTTACCTTATACACTGTAATTTTTAGAATGTGTAGTACCGGTGACACAGAATCATATTGTGTTTAAGAGTTATACGGTGTACGCAATTTAGTATACATGAAATTTTGAAGTTGATCTACCTTAGTAAAATAGATAAACACTAAAGAAAATTAAATTTTCAGGAATTTTACTTGTCTATCATTCTGCCGATGTATGACAAATTGGGCTTTAATGACAGTGTTACCGACCCTCATCTCGATCAGATGATGCGAGAACTCATTTTATCCACTGCTTGTATATTAGGTCATCGGCCGTGTGTTGAGGAATCAGTCAAATTATTCAAAATGTGGATGCAAAGTCCAAATAATTATAGGTAAATATATGAAATCAATTGATATGATTGTCATGTACATCGCGATACGAATAAGCTGATGGAACCGTAAATGTAACAACAGAATGCATGGCGTATGATTATAATGAGAGCGGTTGTGTGGTGCATGTGAAAAAGAAATTATGAAGCCGAAGATGAATAAAGAACATTTCAAAGAAATAGTAGAGAAAACGGTGTTATTTCTTACATTTATGGCCTAGTATGTAAAAAGAAAATTACATCAAGGGGCTAGGAAGACTTAGAAAAATTGAGATATGATAATTTAGAAGCTGCTTAGATATTAGTACATTTATTCATGTTGCCGATATTGTTGTTTGAGGGTCGTAACGAACATTTCGGTAAATGTTTATGAACAGGCTAGTCAGGTATTTTGATATTTTGGTAAATTTGGGTATTTTATGTAGTTCAGCATAGGGAGTAGTCCGACGTTTCTTTTATAGTACTGTAGATGTAGTAGAAGGCGCTGGTCGGGTCTAGATTAGAGTACTAGGAGTTCTCAAAGGCAATGAAGCAATAAAGACTTTCAGGAGTCAAAACCTCCGATTAATTAATTTAATTTAAAGTAAGGCTCTTTCGCTGGGTATTTAGTGTCTACGTTTAAGTCTTTTATGGTAAATTAGTAGGATGCGCCGGCTGGGTCTGGTTACCCGACACCCTGTGTTGTCAATAGAGAACGTTCAGGAGTCAAAATCTCTGAATAGGCCTATTAAGAAGGGCTGTAGGTATAGGTTTTGGGGAGTTAAGGTTTTTCGTAAATGTAGTTGTGAAAAATATGATTTTCCACAGTTGACCTAAATTAAGTTAAAATTATAATTTGGTAGAAATAGCAAAGAAGGAAATTAACGTTATTAAAATTGTTATTAACTACTTAATTCCAACTTGAACTGGAAGTTATCGTACAACGGCGCCAAATTCCATCGTACTTGTGGCAATAAAATGCAGCTTTCTTCATCATGAGAAATAGATTATGCAGAAAAGGTGCGCGGCATTGTATTTTTTCTCCGAGTCAGGGGATTTGAAAAGGGCCGGCAGTTCTGATTGTGGAGTCGTTTCGATATCGTAGTCATTATAGCTGCTATTGTAGATACAGTTGGTATTAGTTACATTCTTTGTTTCGGTAATATTACATAGATTGTGTTAAAGTTCATTTGATTGTATAATTAATTATCTTCGAAGGGTAGACCCTCAGTATTTCAAAATTTTGATTATTCGGTATTATTTTGTACCTTTATAATATTGTATTTGCCGGCCTTACATAAGGACAGGACCATTTATTCCTTCGGGAATAGTCTCCTCCTGGTGAGTTGGCCCACGTTGTCTGGAGTTGTCTTAGCTCACATTGGAGGAACTCCAGATATCGCTACCTACTCATCACGAGAGAACAATTGTAGGAATAATTGCAACTTGACTGTAAATATTAGTAATTAGTAGTCGTAGTAGATTTATTTTTTCTCGTGAGGTAATTATACCTCTGGTCCTTCGAATCAGTATTTTAGATAACTATTGTTATTTTTTAGGATAGGTTATGTCTTTAAATTAGACTTGGTATAAATTTCACTTTTGCCGAGTGGATTACGGGACAGGGTTTGTCTGTACTGTAAATTTCCATAGTAGTAGGCGGCACTGGTTGTGTCTGGTATCAAACCGTTGAGAGTTCTAAAATGGGTAATTATGTCGCAAATGACATGGCCTGAAGTTGAAATAAAAAATACATTTTTCAAGTGTATTTTGGTGTGCTCTGTTCAAATATGACCTTCATTTCTTGTGCAAATGAACAGAAATACGTGTTTGGGCCATGCAATGATAATTGTATTTCTGTTCATTTGCACAAGAAATGAAGGTCATATTCGAACAAAGCACACCAAAATACACTTGAAAAATGTATTTTTGACTACATTTTATACAATAAAGCATAACCTAATATGTTCACCTCAAAATTAACCAGAAAAGTTTGCTCTCGTCATTTTCGTTTAAACTTAGGAAAATATCACGACTTAACCAATCATCAAGGGCGTACAGTTGACCTAACAGGGCATTCAGTTGACCTAACTGGGCATTCAATTAACGTAACAGGTTAATATTGGTTATTTCACCTAAATATCTTCTGATCTTTTCGTAATTAGGCACTCACTGTCACATTTCGGGCAAGTTAAGGATAAGAGAATAACGCCGTAATTGATAAAAATATGCAGTGCTTTGTCTTCATCTAGGGCACATGACGAATCAAGTTCTCAAAGTCGAAACCACACGAACGGCACGTCATGATTTTATCCAAGGGCGTAGGAATATATTTTACATTGGGGGGGGGGCCAAGAAGTGACGGTATGGATAATTGTTGTACATTGAATACACCAATATTTAAACTTATTTGGACTATATTCGACCATATTAAAAATCAAGGAAATTAATTGAAAAAAATCTCTATTCCTACCTACAGTATATACACAAAATATCTGCTATACATAAATTGTAGAATACGGATAATCGGAAATTGCACGAACAATCTAGGGAAGATACATTTATCATGCACTTTTTATCATGTTCACGTACTACACGCTATGTACAACATACTACACGCTAAAATAGAGTTCATTAAACAGTAAACGACCCGAAATAATTCCTTTTTCTTTCGTTCCGACTGACAAATTCCAATGCAATGTTGTTCGGAGATAATTCGTCGGTTGTTTCTTGTAAATATTGAGCATCATGCAATGATTTAAGCGCTTTTGTGTCATAGTAGTCCTCATATAAATCTTGATGCGTCGTAGTACTGAGAATGTTCTCTCGGCAGTTGCTGTCGTTACTGGAACTATTAAGAACAATCATAACAGTTTGTCCACTTCGCTCAACACCCTCTGGCAAACAGGTTGGGAATCTAGAGCATCGCACAGTGTCTGAAGACTAGTTACCTGAAAAAATAAAAATTCCCATTAGTGGTTTCATTTTCCTTGTTGCACTTTTGCTTGAATTAAAAAATCAAATTTCAATTCAATTTTTGGGCTATGTTTCCCCATGTGTTGTTTCATTTTCTTTACAGGTAAATATTTTTCAGTTGCTTTTTCGTTCTCGAACAATAATCTATTTTATGCTCGAATGATAATTTTAATAAAACGCAAACACTAATGACAATTACCTCCTTAATAGTCGACTAATCGAGAATATCATGCAGCATTGGAAGTTGAACGGATAATTTCTCGAAGTCGATATCTTTTTGATACAATTGTACAACAGAGTCACGAACTTTGTGCTATTTTCCGTTAGCTGCAGACAGCAAGACGTTTTCGATGTTGACCAAGTCATAGAAATTATCCTGCTGAAATCTTCTGTTTAATTCTCCGCTCATAGTGTCGAGCACATCATAGTACTGCACTCGGTAATATTGCTTGATGTTCGTATATTCATGATTCTCGCAGCCCGAATCTAGTTTCTTAGGCATTCGCTTGAAGCGCGGGAGTACGGGAGGATCAGTGAGACAATTAGAGTCGTGCGTAACAGCCGAGTAGAATCTGTCAAACCATTCCTCGGAGCGGTATCGGCTGTAAAGCTTCTGGCAGGCCACTGCAGCTTGCTGTGCGTCCTGTGAAGACAGACTTCGCTTGCAATGTCGCTGACAATTGCTCAGCAGGTGAAAATACCAGCAAAGCTAATCGTAAGCCAAACTACCTTTGGAATTTTTCCAGCATTGCCAGCAATCCACCTGCTCGGCGATTGTATTCGTCACAATTTTCGTCTCGATATTTCATTAATGTTTCTTCGAGGCTTTCGTAATTCTGAATGATGGCGCTGATAGCTCCATTTTTTACAGTCCATCTTCTTGGACATAATGGCCTCAGACCTGGATTTTCAGCCGGTTTGACCCTTTCGAACAGTGCTTCCCTTTTGGGTGACAGCTTAAATAACTGTATAAGTTCGCCAGCAAAATCCAAGGCATCTCTAATGGACTTACATTTTCGTGTAGCATCCTGGAGACAGGTTCAAACAGTGTGCTAAGTAATGTACTGAAATCGCTGATGGTTCCTGCTCTCGAATCAACTTTGCCACACCTGATACGTGGCCTCGAAAGTTACTAGCTCCATCATAGCCTTGCCCACGACAATCCGATAATTTTAATGTTAACCGAGTGAGGGTATCTCTGATGAAAGATGTGATTGTTCACGCACAGATGTTTGGAATTTCCACTAATGCAACTGGATCTTCATACACTTGGTAGTGTATATCCACCCATCGTACGCAAATGACCAGCTGTTCATGATTAGAACAGTCTCTGGTTTCATCTGCCAACAAAGCATACCATCGAGCTGATTGTATATCTTTAATTACGTCTCGCATAACTGTGTGTGCCATCAGCTCAATTAATTCATTGACAACCTCTGGAGATGCGTATTGATTGTCGACAGCTTTTGAGTCAAGGTTCATACACTGGATCATAAGTTGCCGCAAGTTGCCTTCTCCTTCATCATGACCGCGGAGTGCAAGCCCTTGACGCAATAAATATCTCATTGCGTGCAATTGCTTTAACAAATTCTGCCGACGAGCTGCCTGTTGCTTACTGCTTTGTGTCGCTAACTGGTCTTGAATTGAAGGGTTTCTACGATTCGTGTATGATTTCACAGCCTCTCTGTGGCTCATGCAATTCTCGTGCTGCTTAAAATTATCAAAGGCTTTTTTCTAATTACAGTAGCCCGTTTTGCTGAATGATGTCTCAGACTTAGATGACAATCTAGTCAACTTGTGATCTTCATTATATTTGCAATAAAAACAGAATACTTTTTGAAGTTGTGCAGAGATGCAGCCAGCTGAAAGTACTATACCATGAGGGTAAAAATGTACGTCGTCGAGAGGAAAAAAACTTGCTGTAGCATTGATGATAGATTCTGAAGTCTTTCCTTGTGAACAGACGTGTTTTATCGAGTGTCCAGTGTTACCACTTGAATAAGTGGTTTTCATTGGTGTTTAAAAAAAAGAAAAAAGAAAAAAGTGTTTGGTGCATTCTTAACTAAATTAATTCGTGTTACTAATCATTCATTATCGAATATATTTCATTTATTAACTTTATTCATTACTATATTATTTGATTAAACCAAGGCTAGTGCACGTGGCTTGCCTTGTTTGTTTCCTGAATCTATTACTAACCGAGGTTTCATAAGGTTGAAATTCCCTTGGTTTGCCTTTTTTGTTTTTCAAATCTATCAGAAAACGTGCTTTCATAAGGTTCATTTTCCTTTCCTTCAGGGGATCAAGTAGAGTGTGGTCACCCACTGTGGGAAAAAGGAAAAACGGGAAAAAAACAGTCGGTCAAATAAGGGACAGATAAGTTTTAGTAATACTTTTTCATTTACAGAACTTTCGTCGATAGCTTAATTATATATTCATTTAGTATAAATTTTTGTTACAAGAATCTGTTTCTGCGTTTCAGGAACATTTTTGCGAGTTTGCTCAGGTGACGGCGCAATAAGCACGCGGTAGACCTACGTTGTAATTTATTAATTTCCAAGCGCTCGTTTTTTGTTTTTTGTTTTTTAACTAATTAAGAGCGTGGCACCCCCGTCAAATACTTGCAGTCGCTGTGAAGGGAAATTTGCCCTTACGCGTTTACAATGGCTAATAATAATGAACAGTTAGTTTGCAGGTGGTGCTCAAGCATGAAAGTGCTGAGGAACGAGTTAGAAAGTGAGAGGGAGGCCAGAGTTTGGCTTGAAGAAAGCGTGATGCTCCTGACGGCAAAATTAGAATCCCTTGAGACTCCAGTTACGACCCCTCCTGCCTCAGTTTCTACTAATAATATAAATAGTACTAATAGCCCTCTCTCTTCCCCTAGTTCCCAACCCTTCGTTCGAGTGCGTAATGGAGCTCCATTGAGAAAACCTAAGACTTGTCTACCAGTAATAACAAACAATAAGTTTTCTGTTTTAGGTTTCGAAGATGCTAATGAACCGGAAATACGACTCGTTGGCGATTCCATTGTTCGAGGGCAGCTCGAGGAATTCTGCGGGAGAAACCCTCGTCGTAGGCGCCGTAACTGCTACCCTGGTGCAAGGGTGGAGGATATAACTAATAGTGTTGACCATTTTACAGACGGTACCGCCGAGGTCACAACGTATGTTATTCATGTCGGTACTAATAACGTTTTAAATTCTAGATCGGAAGAACTGCTGGCTAGGTACAGGGACTTACTAGAGCGACTAAAGGAAAAACTAATAAGATTGTTTTAACAGGTATACTTCCTCGAATTATCCAACGTAGCGATTTCTACAGCAAAGCGACCTATATCAACAATAACCTAAAGTCTCTTTGCCAACAGGAAGGAGTGCATTTTGCGAATTTTTGGAACAGTTTCTACGGCAGGAAGAACTTGTTCCTCGGAGATGGACTTCATCTTAATGACGTTGGAGCTGCGCGTTTAGGAAGACTATTTCATAATACTGTCTCTTCTTTTCAGGCTGCCGTAACTCGAATGGTCCCAGCGTAAATTCCACGAATTTCCCCTGCGCTCGCGAAGGTGTCGCAATTACAAAAAATTTGAAGGTTCTATCCTTAAATGCGCGTAGCCTACGAAATAAAATAGACGAATTTTTTTCTTTAATTGCTTGTAAAGACTATGATTTAATTGCGATAAATGAATCGTGGCTTAGCACTGAAACACAAGACTTTGTAGGGGAGTATCAAATTAGAGGTTATAGACTTTTTGTTAAAAACAGAATAGGTAGGCGAGGAGGCGGTGTTATGTTGTAAAGATAATATTGCGAACGTTATAGAAGTAAAGCACACAATTCCAGAACCGATAGATTCGACTATAGCAGAACTTAAATTGAACGATTTCAAACTTGTTTTTGCGGTTATATATAGGCTCCCTAATCACACAGCTGATACGGACGAAGCGTTATATCGTGAACTAAAGAGAATAATCGGTAGTGAGCAGGCTTTAGTTATGGGTGACTTTAATTGCGCCAACGTGAATTACGATACAATGCTGGGAGACGCGGAAGGTAATCGTTTAGTTAATTTTCTCGAGGATAGCTTTCTTATTCAAAAGGTTGGGGAACCTACGAGGTTGGACAGTATTTTAGATTTAATAATAACTACGGATGATAGGCTAATTACTGATCTTCAAGTAATAGAACCGTTAAGCAATAGCGATCACAATATGGTAGAGTTTGTCCTCCCAGTAAGTCACTCGAAACCAGCTAACTCGACTAAAATTCCTAACTTCCAGCGCGCAGACTTTTGTAAATTTCGAAATAAATTGTCACACGTCAATTGGGAAAACGTAATGGGGAACTCCAACGCAAAACTAATGTGGGAATCGTTTGAAACAGTATTTAGGACTATAAATGAGGAATGTGTACCGTACAAAATTAAGCGTGCGAAAGTAAACAACAAACCCTTGTGGTTTACTTCTAGAGTAGGAGACATTATAAAGAGTAGAGATAGGGCTTATAGGCTACATAAGTGCGATAAAGACAATTTGTGGTTACGAAACAACTACATATGTCTAAGGCGTGAAGCGAAAAGTGTGATAAAAAAGTCCAAGCGCGAATTTGAAATCTCCATAGCTCGTGACGGTAAAGAAAACCCCAAGCGATTCTTTCAATATGTCAACAATAGAAATCCAGTAAAAAGTGTCTTGGGGCCGTTGAAAAAATGTTAACGGAGATCTAGTTTCTGTAAACAAGAAAATGGCTACGAATATCCCTACGGTGAAAGACATA
Source organism: Bathynomus jamesi (assembly GCA_023014485.1). Classification (NCBI taxonomy): domain Eukaryota; kingdom Metazoa; phylum Arthropoda; class Malacostraca; order Isopoda; family Cirolanidae; genus Bathynomus; species Bathynomus jamesi. Next base: position 369,564 of record JAJOZX010000480.1, on the reverse strand, counting down.
ATACCTTTTGATAATGGTAATATTTTGGATAATATTGTGGTTAGTGAAGGGGAGGTAATGCGTTATATTCATAAAATGAAAACGCGTAAATCACCGGGTCCGGATTCCATATATCCCATAAAATTAAGGAATTAAAAGATAGCATTGTTTTGCCGCTAACAAAGATTTTTAATGCGTCTATTTCTGAGGGGTGCGTACCAGATAATTTCAAGTTAGCAAATGTAACACCTATCTTTAAGAAAGGCGATAAAGGTGCGGCGGGAAATTATAGGCCAATCAGTTTAATGTCTGTTGTAGGTAAGCTACTGGTATCGATAATTAGGGATCGTATAGTCGAACACTTAGAATTGCATAAGTTAGTTAGAAATACACAGCACAGTTTTAGGCGAAACAAATCTTGCTTAACTAATCTTTTAGAATTTTTTCAAAGCGTGGTTGACGTTTATGATAGTCATCGGGCGGTTGATGTAGTGTATTTAGATTTTCAAAAAGCGTTTGACACCGTACCGCACAAAAGACTCATTGAAAAAACTAAGGCTCATGGAATCAGGGGTGTAGTAATAAATTGGATAGAGGAGTAGTTGCGAGGTAGGAAACAGAGGGTGGTCGTTGATGGAACGGAGTCGTGTTGGGCTGATGTAGCGAGTGGCGTTCCTCAGGGTTCTGTATTGGGCCCCTTGCTTTTTCTTATATATATTAACGATTTAGATGTCGGCCTAGTCAGTACAGTTTCAAAGTTTGCGGATGACATGAAGCTGGGTGGTAGGGCGATTAATGACGAAGATAGAGGTAAAATCCAGGAAGATCTGAATAAAATCGTTGATTCGTCAGTCACATGGCGAATGAGACTTAACTTCGATAATTGCAAAATTTTACATATAGGTTCGCGTAACGGTAATTTTGCGTGTAGTATGTCAGGGAAAGAGTTAACAAGCGTAGAGCAGGAAAATGATTTAGGAGTTATAGTCACTGGTGATTTAAAAGTAGCGAAACAAAGTACAGCAGTGGTCAATAAAGCGAACAAAGTGTTAGGTTTTATAGCTCGGAATTTTGAGTACAAATCGCGCGATATTATAGTTCCTCTTTATAAATCATTAGTTAGACCCAATTTGGAGTACGCGATCCAATTTTGGAATCCGCATATGCGAAAACATATAGACAAACTCGAAAGAGTTCAAAGACGAGCAACTAAGATGATTCCGTCTCTTAGGTCAAAGTCGTACGAGGATAGGCTTAAAGAGTTAAAATCGACTACACTCGAGACTAGAAAACTAAGGGGTGATCTAATCCAGGTTTTCAAAATTATGAATGGGTTCGATAACGTAGATAGAGATAGCTTTTTCGAAATATCTCAATATAATAGGACTAGAAATAACGGGTGTAAGTTGACAAGTAGAAGGTTCGAGACAGCAGTTGCCAAAAACTTTTTACGCATAGAATAATAAACAGCTGGAATAGTTTACCGGTAGGAGTAATTAGTAGCACGTCTATAAACATGTTTAAAAATCGATTAGACGCATATGTTGATAGATTGGGTATAGTTTAAGGTAGTAAAATTAAGGCTTTGTTGTTCAGAACCCACGTAAAATTGTAGGTCCCCTCCGCCACCACGGAGGACATGCACAATACACAATTCGAACACAGTTAGGTAGACCAGCCATGAGTGGATCCTAGGGTCTTTGTTGGTCTGAAACATTATATAACATTATAACATAACATAACATTTTCATGCGGCAATCTGCATTGCAAGTGTCTTCTGTCACCTGAAAAGTAAATATAGAAAACCAAATGTGATTTCAGCGATGTCATAGTTATAGATTTGCAGTGTCATAGTTACACTCTTTTACTTATTTTCTTCTTTGCTTTTTGTTGATGTCTTGTTTCAAATTTTGTTTTAGTTATACTTTTACTAAGGTCAGTTTTTGGTTTTCCTGTTACTCTGTTTATAGATTCTCTTCTTTTTACAAATTCGTTTTATTCGTTTTCTGTTTTTAGTGTTGTGGTCAGTATTAACGTTAAATAAAAAATCTAATACTTACATTTGAGATGAGCTGTGAATCAGAATCATCTTAAGGAGTTTCTGAATTGTGAGTTTGCAAATGCCTATTCGCTGAAGACAATTCAGAAGTTGACGAATCCGTTGATATATCAACATTATCTGTTATAAAATTTATTTTTTTAGAATATTACACTTTGGAGATATGCTAATGATTGCCTATATTGTATACTAATATTGAACTTACTGACCCTGCTTCCTCTTTATACCACAGCTGAACAATGTAGTTTGTTGTTTTTATATTTTCTTTCGCTTTCATGATACATCTTGAGTCTACTGTAGCTTGAAATATCTAAAATGGATGAATAATTTTTAATGTACCAACAGCACTAAAATAGCATAGTGTTGCTATTTCTTATGATTTACGACAAGGAGAATTTTTTAAAGACAATGTAGACAATGTAGTTTGTTGTTGTTATAATTTCTTTCGCTTTTCATGATACATCTTGAGTCTAGCTTGAAATATCTAAAATGGATGAATAATTTTTAATGTACCAACAGCACTAAAATAGCATAGTGTTGCTATTTCTTATGATTTACGACAAGGAGAATTTTTTAAAGACCTATATAAATAGCTCAAATTGATAATTTATAATCTAAAACAACACAAACTTACATAATTACCAGATGAACCATTCAGACACACACACATCCGCAAAAACACCAATGTTGATGAGCCGATAGACGCTTCAGATTTTACGTTTAAAGTTGCCAGAATAACTAGCGAAATTAACTAATCATATATATTAAATTTAAAATTTTATTAAATGAAGCATAAAGGATTGAAACTGTTGTTTTTATATTTTCTTTCGCTTTTCATGATACATCTTGAGTCTAGCTTGAAATATCTAAAATGGATGAATAATTTTTAATGTACCAACAGCACTAAAATAGCATAGTGTTGCTATTTCTTATGATTTACGACAAGGAGAATTTTTTAAAGACCTATATAAATAACTCAAATTGATAATTTATAATCTAAAACAACACAAACTTACATAATTACCACATGAACCATTCAGACACACACACATCCGCAAAAACACCAATGTTGATGAGCCGATAGGCGCTTCAGATTTTACGTTTAAAGTTACCAGAATAACTAGCGAAATTAACTAATCATATATATTAAATTTAAAATTTTATTAAATGAAGCATAAAGGATTGAAATTAATTATTTTTCCATTATTTGTAATACTTTTGAAAATTAATATTATTGGATGTCATTCATATTATTGGGGGCCAAAACATATCTTGGCTCCACCAATATTTTTATTGCCGGAGCCATGGCCCATGCGGCCCCCCCGGTTCCTACGCCGCTGATTTTATCACAAACACCACCAAACTGAATCCAATTAAAAAAAAAAAGCCAGAACAGAAACCAACAAACTAATTAAGTCGCAGGGTAACATGACGTCATACCCCCCCGACTACAAATACACTAAATATATATATATATATTTGTATTATTATTATTTTCTACAATAGTTTGCACAAAAAATGAGTGAAAAATTTGAATAAAGCGACTAAAACTACCTCATAAAAAGTTATTTTGATTTTCATTAAAATTCGCTGCCTGCCCTCAAACGGAAAAGATCCGAAGATACTATGTAGAGTACCTATTGTAGTAGTAGATTTAGATGAAGTTACTGTATGAGGTAAGAAGACATGAGAATGTAGTATTTATGAATAAAAATGGAAACGGTGTGGTTGTACACAAATCAAATGCTATATAGCTGTAACAGCAAATACCGTTAGAAATTTAGAGCAAAGGGAGTAAAACTGTAGTAGTTAAAATCATCGAGAGATCCTTCTTTTATCTAAAGTCTCTGAAATGAAAATCTCTCGTGGATTAAAAGTGTTCCAGAAGTAAAAGGGTACAATAAGCGTTTAAGAAAATACATGATCCGTATATGTGAAAGGTTGACTAATTTAATGAGTGGAAAGGTTAAATGGATGTGAAAACATTAAATGTAGTTGTACGTGTGAAGATACTGATAATTTCTTTACCTCATTTTTAACATGAAATTTTAATATAACTTACTGATATATTAATACATGCACTGCAACTGCCGTGGGAGTACTTATATATTTTTTTTTAACCATTTAGTCTCTTTTCTCCGAACTTGAAATCATTTGTCTACTGCACTGCGATAAGGGAAGGAGGCTATGAAGAATGGAAGTTTGCGTGGAATCGCTATGAGAACGCCAATGTTGCATCAGAAAAAAGAACTATTATTAAAGCTTTAGGTTGCACTAAGGAAGCTTGGATCCTGAATGGGTAAGTGGAAATTAACGAGTGAACGCTTTTCGCTCTCTTCGGCCAATATCTTGATATTTTCCAAACTCTTTCTGATTGTCGTTCCAAATTACTGTTCTACCATACAGGCAAAAAGCCGATAAAGGTTTTAGGTACTACTTATCTGGTGTCATTTCTGCAGGATTTGGGCTCAGGCGATCTTTCCCAGCTTTAAATTTCTTTTATGAAGAAAACAGCGTGAACGATTTAAATTTTCATAAACCATTTAATCTTGCAGTGGAGTTCCTCATTTTTTCTCTTTAAATGAATATAAATGAGTGTCTTTTCTTATAAATTCAAACCATTGTTGAAAATAATCACCGATATAACGAGACGAATTAAAGATTTAGGCATATATATTATCTTTAATTATAAAGCTCTGTGCATAGACTACTTATAAGCATTCCCTAAAATTACTTTTGCATTTGTTTTAAGAAAACTCCAAAGTCTCGTGTCTTCGTCAGTTCAAACGCTTTTATAGTTTGAGTTTATAAGCTACAAACGATTATTGCTATTAAAAAATATCGAAATTAAAATCTAAATAAAGTACATATATACGCTAGCGGCGTCAGGACCCTGCAATCCCTGAAATTGCAGGGGCCCTGAGGTAACAAATGGCCCCACGCGATCGATAAAAAAAATTTCACGTCGGGGCCTCTTACGTGACCTTGGTCCGAACTTGTGCTGTTGTTGGCAGCAATTGTGCTGCTTATTTATGTAAACACTGTATGCTTTGGAATGCATTTGATAATAGCAATAAGCCTTTGACTTTTCATAATGTTACGTTGCTGTACAAAGATTCACTGTGCTTTCAAATTTAGCATTGTGTTTGCAGAGTTTTTGTCCCATTGTGTTTGACAATTGTGGGAAGCTGCAGTGCGTAAGAGCACAATTTCTGGAGTTAGTTTTTTTTATACTATTTCTCTTTTCGGGGCCAGATTGAGTGGTCGCCTCAGGGTACTGTGGTGTAATTTCAGTTGAAAATATATGAAAGAGCCAAAACAACCTACCTCTTTGCGTTTGTGAATTTGTGTTGGGAGGGGAGTATTTACCGTAACTCTAATAGCAAAAAAATTTGATTCATGCTATGACAGGGACCTCCAATGGCGTTTTGCAACGGCCCCCGAAATGACTAAAGCTACCCCTGCATATATAAGCATGAATGTCGCCCACTCTAATATTATAACTCAAAACTACTTTTTTTTAGAATTTCTGTATTCACACGATATTTTAGGACTATAGAAAGCATTGTCATTCCATTGTTTACTGTATATATCATGTATTTTGAGTTAAAATAATAAATGGTAGACAAGTCGTACTGGCAAAGTATCCTGCTCAAATTGAGGGTGGAGTCGGTGGGTGGGTTGGTCAGATTTAGGGAGAGAGTGTTATTTGATGATATACAAGACGTATCTTAATGAAATTTAGGATATTGGGGTTTTAAGGAATGCCGAATCCAAAGAAAAGTGTGACTTGAAAGGTGTTCTTGTTACAAAATATACAGTGTTACAGTATATTGATTCATGATATGAATAAGACATACCAGGGGTGTACCCAGGATTTGGTCAAGGGGGGTTCGTGTGAGTAACTAAAACAAAGGTGTATTATACCATACGAGTATGTAGGTCGTCCGATAAGTGAGTGGCGATTCGGGAACAATCTATACTATAATAAGAGAGCCGTCCGTCTGTCCGTCTGTCCGTCACACTTTCAGCGTGTGTGCGTGCGTGCGTGCGTGCGTGCGTGTGCGTGTTTCAGCGTGTGTGCGTGCGTGCGTGTGTGCGTGCGTGCGTGTGTGTGTGTGTGTGTCTGTTCCAGCCATAGCTCCAAAATGAAAGCAGTTACAAACATAAAACTTCACACACATATTGATTAGGTCCCGAGGTTGTGCACCTGGGTGTTGAATGCCCGGTTAGGTCAACTGTACGCCCTTGGCGTTTGGTTAGGTTAAGTTAGGTTAGGTTGAGTTAGGTTAGGTTAAGCTTTAACGAAAATATCACGACTCAACCTAACCAACTAACCTAACCTAACCTAACCTAACCCAACCTAACCTAACCTAACCTAACCTAACCATTCAATTAACCTAGCTAATAACAGCTAATAACAGCCTTCGAACTACAAAAAATATTCCGGCCCTCTACTTGGATATGTTTTACTACCCGCACGTAGGGCGGGTCTTTAGCTAACCGTCAGCGAAGCGACGGGTATTGTACTACCTTCATGCAATGCTTGGTTTTTCCAGATTCATGCCACCATGTTGCTGCTAATATCCGTGCTTCATATGTGTAGGGACTTTGATCACAAATTTTATCAACACGTACGTCTACCTCAGCCATTGCAACGCCAATAATTAGAAATAATAAAAATAAAACAATGAAAAACCAGAACAAACAGGAATAAACATGAATTACTGCAAAATTAAAAATTTGGATTTCATGTGAAGCTAGCTTAATTGAAAAAAGCATAGACATTTATTAGATATCAAAGATATTAGTACACTATGCTAACTAACATAGAATAGCCACTCACTTATCGGACGACCTGTATATACAAACATTTACTACAGCCAATATTCATGTATTAACAAAGCCTTATTTACAGCAAGTGGAAACTAAATTAGATAAATGAATATATTTACCACACATTTTTCATGCGAAAAATACTGAGTCAAAAATGATAGTTACATTACTGTGTGTGTACAGACAGGATTTAACATAGAGAATACTGAAACCATTTTTAGCTTTCATTGTGCACAAGACTACAATTGAGAGTTTTAGGACTAATTGGCGGGTAAAATTCTGTAAACTAAAAATTATGCATGTATCGGTCACCGAAACATACAAGTTTTATAGCGTGTCAGTAACTAAAACAAAGGTGTGTGTGTGTGCACCAAGCAGGTTTAATGCTATCATATATATACACGTGTATATATATATATATATATATATATATATATCAGCAAACAATCACAGGGAAAAGGAAACACAAAGTCCGAGCGCTTTCCCTGTGGTTGTTTGCTGATTAATAAGGTCACGTGTTATTTTGTGATTTTAGTGCATATATATATATAATAGTATGAAAGCTTGGTTTGGCTGTTTTTGGGCTGGTTTTTAAGCATGATTTGGTGGGTTTTCAATTTTTTACCTGGCAACACTGGCCTGGGATGACAGGTTTACAGTAGTATTAAATTAATATTTTATATTAATGCATATAGAATAAATTCATAATAATTTAAAATGTATTCTTACTATAAAATATACAAACTAGAACAAGACCTACTTATCTCTGTAACTATGTACAAACTTTACTACGTAGTTATAGAGATAAGCACATCAATAGACACCGGTACAAGGCCCAAGAGGGCCCTGAAACATAGACTATTATAATCTGATCAACTGCCATGCAAAGTAATGCACATTAGTACATTTTCTTTTTACTATTCACTGACTGTTATAACCATAGGCTGGTGAACTGTTCCCTTGAAACTTTTTGTTGTATACAACTTAATGACACTTCAAGCAAATTGACCACCACAGTAGCAAAGCTGTGAGCTGTGTACAGATTAGGTTGTCCTTGTAACACTCAGCTACTGGTGCAGTTACTAGTTTTGAAGTTACATTTCACAAGTTTAACATGCTTTGGATACCTCTGGTTGAGTGCTCCAGAGGGGTTCAATTGGCCACCTTTCACATGCTGAGCTAATGTAGCCCTGGTCGGTGGGATTTTTTCTAGCTGTCGGTTTCCGAAGGCAAAGAGGTATTGGAGGATGTACAGTATGTTTGTAGAGAACAACTACGAACCTCGCCAACATATCCATATCGTCTGTTATCTGATGCGGGTGAATGAGACGATCTGCTGAAAATTGGTTTGAAGTTCTTTGAAGACCGCCACACCTCCCACGCAGTCTTCTTGCCAATTCCACAGAATGCAAAGACTGTGTCGCAGCCAGACAAAACATGCAGGAAGAGTAGTCCTTGGGATCACTCGGCGCTCAGAATCACCGCATCCAAAGACTACCCAGACCTCCCATCCATGAAGGACACTGGCTGTTTTTATGACTAGAACAACTGCACCTGTATATGTGGTCTGAGGTTTTCTCTTAATTCTGCTACCATTTTGTGCACATATGCGTCAAGGGTTCATTGTTCCAGGTCTATGACAATCATCTACAGTTTTGTCACAAAAGAAGGAAACTGGCAGGTTTTCATCATTTACATTCGGGGAGGAGAAACTAGCTCTAAGTCGGGCTATCACTGGTGTGCTGATGGTCACTGTGACTGTTCTTTCACTTTTCGTTTCACAGCGTTAGTTTTATTGCAAAGAAGGGAACATGAATTATGCCATTTGCTAATTTTAGTCAGCGTTTTCAATCCCAGATCTATTGTTCAGCTTGGATAATTCTTTTTGTAGTGGAAGTGAAGTGCTTTGAGGTTGTGTGGTGCTTCCAGACTGTCAGCTAATATTTTACAGCCTTTTAGTTGTTCAGGGTTTCTGGCACTGGATGAATTTGTCAGGTGGCTTTTGGAGTTTACTTGGCAAAAAACGCACACAAACTAATTTGTGTTGTATACTCGTTGTGGAAGCAGATGAAAGCTTCTCTCTCTCGGACATCTTTGAGGGCACTGAAGTTATTTATTTTCTCTAGGGCAGGAATTCTTAACCTTTTTAGGCTGCGATCCAAATTCTGGTCTCGGGGCTAGCTCGGCGACCAATGCCTTCAAACAGTTCATTCGTAATAGATAATAACATAAATAATAATGGTAAAATGATTAGGGATAACATAAATGATAAATGACAATTTAATGACCCAAGTTTGGGTCTCGACCCAGAGGTTAAGAACTCCTGCTCTAGGGCAACAAGTAGTACAATCTTCTACATGTCATCTACAGATGGTTATACCAATAGGGATTCTCAAGATTTTTATGGTTAGTATCTATGCCTGGCTGTTAGGGAAACCGCTACCAACACCTGAAAGAAAACAAAACACATTTAGTTGAATTAAACAACAATTTTATGTATTGGCTGCAAATCAAAACAAAATAAAGGAAACAAAAAATGTATTTATAAAGTGACCATAGCTCTTAAAATACGATAAATAACATTTTTTTATGCAGGAAGGGGGGCCAAGGGCAAATGCCCGCAAAAGCGCGCCTCCCATAGAAGAGCCAAAATCAAGGTCTGGCCTTTTCGAGATGCCTAGACACTGCGTTTGAAAGATGGGAAGTCATAGACAGGAGGAAAGATGGATTGAGGAATATTGTTCCAGAGTTCACCGGTTGAGTAGATGAAAGACTGAAAATACCGATTAACCCTTCCATTAGATAGTTGGACAGAAAAGGAATGAGACAGTGTAGAAAGTCTGGTACTGCGTGCTCTCCTTAAAGGAGGAGGCATGCAGTTAGAGAGTTCAGAAGAGCAATGTCCGTTATGATAGCGATAGTAAAGAGAGTAATGAAGTATAAGTATAAGTAATGGATATAAGCCACACGTTTATCGTTAAATTAGTACATTATAAATTTCAATTAGAGAACATACCATAAAAAAAATGTTCAAAAGAGTCTGGATTAACAACTTTTATCACATAATTTTAGTAGCATAAACACTATTCGTTAAAGAAATAAAGAAGTTAAATCAGCTGTTACCTATTTCGGACCCAGGATCATTCGACCCTTTGTATGTATTTTCTACAACTAATGATTGTCATTTGATCAGGATACACTGCTCATATAACTTGTCTACCAGTTTTTAAAATTCAACATCCCATAAAAACTATATATACTAAATTTCATGAAGACAGTTTATTTGATGAAGGTATACAAGAAATATCACGTTTATTTGTTCCCTCTCGCCACCCCGCCCACCAATCTCACCACGATACATCATTGCCCGTACGACTTGTCAACCATTTTTTTTAACTCGGCATCCCTTAAAACCTCTATAGACGGGATTTAATTTCATTATGGTTAAATCTGTTCATTCTTTATTTCTTCATTTCAGGTATATGGACAGAGCTATCAGCAGTAAAAAAGGTATCAGGAAACAGGATGCAGGGGCAGTTATCGCTTCCATAGCCAAATCAGCCAATGGACAATCAGTTGCTTGGGGCTTTTTGAAAGACAAATGGTCAGATATTAAAAGCTAGTAAGTTTACAGGAATCAGGATTATGATGCATTGCACTTAAAGAATCAGTAGGTTTCTATATATTATTGAATGATAAATGTATAATATACATTTTCTAAAATTATTTGGAACTTTCAATTTACAAAGTAATTAAAATTTTCAGCTATGGGTCTGCAGCTTTCACTCTGGGTTACATTCTCAAAGCGTGCACGAGTTCTCTCAACACCAGAAATCATATCTATGAGGTAAGAGTAGAGGCATTATTTTAGGCACGGAAAGTGCTGACCTACGAGCATTAACTGAAATGACATGTTTAAGAAATATTTAAATCGTTTATTAGTTACCAAATTAAGGAATATCCTCGTTAAAGATTGTGATTCAAACTATTAGTGTAAATAATTTACCTAAATGAAACCAAATGGGCAAGATTGAATAAATGAAAGCTTATTTTCTCTTTAGGCAAAATAAATTTTACAAAATCTTGTTGCTATTAAGAGTTAATTTTATTTGTACGGAAATAATTCTCTCAATATTTTAAATCTACATCAGAAATAAAATTCAAAATTTGAAATTCAGAAATTTGTTCATTGAAGGTTGCTCGAAAAACAATAGCATGGGTGAATTTCCTAAAATATTAGATATAAATTCTTTCAGGCGTGGGTTTATTTACATTCTCTCTCTACATGAATCCGGTTTCTATATTAAAGGCCAATCACCTTAATCTTGAGACATACTACGAACCAATAAGCAGTTTATAAATATACTTAATAATAATAATAATAAAAAAATACATTTATTGATCTTGAACTGAGTGATTCAGTTCTCATTCCACCGTTTGTCTTCATGCAATTTAAATGAAATTTGATCGTTTTATTTCAGTTGAAGCAGTTCGTTCAAATGAATGAAGGGAAGTTTGGATCAGCGGAAAGATCCGCTAAACAGGCAACTGAAAACGCTCAAAATAACCGAAACTGGATGAACGACAACTACCAGAAAATCCTCAGTTGGTTATCAGAGAACGGTTACGAGAACAGTATTTAAAACCTGAGCCAAACATTTAACGCAGAAATATCAATTCAGTATTATATTGCAATTATTATGTGGTTATTTTGAAACTGATAGTAAACACACTTCACACGTCACCACACATAATCCGCATTTGTTATAACATCTAAGACAGCTGTAGAATATCTGACAATACACCTCTTTACTGTAATATAATATGTCAATATATTATCTGAATGTAAAATTAAGTACGAATATACAGATTTCTACATGTGTAAAAAGACGATATAGTTTAATATAAATGACGTGTAATTTTAAATACTGCATAATGCAATTACTTGTGAAAATATTTCCTGGTGCAACTAAAAGTAGGTTCATGAACTTGACAGACTAAAATTAACTGGTAATAAATTTAACACTTGCATTAAAAGTTCAACATCTGAAAAGTCTGTAATAATGAGGAAACACGGAGTAATGCTTACTATTCTGTAGTATAACAAATAAAATAATCTTAGTAATGCACCTGAGCATATTGGACAGTAGTTGAATATCCTGTTTTTGCAGAGCAGTTCAATCGACTTCAGGTTAAAGATGAAGGCTTAGATTATTTTCTTTTTTTAAATTGGGATAAATAACAAATATAATCTGGAAACCCAAGACCATTTACCTAGTGACGCAATGAAATTTTAATTTCATTACTGTGAATCTACTAATGAATTTATGAAAAAAAAACAATTAAAATAGTTGGTTTTATTAAAACCGTCCTGAAAAATATTATTTCTGCTGCTGATTCCCGTCCAATGATAATGAAGATTTATTCTCCTCAGCCAAAATCTGGCTTCAAGAATAAAGGAGGAGGAGGAGGAGGAGGAAAGACAAAATAATTTTTGGTTTTCTTTTTATATAAAGGAGAGTACAATAAGTAAATATAAAGCATATTTTATCTCAGTGTTTAACTGGATTTAGGCTTAGTTTGTATATAAAATATATATATATATTTTAATATATGTGCGTGTCCCCAAAAAGTCCCTATTTTTATTTGCCCGTTATTTTATAATGCAGGGGTGGCCAACCTTTTACATTTCATTCGCCAATTTTTTCACGCATGAGTTCAGATGCGCCATACAAGTCTTGTACCCCCATTCAATTCTTGTATAAAATATGTTAATATAGATATATTTAGCATTTTTACACGATATAATGATTTAATATAAAAACAATGTAAACATTACTTACCTTAATGAGACTTTTGAGTCTGTTTTGATTTCACCAAGCTTTTAATGTTTGGAGTTAAATTAGTTACTGAGAGCAGCAGAGAATTCAATGCACCACTTCTAATCATCCAATGCGCCACTTTTGGCGCATGCGCCATAGGTTGGCCACCCCTGTATGTATATTTCATTTACTGGGGTTGCTGCTTCGAAAGGTAACAGATTTATTTTTATTCCGCAAATACCTATATGAATCTACCTATACATTTCCAATTTTTCGTTACTTAATAACTAATAAATACTGTATATTAAAGCCGTTCTTTCACCATTTCATACTTAAAGCGATCACTTTTCATAATTTTGTAGAAATTAGAAAAAGATGATACCGCTATCAATAGAACATAGACCGCTACCAGTAGGCCATAGAAGGCCTTACTTTGCTATAGTCTCGAAGGAAGGCAAACCCTTAACTGAGCCTCCTTAAGCACCTACTCGACGTGGAAGAATATGGCTGAACCCTTAAATAGTGATGCCGCGTTTGCAGCTGGAACAAAAAATCGAGAACGTTGAATGATTCCATGTAACATTCTGTGAGGCAGGTGCAGAGGAACTTTTGTAGAGAATATGGATACGGAGAATCCACCCGATAGAAAGAAAATATCACTAACAGTTAGGAAATTTCAAACAAGCAAATGTAAGCACTCAACATAGGGTAATAGTGGTAAGCAACGAATCACAAGAACTGTGCAGCACGTAATTATAGTTCATGAAATTATTGCGAGCAGTCCGCAGAAGTCAATTCGACGTTTGTCACCAGAAGTAGGTATTTCACGAACGTCTGTGCATCGTACGCTTCGTACTGAATGGAGCCGTTTTCGCTAGAAAATTCACTTTCCCAACAAAACTCATCAGCTTCACTGACTAATGTTCAAAAAGTAAAGGAATTCGCAACATGGATGTTAGCAAAGCTTGAAGATACTGACTTTTTGAAACACATCCACTTCAATGACTAGCATTATGTTCATATGTTTAGGGAGATTAATAAGCAAAATTTTCGTCACTGAGAAAATCATGCTGACCTCGAAGAGATTCCACGTAGTGTTGCTGAACTCAACATTTCGGTTGCTGTTGTTGGGTGGTATGGCGTAGTAGCTTCCTACTTTGAGGATGAAATTGGAAAAGCTATAACGCAAACTTCATATCGTAAAATGTTACAAGATTTCTATTTCCCAGAACTAATTAGTTTTTCCTGTAAAAGAAGGAACTGCATTACCCAGATTTACAGTGGTTTTAGCAGAATGGAGCCACCCACACACTGCTTGTGAAACTCGCAATTTTATGAGGAAGCATTTCTCCGGGTGACTAATCTCCCCTCATGAGCCAGTGGAATGGCCCCCTTACTCACCTGATTTCACACACCCATGACTCTTTTTGTGGGTGGGGTACATAAAAGACAGGATACATTCTATGAAGCCCAAAGTGTATGAAGTAATCAACACCATCCCTGCTGAGCTATTCCCCAAAATATAGTCAAACATTTATGTAAGGTTGAAAATTGTATTAGAAAAAATGGTGATTACACTGAACATGTTTAATTAAGGTTAATAAATTCCTATGTTTCATGTATCTATTGTGTTTGTCTTTGTGTATATTACTCGTACTTTTCTTTTTAGCTAAGAACATTTATTTAGAAATAGGGACATTTTTTGAAGACACCTAGTATATATATATATATATATATATATATATATATATATAAATAAATTTTGTATTAAGGTGCTCATAAATTTTTATAATAGGTACAGTAATTAGAATGTGAATGTAAAAGATTAATTTTTAACTGTAAAACATTTATAACTTCTCAAACAAAAATTTTTCTAAAAATAAATTATTGAAGAGAATATAGCGCTGTTTTAGTCGTGGTAGTAAGAAAACAATAAAGAAAAACAAGGCTTTAATTATCCTTCTGTTGAGTCTGTGTGGTTGGTTGGTTGCCCTGTTTTACGTCATTCAACCACAGTCACTCTCTGAGATGAGCATCCTATATACTATTGAGCTAAAATGTGTCTGTGTATCTGTTCGCTTTCTTCGGAACCGTGCACAGACTAAACGGCACATCGGAAAATTCTGCAACCACCACCACCTGATAGCCCATGAGCTGCCGATGTGCTCTGTCAAGTTTCCCGGTCCTAGGTTACTCCGCGGCCGAGCACGAACTATTTAATGCCTATTACAAGTGACTGTAAGTATTTCGAAAACGAAAATGACGAGAGCAAAAATACATAATAAACAGTTTGGTAGTCCCGATAATACGTAAGTACCAATATACATATACATATATACAACATACTGCTACCTGCCCGGAGGGCGATAGCGAGCTACCGCTTGTTAAAACTACCGAAAGGGAGGAATTATAACCTACCTTGTTTTATCCAATCCATAGAGATAACGCGAACAAGGTACTCATCAATGGTGATCTCCTTGCAGGGCCTTCGCGTGTGTCGGGGGCTCCAATCTTTAAGTGGACTAATCAAAACATTAATAGAACATAATCCGTAGAGACACAAAATAATGAGTAATGCCTCGACATTTTTTTTCTACATATCCCACGGAGTCCCTCAAGAGAGCATTAAGCCACCTATCCTGTTCCTTTTATATATAAATGACTTCCACCAATCACAAAATAATTCACCTTATTACTACGATGCAGATAAAATTTCAATCATGCCAGTAGTATGGGTGCAAAAATGACGGGTGAAGAAAAGGGGTAGTGTGACAATGTCACTGGCCGTGAGGGAAAAGAGGAGTGGCACTTTGAAAGGCAAAAATTTAAACACTGTTTAATCCCTACTAGTTGCGTTTAGTCCCCAGGGGACCCTTTAGTCCGTTAGTGGTTTTTAATGACCCAAAGAATGATAAGGCAAAACCAATGTTAAAAATAAATAGAAAATAATATGTATAGGTATACATAGAAAATAACAATATATATATATATATATATATATATATATATATATATATATATATATATATACAGGGATATCCGGCAGGATTTCTACCAATAACAAAATTATATATTTAGTAAACTATTACAGATAGAATCATAGGGCTTTCACCCTCAGATGCAGAAACTCATCAAGTTTCAATATCCTTCAGTAGACCGCCACGTGTGCGCCCTTGGTGGCCCGACAAATGTCAAGACGATACTCCACTTCTCGCCAAGTGTTTTGTAGCATCATCAGTGTGACAGATTCACAAGCTGCAATGATTTGGCGACGCAAGTTAGCCAAATCCTGCACCCGCGTTTGGTACACGAAGTCCTTTATGTATCCCCATAAAAAGAAATCTACAGGGGTCAAATCCGGTGACCTAGGAGGCCATACGATGGGACCCCCCTCTCCCAATCCATTTATCTGGAAATTGCTCATTCAGGAAGGTTTTCACTGGATTGGCGTAATGTGGCAGGGTTCCATCTTGCTGGAAGAGATATCCTCGTGGTATCCGAGATATTGCATAATTTTTCAGCATGTCCAAGTATGTTGCCCCTGTTACTGTGGCGTCGGCAAGAAAGAATGGCCCTATCACGGAATCAGATGTCAGGGCACACCACATGTTCATTTTTGGACTGTCACGTTGAAGTTCCTGAACTTCGTGCTGATTTTC
The DNA here is from genome assembly GCA_023014485.1 of Bathynomus jamesi. Lineage (NCBI taxonomy): Eukaryota > Metazoa > Arthropoda > Malacostraca > Isopoda > Cirolanidae > Bathynomus > Bathynomus jamesi. The sequence goes on along the minus strand of JAJOZX010000480.1, from coordinate 353,209 downwards.
ACTTCCCCAAATTCGACAATTGTGTCTGTTTACCCTACCACAAACGTGAAAGGTGGCCTCATCAAAGAAGGCAGCGTGATTGAGAAATGCATCGTCATCATCCATCCGCGATAACATTTCCAAGGCGAACGTGTTACGGACAGGTTTGTCATTTGCTTTTAACTTCTCTGCCACAATGCAAATCCTTCATTTTGATTATTCTTGGAGTACAAGCTTCTTTGTGCACTTTTTGTAGCACAGGTTTTCTTGGTGCAACCTTTACATGCAAATCATTCTTTCTCAATGAACGACGTACAATAGAGGGATGGCATCAATATTAGACAGTTTTAATGTTTGACAAATATCATCTGCAGTCTCTCGTGGATCCTCAGCAGCAATTCTTTCAATCTGTCTAGCTAGCTGTACGTTCTGATATCTTGCAAGGTCGTACACACTTTGGCAGGGCCGTCGAGAGGGCGGGGAAGCCGGGTTAAATCCACGGGGCCCGGACCTCTAGGGCGCCCGGAAAGAGGGGGGATAAAATCTGAAAATATTAATAAAGCAATTGATTAAATAACAGAGCGGAAATTTAATTAATGAACATACATTTTATGGAGATTATCATACTGTAGGTTTTGAATAGTGACTTGGACATATAATCAGTTTGCTTGTTACGTACACAAAAAATATTCACAATAAAATACTGAGTAAACAAGGGGGCCTATATACCACTCCTTCCACGAGGCCCGTGGCAGCTCTCGCCGGCCCTGCACTTTGGTAGAATTTTGATTGTTCCAAAGCATTTCTATTTCTTTATAACTGTAGCAACCATCGTAAATGGAATTCGAATTTCTTCTCCTTTCTTTCCATAACTTGACTCGTATGCGGCAATAGCAGATCTCTTAAGATCTGTAGACAGCGCTTTACCAATACGACCCATTGCTTACTAATGGCTTGTACAATCATCCGTTTTCCATGAAGATTCACAGCGAAAATTCTAGAATTCAGAATTGTCAACAGTCTGTAATCAATAAATACTCATTAAACAGCCAACTACAGATAAAAAATTTAAATTCTTGAAGCCTTATATATATATATATATATATATATATATATATATATGATGAATAAAACCACGAAGGAAAGGAAACACAAAATGGTGCTCAAGCGCTTTCGTCTAATGACATCCTCAGGAACACTGAAGTATATAAAAAGGTTAAGCCTATATATAGGTTACAGAAAGAAAAAAAGAAAAAATAAATAACATACATACACACAAACACACATATATATATATATATATATACATACATATCTATATATACAAATACATACATACATACATACATACAAATATATACAATAAACAGAGAAGTAAAAATAATAAAAAATTAAAAATTAAAACCTTAAAGGATTACCAATGAGGCGTACAGATTGTAAGGAAAAATATCGATTTTTAGCACAAGACGAAAGCGCTTGAGCACCATTTTGTGTTTCCTTTCCTTCGTGGTTTTATTCATCATAAATATTTTTCACGTGTTACCTTCGTGAAATAATTTTCATATATATATATATATATATATATATATAATATAATATATATATAATATACAGGGTGTCTCAAAAGTCACTATCTATTTTGAAAAATAATGGGAATTACGAAAAACTGGTTTAAGACATGAAAAATATATTTATTTCAAAGTAAGTGCCACAAAGAATTAGTGCTATTTATTTATCTGTCTTCACATGGCGACCATCAGTGTCTCTACAGAGCTCAAAGCGATAAGTTGTTTCCCGGAACACACTTTCCAGTATTTGAGGTGTTATTTTCTGAACTGCATCGGTAATACGATTTCGAAGTTCGGCTACATCACTAATTCTTCTACCAGTGTACACCTTAGACTTAATGAAACCCCAGGCGAAAAAATCTAATGGTGTTAAATCGGGTGAACGTGCTGCCCATGGTTGTGTTCCTCCACGACCAATCCAGCGACCGGGGAAGTGTCTGTCAAGATAATCACGTACAATTATTGCATAATGGCACGGTGCTCCATCCTGCTGAAAAACTACTGTGTCAAGAATGCCATCTGTAAGAAGTTGAGGTTCGAGGAATTGTTCAAGCATGTCAAGATAAATTTATAAATTACACAAAATTCGAAATAAACCAATTAACTTTTTTTAAATACACAAATTTGCACCAGAAGTACATATCTTTATGCCAGCATAGCATTTTTTAAAAAAACATCTAATGTCACCGAAATAGATAGTGACTTTTGAGACACCCTGTATATATAATATATAAAATATATCTATTATATATTTTCGCCTGTCTGTTTGTCAGTGGCTTCAGTTCCTCATCGGGAAAATACAACTCCATGTTGCCTTGCAGCGTTGACAAGTGTTTCGTGATGAGCTGCGCCATCTTGTCTTCCAGATCTGGAACTCAACAAAGTCCGAAAAGTCTCGGTGACTGACTCGCGACTTCCACTTTTTTAGTGAATCCTTGAAGTCTGCGATTTTGCTCATCGCGCGAAAGACGCACCCTCCTTGGCCTTGCCCTTGCATCTTCAAATTTAACGTGTCCAAATGCGTGAACACGTCGACGAGATATGAAAGACAGGCCAGCCAATAGATATCGTTAAGCTTGACCCCCTTCTCGTCCTGCTGTTGCGTGAACCATGTCAAAAGCTCCACCTTCAGTTCCCAAACTCTTCTCGTAACACGGCCTCTGGAGAGCCAGCGCACATCGGAATGATAAATGAGCATTCGCTGTTCACCCCCGAGTTCGTCGCACAGCTCTTCGAAGGCTCGCGATTTTTTCGCATTGGAACGAATCGAATTTACGATTTTAACGACGTCTTTCAACACATTCAACAACTCACGTTCTTCTTCGCCCGTTCCCATTTTTTTCGCCACCAATGCTTCCCGGTGGATGATAAAATGTGTGGCAATGCAGTTTGGAGCTACTTGCTTGATCCGAGCCACGACTCCTTGGCGAATCCCTGTCATTGAAGCGGCCCCGTCGGTGGTGACAGCTGTGCACTTTTGCCAATCCACCTGATGTTCCTGCATGTACTGGTTGAGTTTGTTGAAGATAGTCTCACCCGTTGTTTCCACGCCAACGGGGAGACAGAAGAAAAAGTGATCGCTGATTGTGCCGAGGTCGATGTCCGGGAATCGTACATAGGAAATGAATTGGGCAGTATCGCGGGTGTCGGTTGTTTCGTCAAACTGAATCCCAAAGCATTCTGCCGCTCTAAGTTTATCAATGAGTTGCTCTTTCAACGATAGAGCGACATCAACACTTCGTCTTCGCATGGTATCGTCAGACAACGCGAGCTTCTTTATTTCTTCAACAGCTGCCGCTTCGCCGTGGATGTTCTGGGCAGCGATTTCAAGGCAGGGCTTGATGACTCTCTCCGCAAGCGTGAATGGCTTTTTTTCTTTCATTAAAATTCCCGCGACCATGGCGGACGTCAGCGCAAGATGATTAGCAGGAGGCGGCATCACGTTCCTCTCAAACTGGTTTCGGGTTTTCCGGTACAACTGCAGCTGCTGCTCGTAAAATTCCCGTGACTTATTTTGGTGTTCTGTGTGCTGCTGGTAGCGATGTCTCTTCAACTTCGTCCCATCCAAAGATGTATTTGAATAGACAACATGACAGAAAAAGCATTTTGCTGATGGATATTCAGAATCATCATCATCGCAGGAAAATCCTAGCTGCACCCACTCGTCTTTCCAGCGTCGGTTTTTGGGTTTCCCCGCCACCGGCAGTTTTCCCACGGTCTTCTTGCCACCCTTTCAAGTTTTTTTTGGATCAGGTGTGCTGTATCTGGTGAAGCTGTTTCCTCCGTCTTTTCAGGTTTCTCATTTTCGGCAGCTTCGGTAGTCCGTTTGAACCCGAACCTAAACAGCGTTGAATTGTTGCTCATTTTTGAAGAGAAAACAGCTCTTGCACGAATAATTAATATATAGATATAAGGATCTATGATTCTATCATATAACTATTATAGATCGATAGATACCTGAAAGTAAAAAGAATTACAAGATAAAAAATGTTTGCAAACTAGGTTCGATGCGTAATATATAATACATCACAGATATCTCCTAATTTCAAAACTACGTTCACACTGAAACTGAAAAACCACACTGGAAGCAACCCATAGTACAACTAAAAAAAATATGCACATCTGCAGAGTGCAGATGACGCTACAAACGACGCCAGATGATGGTGTCGTTTGCAGCTAGCCATCTTGTTCGCACTCGATTCGCACTATGTTTCCCGTACGCACCAAATCTTTTCTCGTCCGCACTTGTGCGTACCATCACACAGGTTGAGAGGCACTGATCTAGGCATATGCACCACAGAGTGGAAGATCACAGGAGGAAAAGGAAACTTTTTATGAGGATCTTCAGGGAATGATAGATGGGTTGTCTTATGGACCAAGAATTTTGATGGGAGACCTAAATGGCCATGTGGGTGGAGATCGAAACGGAAATGAAGACGTGATCGGGGCATTTGTTGTGGGGGAGAGAAATTTGGAAGGGGAAATGCTGGTAAATTTTTGTGCAAGAAATGTTCTTAGTATAATGAACACATTTTTTAAGCACCAGGAATCACATACGTGGTATGGATGGAATAGTAGAACCGGAAATTATGATAAGAAGTCTCAGATAGACTTTATTGTGATGGATAAAAAGTCATTGGTGAAAGATGTAAGAGTAGTACCATCTGTCTTTTGAGTCGGATCATAGACTTGTTAAAGCCAAAATTTTGCTTCCAGTACCACAAAATATAAAAAAGCCTAGAAGGAGAAGAGTGTGCACGGAGAATATACCAGAAAAACTGGAAGAGATTAGAACTAGAACTGAGGAGGCTTTTGGACAAAGGGTAGCTACGGAAATAGTGGAGGAGGTTTAGGTTGAGTTCAGGAGAACGATGGAAGGAATACAGCGAGAGGTGATTGGAGAAAGGGTAGTTGGAGGGTTAAAAAAGAAAAAGACGGCATGGTGGACCTAGGAGGTAAAGGAGGCAGTGACAAATAAGATGCGTGCTTTTAGGAGATGGCTTAAGGATAGAAATTAACAAACATGGCAAGAATATGTCAAATGAGAAACCACACCAACGAGGCTAAAAGAAGAACGAAACGCTCTGTGTGGGAGAAAATAAGTAGAGACTTAGAAGAGGATTTTCAAGGCTCGAAGAAGTTACTGTATAGCATGGCTAAGAAGTATAAAAATGGAGAAAGCAAGAAAACAACAGTGGCGATTAAAAATGCACATGGTGAAGTCCTCACTGATAAAAGCGAGGTGGCCGCACACTGGAACGAATACTTTAGACATCTTTTGAATAACGAGAACCAATATGATGAGGTGAGACGGGAGGAGCGGGTAAATTATGAGGAGCATGAGGGGGACAGAGAGATCACTAGAGATGAGGTTATTCAAGCACTAAAGAGGATGAAAAATAATAAAGCTCCCGGACCGGATGCAATTGTCACAGAAACACTAAAAGCAGCTGGTGATCCTGCTGTGGACTGGCTGCTAAGCATTTTCCGGGTGGTGTGGTCGCAGGGAGTTGTACCGGCAGATTGGAGCAGAGCAATTATATGTCCTATATATAAAAAGAAGGGAAGTGAGCAGGAATGTCAAAACTACCGTGGCATATCTTTGATGTGTCATGTGAAGAAAATATATGAAAGGATTTTGGAACATAGAATACGAAACATACTGGAACCTGGGTTACTGGAGTATCAATGTGGCTTTCGTGCAGGCCGGAGTACTATAAATCAAATTTCAGCCATAAGACAATATCTTGAGAAGAGCTGAGAATTCAATTTGGACCGCTTCATATGTTTTTTAGATCTGGAGAAGGCATTATTTGATAGTGTGCCCAGGGAGAAGCTGTGGGTGGTTTTGAGTGAGAGAGTGCCACCCAAGCTTCTGAGAGCAGTAATGAGCACCTATAGGGTCTCCCAGAGCACGGTGGTGGGGTCGGAGGAGTGGTTTGATGTAAGTACAGGAGTTAAACAAGGGAGTGTTCTGTCACCCATTTTATTTATTGCCTACATTAACAGGGTTATGGAACACATAACTGAGGAATTTGAAGAGCAAATAGAAATTTTTTGGATATGCTGATGATGTGGCTGTTGGGACTAACACAGCACAATCCTTGGAGAGAATTATGCAGAGGTAGAATGAGAGATTGAGGGAGTATGGACTGAAACTGAATTAGGATAAAACTGAATATCTGGTGGTAACGAGGGGAGCGATCGAGGATGGAATCTTTGTTGGGGGAAGGGAAATGAAAAAGACGGACACATTTAAATACCTTGGTAGTGTGATAGCAAATGATGCGGGTATGGATGCAGAGGTGAATGAAAGAATTGCTAAATATAGCAGGAATGTTTCCTTCCTGTACCCCCTATTGAAAGACCAAAACATCCTTAAAAAGGTAAAGACGCATATATACTCAACAACACTATTGAAACCAATCTTACTATATGGCAGCGAGACTTGGGCCCTAACCACAAGGACGAGGGGAAAACTGCAAGCAGCTGAAATGAGGGTCCTGAGATTGATAGAAGGAGTAAGTAGATTGGATAAAATAAGGAACACTGAAATAAGAAGGCGATTGGGTGTAACTTCGGTTAGTGAGAATATTGAGAGGAACCGAGATGGTACGGGCATGTCCAACGAATGCCGATGGAAAGGACAGCAACAAGAATGCTGGAATGGGCCCCTCAAAACAGAAGACCAGTTGGAAGACCCAACATCTGATGGATGGATAACATCAAGAGTGCTGTCGAGAAGTGTGGAATCAGTCTCCAACAGGCGAACTTGATGTGTGGAGATCGTGAGGCATGGAGGAGTCTCGTCCGAGGGCTCCCAACTGACAGACCGCTTTAGGTCTACCAGGCGCCTGGTAAGAAAGGTAAGAAAGAACAGTGCCAATGAAGTACATTTTTTTAAAGGAAATGAGGACGATAAAAGAACAACTGTCCCTTTTAACGAGAAAATACCAAAGTGTGTAGATACAATACATACACCACCCTCCCGTCCATATCCAATTTAACAACCACGATGGTGCCAAAGGCCACATCACAAGTTTTCTGAAATGCAACTGCTCACCCAGTAATACCGAAGCCTTCAAAATCGACTAGAAAGTAACCATTATCAAAAACAACCGACCACCAAGATTATTAATCCTGTAAATTTATTATACTTAATATTCAAGGCCTGTACACTGACCATACAGAGTGCAAATTACAATACCAATAAAATTTAGCTCTGGAAACCAACACAGATATTATATGCTCAACGGAAACACATTTGTATAAATGTGAAAAAGCAGGAGACTGTTGCTAGAAAAGCAGGAGACTGTTGCATTTATATGAAAAAACACATACAGGGTGGCCTAAAAGTCACAATCAGATCGGCTTTCCTCAAACCTAGCTTGTGACGTAACAAACCTGCGAATTTAAACCCATCAGAGTACATGGTGGACTGGTGGAGTCCATACAGAACTTGTTGATATTTGAGGTTTACATCTCTTAAACATCATATTGTAAAAATAATAAAGTAAATAAATATATTTCACCCGATTGTGACTTTTGGTCAACTCTGTACATGTAAAGTAAAGATAACCAAATGAAATAGCAGTCTAAATTCTTATTTTTAAGCAAAATAACTTAACCTAATCATTGTAAACGTGTACAGACCACCAAACACCACAAAAATTTAATTCCAGTTCGTTACAATGAAAAGAAAGCACGTTAAAATCACTAAAATCCCCAGCACCAAATATAATTAATTTTATAATCAGTATATTTGCTTTTTCTCTTTAGTGTTACTTCGCTACAAGTATATTTTCAAACTGAAATGACACCATAAATATTTACTTAATAATTGTAGTGAATAGGATTTTCATAACCAGTAAATAACAATGATTAAGTCTTCAGTTAATTAACATATGCGTGAAGTGTGAAACTTCTCTTTCTTTGTTTGCATATTATTTGAAATATCTCTGGTGAGTATCTGCGTTCAGAAGCATCTTCACAATAAGTTTGCTCTCGCAGGTAAGTTTCTGTTCCAGCAGTTTGTAGAAGGAAATTATTAAAGGATATTTCTTGTAAATATAGTTCAAATGCATCTAAAAAAAAGAGTGGTTAAATATGAAAAATAGTTAAATTGAATATTTGTCTTAAATGAATTATCTACATGATAGATAGATAGGACTGTTTTAAATTACATTAAATTGGAAACAGTCTCCCTGAAATTGCTTCTCATATTGAACATCTGTTAAATATTTAATATTTAAAATAATTTTAATAGAGATCCGTCTTCACTTGTGGATTATAAAGGTTTCGGATCACCTGAAGATCAGGGCCCCCAGCCTTCTTTAGTTAGCTTTATAAGGCTAACTAACGAAAATATCACGACCTAACCTAACCAATCGTCAAGGGCGTATAGTTGACCTAACGATTGGTTAGGTTAGGTCGTGATATTTAGAAGGCTGGGGGCCCTGATCTTCAGGTGATCCAAGACTTCTGCTGTGCTATAACAACGACTGTGATTATAGGATCAAATTATAGGATTAAATATGGTATGATTTAAAATAAAGAAAATTGACATATCGTAAGGGTGCTATGTTTAACCACATCGCAACGCCGTTCTCGTTACAACACTGGGTCAAGGTTACTCATAAAACAACTACTGAATATAGAATATTTTCCAAGGTTAACAAAAGAAAATTTAGTGAAGCTTTAGAAAATACTAAATTTGAGTGTTGTACATATACAGTATATCAAGAGAAAATTTCCTATTAATAGTTTTGCCGTTACGTGAATAAATAATTAAAAATACCGGTACAAATAAATTTCGATGTTGGGTCGTATGCCGTACGACTTCTTGCCGTATCGATGAACCCTTCAAAATATGGACTGTCTTTTATCTTTCCATAAACAATTATTGTACAATAAAGAATTAAAAATTGAGGTCTGGGAGTTCGACTTCCGATAATATAATATCACTGATATGCCTAAGACAGATTTGAATGGTGGCCACTAAACACACACACACACACACACACATACACGTTTTGGGTGCTACTATAGCGTGATTCCTACCGGTGACTTCGATACTATAGGGTGATTCCTGCCCGTTTTGGTTCGAAACTACAGTACTGTAGAGTGTGATTCCTATCCAAGGTATAAATGAAAATATAATAAATATAAAATGCTATTTATTATTCAATTTTATTTATTTAAAAAATAGTTTCGGTGCTACTATAGTATGTGGTCTACCTACGATTGGTTAGGTTTAGTCACGATATTTTCGTTAAAACTAACGAAAATATCATGACTAAACCTAACCAATCGTCAAGGGCGATGGACATTGGAATGTAAACAAGCAATTAGTAAACAAGGTAAGAAGCTATAATTAAAAGGTAGACCGCCGAATCGAGGTAGGAATCACGCTATAGTAGCACCACGTTTTGTTTTCAAGTTTAGGTTATGTTAAGTTAGGTTACTCTATATTCAATTCTCTACTGTTTTAAATGTCTCACTTCTTATTTTTTATGCTAATTTTATGATTTTCAATCTTTTCAGCTAAAATATTTAACGATTTTTTAACTTTATCACTTTGTTTATTAGAACATTGTTGAAATTTAAATTTATCATTTATTTTTGCTAATAGCTGATCGTTATACAGTATGTTTCACGATCTAAAATAACACCACCACCAGCTTTATTTAGTATTTGTATTATGATATTATTGATATTACGTAGTTCTTTTAAAACATCTTTTTCTTCTTTAGTCAATGGATCGGGCTCTGTTTCTTTAGGAAAATAAGTTCCAAAATATTTAATTTTAATTTTTAATGATTTACAGTTTATTTTAGTTCTTTAAAAGTGCTGAAGTGTACGGGCAAAACATTAGAGATATAATAAGCAAAGGAATTCCTGAAGTACCATGGAAAAGCTTTAGAATTTTGGAGATGTCTCTAAAGCATTATTATTATTATTATTATTATTATTATTATCATTACATCATAAGTTACGGTTTTCTTCCTCATGGTAATAATCCAGATTTTAGGTCAATGGGACCATTCAGGGCCCATCTGAATAAATAATAATTTTTTTCTCCAAGAGGCAGAATATTCTGCATGTTTAACGCAATATATCGTCACCAAAAGAGCGAAAAATGGCTTCAAATCTCTCATTTTCCCTTCTACTGTTGATAACATGGTGTACTTTAAATGCAGACCAACAAAGTTTAGACGATGTTAATGCCAATCTTTACTCTGGTAACATTACCGTTCCTGAAACACTTGATAGGGATTCAAAGGTACATAAATTTTCTATTTACAGTCATTCCAATGTGCAAACTTTCCAAGTTCATCGTAATATCTTAAAACTGAAATATGAGTAAGCAACTTTCAAGCTGTTTTTACACCTTCAAATCTTTTCTGCTCTTTATTAACGGGAAAAGGACTTACCAATCCGCCTTCCAAAGTCTCTGAAACCAATGCACTACTTGGTGAAACTTCAGCCGTTCATCAATGGAAACTTAAGCGTCAGTGGATACGTAGAAATTACAATTGAAGTACAAGAGAAAACCAATAAAATTATTTTCCACATCAGTGATATTATTACAAAAAATGACACCACAAAGGTATTGTGTGAACTACTCTTTTTCTGGATATTAATTACTACTTTAATGGAATTCAAATTTTTGTACTGAATTGAATATTTGCTACAAATTTAAGGACAGTAATGGTGTTGTATAGGTTTACAAAGTGGATAATCAAAATCAAACGATGCTCATCGCAAGCCAAGAGTACAACCACAAAAGAGAGTTCTACATCGCTAATCTGAAGGAAGAACTACAGGAAGGAAAGATCTACATCCTCTCCATGAATTTTGAAGGATTCTTAAACGATAATATGAAAGGATTCTACCGATCCAGCTACAAGGATGACTATGGCACCACGAAGTAAGTATACTGTATATATTCATCGTTCACTTTTATACAAAATCACCAGACTTCGTATAAAGTAAAAGTGGGTTCACGAACAAATTCTTAGACGTTGAAGCTTAAATACTACATGGTCGGATTAGTATCAACATGTGAGGTACAGTAAACTGTATATCACAATGGAAGATATTCTGTAAGATATTCTTTCTATCATTAAAATATATTGCTTCCATTGTGATATACAGTTTACTGTACCTCACATGTTGATACTAATCCGACCATGTAGTATTTAAGCTTCAACGTCTAAGAATTTGTTCGTGAACCCACTTTTACTTTATACGAAGTCTGGTGATTTTGTATAAAAGTGAACGATGAATATATACAGTATACTTACTTCGTGGTGCCATAGTCATCCTTGTAGCTGGATCGGTAGAATCCTTTCATATTATCGTTTAAGAATCCTTCAAAATTCATGGAGAGGATGTAGATCTTTCCTTCCTGTAGTTCTTCCTTCAGATTAGCGATGTAGAACTCTCTTTTGTGGTTGTACTCTTGGCTTGCGATGAGCATCGTTTGATTTTGATTATCCACTTTGTAAACCTATACAACACCATTACTGTCCTTAAATTTGTAGCAAATATTCAATTCAGTACAAAAATTTGAATTCCATTAAAGTAGTAATTAATATCCAGAAAAAGAGTAGTTCACACAATACCTTTGTGGTGTCATTTTTTGTAATAATATCACTGATGTGGAAAATAATTTTATTGGTTTTCTCTTGTACTTCAATTGTAATTTCTACGTATCCACTGACGCTTAAGTTTCCATTGATGAACGGCTGAAGTTTCACCAAGTAGTGCATTGGTTTCAGAGACTTTGGAAGGCGGATTGGTAAGTCCTTTTCCCGTTAATAAAGAGCAGAAAAGATTTGAAGGTGTAAAAACAGCTTGAAAGTTGCTTACTCATATTTCAGTTTTAAGATATTACGATGAACTTGGAAAGTTTGCACATTGGAATGACTGTAAATAGAAAATTTATGTACCTTTGAATCCCTATCAAGTGTTTCAGGAACGGTAATGTTACCAGAGTAAAGATTGGCATTAACATCGTCTAAACTTTGTTGGTCTGCATTTAAAGTACACCATGTTATCAACAGTAGAAGGGAAAATGAGAGATTTGAAGCCATTTTTCGCTCTTTTGGTGACGATATATTGCGTTAAACATGCAGAATATTCTGCCTCTTGGAGAAAAAAATTATTATTTATTCAGATGGGCCCTGAATGGTCCCATTGACCTAAAATCTGGATTATTACCATGAGGAAGAAAACCGTAACTTATGATGTAATGATAATAATAATAATAATAATAATAATAATAATAATAATAATGCTTTAGAGACATCTCCAAAATTCTAAAGCTTTTCCATGGTACTTCAGGAATTCCTTTGCTTATTATATCTCTAATGTTTTGCCCGTACACTTCAGCACTTTTAAAGAACTAAAATAAACTGTAAATCATTAAAAATTAAAATTAAATATTTTGGAACTTATTTTCCTAAAGAAACAGAGCCCGATCCATTGACTAAAGAAGAAAAAGATGTTTTAAAAGAACTACGTAATATCAATAATATCATAATACAAATACTAAATAAAGCTGGTGGTGGTGTTATTTTAGATCGTGAAACATACTGTATAACGATCAGCTATTAGCAAAAATAAATGATAAATTTAAATTTCAACAATGTTCTAATAAACAAAGTGATAAAGTTAAAAAATCGTTAAATATTTTAGCTGAAAAGATTGAAAATCATAAAATTAGCATAAAAAATAAGAAGTGAGACATTTAAAACAGTAGAGAATTGAATATAGAGTAACCTAACTTAACATAACCTAAACTTGAAAACAAAACGTGGTGCTACTATAGCGTGATTCCTACCTCGATTCGGCGGTCTACCTTTTAATTATAGCTTCTTACCTTGTTTACTAATTGCTTGTTTACATTCCAATGTCCATCGCCCTTGACGATTGGTTAGGTTTAGTCATGATATTTTCGTTAGTTTTAACGAAAATATCGTGACTAAACCTAACCAATCGTAGGTAGACCACATACTATAGTAGCACCGAAACTATTTTTTAAATAAATAAAATTGAATAATAAATAGCATTTTATATTTATTATATTTTCATTTATACCTTGGATAGGAATCACACTCTACAGTACTGTAGTTTCGAACCAAAACGGGCAGGAATCACCCTATAGTATCGAAGTCACCGGTAGGAATCACGCTATAGTAGCACCCAAAACGTGTATGTGTGTGTGTGTGTGTGTGTGTGTTTAGTGGCCACCATTCAAATCTGTCTTAGGCATATCAGTGATATTATATTATCGGAAGTCGAACTCCCAGACCTCAATTTTTAATTCTTTATTGTACAATAATTGTTTATGGAAAGATAAAAGACAGTCCATATTTTGAAGGGTTCATCGATACGGCAAGAAGTCGTACGGCATACGACCCAACATCGAAATTTATTTGTACCGGTATTTTTAATTATTTATTCACGTAACGGCAAAACTATTAATAGGAAATTTTCTCTTGATATACTGTATATGTACAACACTCAAATTTAGTATTTTCTAAAGCTTCACTAAATTTTCTTTTGTTAACCTTGGAAAATATTCTATATTCAGTAGTTGTTTTATGAGTAACCTTGACCCAGTGTTGTAACGAGAACGGCGTTGCGATGTGGTTAAACATAGCACCCTTACGATATGTCAATTTTCTTTATTTTAAATCATACCATATTTAATCCTATAATTTGATCCTATAATCACAGTCGTTGTTATAGCACAGCAGAAGTCTTGGATCACCTGAAGATCAGGGCCCCCAGCCTTCTAAATATCACGACCTAACCTAACCAATCGTTAGGTCAACTATACGCCCTTGACGATTGGTTAGGTTAGGTCGTGATATTTTCGTTAGTTAGCCTTATAAAGCTAACTAAAGAAGGCTGGGGGCCCTGATCTTCAGGTGATCCGAAACCTTTATAATCCACAAGTGAAGACGGATCTCTATTAAAATTATTTTAAATATTAAATATTTAACAGATGTTCAATATGAGAAGCAATTTCAGGGAGACTGTTTCCAATTTAATGTAATTTAAAACAGTCCTATCTATCTATCATGTAGATAATTCATTTAAGACAAATATTCAATTTAACTATTTTTCATATTTAACCACTCTTTTTTTTAGATGCATTTGAACTATATTTACAAGAAATATCCTTTAATAATTTCCTTCTACAAACTGCTGGAACAGAAACTTACCTGCGAGAGCAAACTTATTGTGAAGATGCTTCTGAACGCAGATACTCACCAGAGATATTTCAAATAATATGCAAACAAAGAAAGAGAAGTTTCACACTTCACGCATATGTTAATTAACTGAAGACTTAATCATTGTTATTTACTGGTTATGAAAATCCTATTCACTACAATTATTAAGTAAATATTTATGGTGTCATTTCAGTTTGAAAATATACTTGTAGCGAAGTAACACTAAAGAGAAAAAGCAAATATACTGATTATAAAATTAATTATATTTGGTGCTGGGGATTTTAGTGATTTTAACGTGCTTTCTGTTTCATTTGTAACGAACTGGAATTAAATTTTTGTGGTGTTTGGTGGTCTGTACACGTTTACAATGATTAGGTTAAGTTATTTTGCTTAAAAATAAGAATTTAGACTGCTATTTCATTTGGTTATCTTTACTTTACATGTACAGAGTTGACCAAAAGTCACAATCGGGTGAAATATATTTATTTACTTTATTATTTTTACAATATGATGTTTAAGAGATGTAAACCTCAAATATCAACAAGTTCTGTATGGACTCCACCAGTCCACCATGTACTCTGATGGGTTTAAATTCGCAGGTTTGTTACGTCACAAGCTAGGTTTGAGGAAAGCCGATCTGATTGTGACTTTTAGGCCACCCTGTATGTGTTTTTTCATATAAATGCAACAGTCTCCTGCTTTTCTAGCAACAGTCTCCTGCTTTTTCACATTTATACAAATGTGTTTCCGTTGAGCATATAATATCTGTGTTGGTTTCCAGAGCTAAATTTTATTGGTATTGTAATTTGCACTCTGTATGGTCAGTGTACAGGCCTTGAATATTAGTATAATAAATTTACAGGATTAATAATCTTGGTGGTCGGTTGTTTTTGATAATGGTTACTTTCTAGTCGATTTTGAAGGCTTCGGTATTACTGGGTGAGCAGTTGCATTTCAGAAAACTTGTGATGTGGCCTTTGGCACCATCGTGGTTGTTAAATTGGATATGGACGGGAGGGTGGTGTATGTATTGTATCTACACACTTTGGTATTTTCTCGTTAAAAGGGACAGTTGTTCTTTTATCGTCCTCATTTCCTTTAAAAAAATGTACTTCATTGGCACTGTTCTTTCTTACCTTTCTTACCAGGCGCCTGGTAGACCTAAAGCGGTCTGTCAGTTGGGAGCCCTCGGACGAGACTCCTCCATGCCTCACGATCTCCACACATCAAGTTCGCCTGTTGGAGACTGATTCCACACTTCTCGACAGTACTCTTGATGTTATCCATCCATCAGATGTTGGGTCTTCCAACTGGTCTTCTGTTTTGAGGGGCCCATTCCAGCATTCTTGTTGCTGTCCTTTCCATCGGCATTCGTTGGACATGCCCGTACCATCTCGGTTCCTCTCAATATTCTCACTAACCGAAGTTACACCCAATCGCCTTCTTATTTCAGTGTTCCTTATTTTATCCAATCTACTTACTCCTTCTATCAATCTCAGGACCCTCATTTCAGCTGCTTGCAGTTTTCCCCTCGTCCTTGTGGTTAGGGCCCAAGTCTCGCTGCCATATAGTAAGATTGGTTTCAATAGTGTTGTTGAGTATATATGCGTCTTTACCTTTTTAAGGATGTTTTGGTCTTTCAATAGGGGGTACAGGAAGGAAACATTCCTGCTATATTTAGCAATTCTTTCATTCACCTCTGCATCCATACCCGCATCATTTGCTATCACACTACCAAGGTATTTAAATGTGTCCGTCTTTTTCATTTCCCTTCCCCCAACAAAGATTCCATCCTCGATCGCTCCCCTCGTTACCACCAGATATTCAGTTTTATCCTAATTCAGTTTCAGTCCATACTCCCTCAATCTCTCATTCTACCTCTGCAAAATTCTCTCCAGGGATTGTGCTGTGTTAGTCCCAACAGCCACATCATCAGCATATCCAAAAAATTTCTATTTGCTCTTCAAATTCCTCAGTTATGTGTTCCATAACCCTGTTAATGTAGGCAATAAATAAAATGGGTGACAGAACACTCCCTTGTTTAACTCCTGTACTTACATCAAACCACTCCTCCGACCCCACCACCGTGCTCTGGGAGACCCTATAGGTGCTCATTACTGCTCTCAGAAGCTTGGGTGGCACTCTCTCACTCAAAACCACCCACAGCTTCTCCCTGGGCACACTATCAAATAATGCCTTCTCCAGATCTAAAAAACATATGAAGCGGTCCAAATTGAATTCTCAGCTCTTCTCAAGATATTGTCTTATGGCTGAAATTTGATTTATAGTACTCCGGCCTGCACGAAAGCCACATTGATACTCCAGTAACCCAGGTTCCAGTATGTTTCGTATTCTATGTTCCAAAATCCTTTCATATATTTTCTTCACATGACACATCAAAGATATGCCACGGTAGTTTTGACATTCCTGCTCACTTCCCTTCTTTTTATATATAGGACATATAATTGCTCTGCTCCAATCTGCCGGTACAACTCCCTGCGACCACACCACCCGGAAAATGCTTAGCAGCCAGTCCACAGCAGGATCACCAGCTGCTTTTAGTGTTTCTGTGACAATTGCATCCGGTCCGGGAGCTTTATTATTTTTCATCCTCTTTAGTGCTTGAATAACCTCATCTCTAGTGATCTCTCTGTCCCCCTCATGCTCCTCATAATTTACCCGCTCCTCCCGTCTCACCTCATCATATTGGTTCTCGTTATTCAAAAGATGTCTAAAGTATTCGTTCCAGTGTGCGGCCACCTCGCTTTTATCAGTGAGGACTTCACCATGTGCATTTTTAATCGCCACTGTTGTTTTCTTGCTTTCTCCATTTTTATACTTCTTAGCCATGCTATACAGTAACTTCTTCGAGCCTTGAAAATCCTCTTCTAAGTCTCTACTTATTTTCTCCCACACAGAGCGTTTCGTTCTTCTTTTAGCCTCGTTGGTGTGGTTTCTCATTTGACATATTCTTGCCATGTTTGTTAATTTCTATCCTTAAGCCATCTCCTAAAAGCACGCATCTTATTTGTCACTGCCTCCTTTACCTCCTAGGTCCACCATGCCGTCTTTTTCTTTTTTAACCCTCCAACTACCCTTTCTCCAATCACCTCTCGCTGTATTCCTTCCATCGTTCTCCTGAACTCAACCTAAACCTCCTCCACTATTTCCGTAGCTACCCTTTGTCCAAAAGCCTCCTCAGTTCTAGTTCTAATCTCTTCCAGTTTTTCTGGTATATTCTCCGTGCACACTCTTCTCCTTCTAGGCTTTTTTATATTTTGTGGTACTGGAAGCAAAATTTTGGCTTTAACAAGTCTATGATCCGACTCAAAAGACAGATGGTACTACTCTTACATCTTTCACCAATGACTTTTTATCCATCACAATAAAGTCTATCTGAGACTTCTTATCATAATTTCCGGTTCTACTATTCCATCCATACCACGTATGTGATTCCTGGTGCTTAAAAAATGTGTTCATTATACTAAGAACATTTCTTGCACAAAAATTTACCAGCATTTCCCCTTCCAAATTTCTCTCCCCACAACAAATGCCCCGATCACGTCTTCATTTCCGTTTCGATCTCCACCCACATGGCCATTTAGGTCTCCCATCAAAATTCTTGGTCCATAAGACAACCCATCTATCATTCCCTGAAGATCCTCATAAAAAGTTTCCTTTTCCTCCTGTGATCTTCCACTCTGTGGTGCATATGCCTAGATCAGTGCCTCTCAACCTGTGTGATGGTACGCACAAGTGCGGACGAGAAAAGATTTGGTGCGTACGGGAAACATAGTGCGAATCGAGTGCGAACAAGATGGCTAGCTGCAAACGACACCATCATCTGGCGTCGTTTGTAGCGTCATCTGCACTCTGCAGATGTGCATATTTTTTTAGTTGTACTATGGGTTGCTTCCAGTGTGGTTTTTCAGTTTCAGTGTGAACGTAGTTTTGAAATTAGGAGATATCTGTGATGTATTATATATTACGCATCGAACCTAGTTTGCAAACATTTTTTATCTTGTAATTCTTTTTACTTTCAGGTATCTATCGATCTATAATAGTTATATGATAGAATCATAGATCCTTATATCTATATATTAATTATTCGTGCAAGAGCTGTTTTCTCTTCAAAAATGAGCAACAATTCAACGCTGTTTAGGTTCGGGTTCAAACGGACTACCGAAGCTGCCGAAAATGAGAAACCTGAAAAGACGGAGGAAACAGCTTCACCAGATACAGCACACCTGATCCAAAAAAAACTTGAAAGGGTGGCAAGAAGACCGTGGGAAAACTGCCGGTGGCGGGGAAACCCAAAAACCGACGCTGGAAAGACGAGTGGGTGCAGCTAGGATTTTCCTGCGATGATGATGATTCTGAATATCCATCAGCAAAATGCTTTTTCTGTCATGTTGTCTATTCAAATACATCTTTGGATGGGACGAAGTTGAAGAGACATCGCTACCAGCAGCACACAGAACACCAAAATAAGTCACGGGAATTTTACGAGCAGCAGCTGCAGTTGTACCGGAAAACCCGAAACCAGTTTGAGAGGAACGTGATGCCGCCTCCTGCTAATCATCTTGCGCTGACGTCCGCCATGGTCGCGGGAATTTTAATGAAAGAAAAAAAGCCATTCACGCTTGCGGAGAGAGTCATCAAGCCCTGCCTTGAAATCGCTGCCCAGAACATCCACGGCGAAGCGGCAGCTGTTGAAGAAATAAAGAAGCTCGCGTTGTCTGACGATACCATGCGAAGACGAAGTGTTGATGTCGCTCTATCGTTGAAAGAGCAACTCATTGATAAACTTAGAGCGGCAGAATGCTTTGGGATTCAGTTTGACGAAACAACCGACACCCGCGATACTGCCCAATTCATTTCCTATGTACGATTCCCGGACATCGACCTCGGCACAATCAGCGATCACTTTTTCTTCTGTCTCCCGTTGGCGTGGAAACAACGGGTGAGACTATCTTCAACAAACTCAACCAGTACATGCAGGAACATCAGGTGGATTGGCAAAAGTGCACAGCTGTCACCACCGACGGGGCCGCTTCAATGACAGGGATTCGCCAAGGAGTCGTGGCTCGGATCAAGCAAGTAGCTCCAAACTGCATTGCCACACATTTTATCATCCACCGGGAAGCATTGGTGGCGAAAAAAATGGGAACGGGCGAAGAAGAACGTGAGTTGTTGAATGTGTTGAAAGACGTCGTTAAAATCGTAAATTCGATTCGTTCCAATGCGAAAAAATCGCGAGCCTTCGAAGAGCTGTGCGACGAACTCGGGGGTGAACAGCGAATGCTCATTTATCATTCCGATGTGCGCTGGCTCTCCAGAGGCCGTGTTACGAGAAGAGTTTGGGAACTGAAGGTGGAGCTTTTGACATGGTTCACGCAACAGCAGGACGAGAAGGGGGTCAAGCTTAACGATATCTATTGGCTGGCCTGTCTTTCATATCTCGTCGACGTGTTCACGCATTTGGACACGTTAAATTTGAAGATGCAAGGGCAAGGCCAAGGAGGGTGCGTCTTTCGCGCGATGAGCAAAATCGCAGACTTCAAGGATTCACTAAAAAAGTGGAAGTCGCGAGTCAGTCACCGAGACTTTTCGGACTTTGTTGAGTTCCAGATCTGGAAGACAAGATGGCGCAGCTCATCACGAAACACTTGTCAACGCTGCAAGGCAACATGGAGTTGTATTTTCCCGATGAGGAACTGAAGCCACTGACAAACAGACAGGCGAAAATATATAATAGATATATTTTATATATTATATATACAGGGTGTCTCAAAAGTCACTATCTATTTCGGTGACATTAGATGTTTTTTTAAAAAATGCTATGCTGGCATAAAGATATGTACTTCTGGTGCAAATTTGTGTATTTAAAAAAAGTTAATTGGTTTATTTCGAATTTTGTGTAATTTATAAATTTATCTTGACATGCTTGAACAATTCCTCGAACCTCAACTTCTTACAGATGGCATTCTTGACACAGTAGTTTTTCAGCAGGATGGAGCACCGTGCCATTATGCAATAATTGTACGTGATTATCTTGACAGACACTTCCCCGGTCGCTGGATTGGTCGTGGAGGAACACAACCATGGGCAGCACGTTCACCCGATTTAACACCATTAGATTTTTTCGCCTGGGGTTTCATTAAGTCTAAGGTGTACACTGGTAGAAGAATTAGTGATGTAGCCGAACTTCGAAATCGTATTACCGATGCAGTTCAGAAAATAACACCTCAAATACTGGAAAGTGTGTTCCGGGAAACAACTTATCGCTTTGAGCTCTGTAGAGACACTGATGGTCGCCATGTGAAGACAGATAAATAAATAGCACTAATTCTTTGTGGCACTTACTTTGAAATAAATATATTTTTCATGTCTTAAACCAGTTTTTCGTAATTCCCATTATTTTTCAAAATAGATAGTGACTTTTGAGACACCCTGTATATTATATATATATTATATTATATATATTATATATATATATATATATATATATAAGGCTTCAAGAATTTAAATTTTTTATCTGTAGTTGGCTGTTTAATGAGTATTTATTGATTAGAGACTGTTGACAATTCTGAATTCTAGAATTTTCGCTGTGAATCTTCATGGAAAACGGATGATTGTACAAGCCATTAGTAAGCAATGGGTCGTATTGGTAAAGCGCTGTCTACAGATCTTAAGAGATCTGCTATTGCCGCATACGAGTCAAGTTATGGAAAGAAAGGAGAAGAAATTCGAATTCCATTTACGATGGTTGCTACAGTTATAAAGAAATAGAAATGCTTTGGAACAATCAAAATTCTACCAAAGTGCAGGGCCGGCGAGAGCTGCCACGGGCCTCGTGGAAGGAGTGGTATATAGGCCCCCTTGTTTACTCAGTATTTTATTGTGAATATTTTTTGTGTACGTAACAAGCAAACTGATTATATGTCCAAGTCACTATTCAAAACCTACAGTATGATAATCTCCATAAAATGTATGTTCATTAATTATATTTCCGCTCTGTTATTTAATCAATTGCTTTATTAATATTTTCAGATTTTATCCCCCCCTCTTTCCGGGCGCCCTAGAGGTCCGGGCCCCGTGGATTTAACCCGGCTTCCCCGCCCTCTCGACGGCCCTGCCAAAGTGTGTACGACCTTGCAAGATATCAGAACGTACAGCTAGCTAGACAGATTGAAAGAATTGCTGCTGAGGATCCACGAGAGACTGCAGATGATATTTGTCAAACATTAAAACTGTCTAATATTGATGCCATCCCTCTATTGTACGTCGTTCATTGAGAAAGAATGATTTGCATGTAAAGGTTGCACCAAGAAAACCTGTGCTACAAAAAGTGCACAAAGAAGCTTGTACTCCAAGAATAATCAAAATGAAGGATTTGCATTGTGGCAGAGAAGTTAAAAGCAAATGACAAACCTGTCCGTAACACGTTCGCCTTGGAAATGTTATCGCGGATGGATGATGACGATGCATTTCTCAATCACGCTGCCTTCTTTGATGAGGCCACCTTTCACGTTTGTGGTAGGGTAAACAGACACAATTGTCGAATTTGGGGAAGTGAAAATCAGCACGAAGTTCAGGAACTTCAACGTGACAGTCCAAAAATGAACATGTGGTGTGCCCTGACATCTGATTCCGTGATAGGGCCATTCTTTCTTGCCGACGCCACAGTAACAGGGGCAACATACTTGGACATGCTGAAAAATTATGCAATATCTCGGATACCACGAGGATATCTCTTCCAGCAAGATGGAACCCTGCCACATTACGCCAATCCAGTGAAAACCTTCCTGAATGAGCAATTTCCAGATAAATGGATTGGGAGAGGGGGGTCCCATCGTATGGCCTCCTAGGTCACCGGATTTGACCCCTGTAGATTTCTTTTTATGGGGATACATAAAGGACTTCGTGTACCAAACGCGGGTGCAGGATTTGGCTAACTTGCGTCGCCAAATCATTGCAGCTTGTGAATCTGTCACACTGATGATGCTACAAAACACTTGGCGAGAAGTGGAGTATCGTCTTGACATTTGTCGGGCCACCAAGGGCGCACACGTGGCGGTCTACTGAAGGATATTGAAACTTGATGAGTTTCTGCATCTGAGGGTGAAAGCCCTATGATTCTATCTGTAATAGTTTACGAAATATAATTTTGTTATTGGTAGAAATCCTGCCGGATATCCCTGTATATATATATATATATATATACATATATATATATATATATATATATATATATATATATATATATATATATATATATATTGTTATTTTCTATGTATACCTATACATATTATTTTCTATTTATTTTTAACATTGGTTTTGCCTTATCATTCTTTGGGTCATTAAAAACCACTAACGGACTAAAGGGTCCCCTGGGGACTAAACGCAACTAGTAGGGATTAAACAGTGTTTAAATTTTTGCCTTTCAGAGTGCCACTCCTCTTTTCCCTCAAGGCCAGTGACATTGTCACACTACCCCTTTTCTCCACTCGTCATTTTTGCACCCATACTACTGGCATGATTGAAATTTTATCTGCATCGTAGTAATAAGGTGAATTATTTTGTGATTGGTGGAAGTCATTTATATAAAAAAGGAACAGGATAGGTGGCTAAATGCTCTCTTGAGGGACTCCGTGGGATATGTAGAAAAAAAATGTCGAGGCATTACTCATTATTTTGTGTCTCTACGGATTATGTTCTATTAATGTTTTGATTAGTCCACTTAAAGATTGGAGCCCCCGACACACGCGAAGGCCCTGCAAGGAGATCACCATTGATAAGTACCTTGTTCGCGTTATCTCTATGGATTGGATAAGACAAGGTAGGTTATAATTCCTCCCTTTCGGTAGTTTTAACAAGCGGTAGCTCGCTATTGCCCTCCGGGCAGGTAGCAGTATGTTGTATATATGTATATGTATATTGGTACTTACGTATTATCGGGACTACCAAACTGTTTATTATGTATTTTTGCTCTCGTCATTTTCGTTTTCGAAATACTTACAGTCACTTGTAATAGGCATTAAATAGCTCGTGCTCGGCCGCGGAGTAACCTAGGACCGGGAAACTTGACAGAGCACATCGGCAGCTCATGGGCTATCAGGTGGTGGTGGTTGCAGAATTTTCCGATGTGCCGTTTAGTCTGTGCACGGTTCCGAAGAAAGCGAACAGATACACAGACACATTTTAGCTCAATAGTATATAGGATGCTCATCTCAGAGAGTGACTGTGGTTGAATGACGTTAAACAGGGCAACCAACCAACCACACAGACTCAACAGAAGGATAATTAAAGCCTTGTTTTTCTTTATTGTTTTCTTACTACCACGACTAAAACAGCGCTATATTCTCTTCAATAATTTATTTTTAGAAAAATTTTTGTTTGAGAAGTTATAAATGTTTTACAGTTAAAAATTAATCTTTTACATTCACATTCTGAATCGACGGGGGTTCTGGTTGGGAGACAGCAACGGATATTTCTCTCGATGGTTTTCTTCTATAACATTCTAATTTCTTTTTCTCTCTCTCGCTGTAGGGTCGAAAGTTGTTAATTCTTCTCTTTCTATGATACTTTCTCCGATACTAAACTTATCGACTCTTCTTCTTATAACTTATCGACTTTACTGACTGAGTTCTTGGAAGAGGGCACGGCTCGAAGGAAAAGGTAAAAAAACTTCTTTTACTGTAGTTTACTTCTAAAAATGTACAGGTAGTGCTCTGAATTTACAGGGGTAGAGGTTCGACCTCTTTCGACCATGGCTGAGGCCGGAATCTAAAAATTAAGGAAGCAATGGGCCTCTGCCCCCTCCTCGCAGCGAGGCTGCTAACAAGGGAGTGTAGTCTAAGAAGCAGAAGAAGTGAAGTGACTTTTACAATTACATGCTTTATACATATAATCTAAATTTTGGGGGAATGCAGTTTGAAGGTTAAGTTCCCCCCTTTTAAACACATGGTCAGATTTTTGAGAGATTCCAAATAAAAATTAAAAAAAAAATTAAAAAAAATTATCGTATTTTCGCTGAGTATACATTTCTAAAGGCGACATAATTTCGGTGTAGAACATGAGTACAATTTAAGTACATTATTGATTACATTTTAATTTTGGTTTATTACAATTATGATTACGATTATCGATGAATTCACATTTCACTTAGTATCGTTAATTACGATTCCATTTAAAGTACATATACTGTATATGTATTAAATTATTATCATTAATTACAGTTTCATTAAACTACATTACGTCGTTTACAACTCTTCCAGTGCTTTTATATTTATATATGGTTATTATATATGATTATTATATATGATTATTAGTACAACACAAAGTACATGGGCACATACGAGATAATTTATACACAACATGACACACATGACAATAAGTTATAAATTTGAAATCAGAGGCAAAGGAGGTGTTTCGTTTTCAGATGTTCGATTTATGCTGTGATTAGCGGAATTCGACCACTTGCCTAAGCATTTATGAATATCTCGCGAGGTGTGAACGCACTTAAAAAAATAATAAAAAAATAACACATGCAAACGTATTTGCGCGATTTTGAACGAACAGGTACGGAGGCATAAAGTTTCGTTCCATTTCGTAGACTGACACGAGTAAAAATGAATATTTAATAAAATTGATATAGGATAATGGTCAAGAATTTACCATACATTGAATACGGAAGATGTCCAAATACTAAACACGTGATTCAGTGTTCAAGGTATGGAAACCGTGAAGGAAGTTTGTTATTTTATGATGTCATAGTGTGTAAGTCATTATTGGGAGGATTTAAAAGGACGAATACGAAACAAAGAGTGGGTATTAAGGACTAAGTACAACTACGGGTTCCAATCCTGTTATATGCAATGTGTATGCATAATCTAGGGACGAGGGTGAGATGCAAGACAACCATAATTAATTAAAATAAATTCTATAACAAATGAAAAATGGAAATATGGATACGACTAAACTATAGAAATGGTAGATCGTAGGGTTGTGACACAAACAAAAATAGAAAGCAACAAATAAAATTTTTATCCAAAATCGCATCAGGCGACTTTGGCTCCACATGTAAAAATGAGTATAGATTACACTAGGCAACAAATTTCAACTTTTTTTTTGTTACAGACACGTGAACTACTGATTCCTACTAAAGCGCTGATGCTGATTTCAGATCTGATATCAAAATTTCTCTATCACGTCCAGATTTTGTGTAACCGAAAACCCCTATTTTTCATTTTTTTTCTCACCCGCTTCTATTACGAAAGCCGTCTAAGCTACTTTTCCGTGCCACGTTTTATGTTAAGCATACTTAAATAATTAGTGAACAGGGATGTCTTTCCTCCTTTATTCTGGCTTAAGACAGACAGCGGAATTCCGCTAGCGGAGTTACCACCCCTGCGCCCAACCATCCACCCAAAGCGCGTTAGTATTTTGTTGTTACTACTGAAAGGCAAATTCCTGTTCTTAAGTGAAACTTTGGTGTGTCCTCTTCCTTTGTCGCTTGTAGGATGACGAGCTCTCCTTCTGCAGGAACCAACAATAATCTCCCATCATATTTGGGTTGAAATTACCTTGGTATCTGTTTTCCATAACTGAGACCTGTTGGTGGAAGCGCTCACCATGCTCGTCACTTACAGCCCCAAGGTTGGCCGGGAAGAAGTCAAGATGAGAATGTAAAAAATGAATTTTCAAAGACATTCTGCATCCCATTATTTCATAAGATTTAAGCATGTTTTCTACGAGTTTACGGTGGTTTTCAGCTGTGTGGTTTCCAAGAAAATTTTTGACAACTTCAACGAAAGATGTCCATGCTCCTAGTTCATTCTCATTTAGGTTAGATGGAAACGATGAGTCGTGGATGACACTGCGGATCTGTGGTCCAGTGAAAACTCCAGCTTCTAGCTTAGCATCTGTCAATATTCCTTTGAATTTATCCTTTAAATATTGGAAACCACTACCTTGATGATCCATACCCTTCACGAAATTTTTCATAAGGCCAAGTTTAATGTGAAGTGGTGGAAGATGTACTTTCTGAGGGTCAATAAGTTCTGGGTGTTTCACATTGTATTTACCAACAACATGTTCAGTTCTAGATGGCCAATCATGTTTTTTGTAGTGGTTCTTGTCATCTCTGCTGTTCCATAGACACAAAAAGCACATATGCTTTGTGTAGCCCAACTGTAACCCAAGAAGTAATGATACAACTTTAAGGTCGCCACAAATATTCCATGTGTGGTCCTTATATTGATGAGTCTTAGCAGCAGTTTCATCGATTCATAAGTCTCATTAAGGCCAGTGGCATGTGCTACAGGTATTGAAGGTTTTTCATTGCCGTTGTGCAGTAATACAGCTTTAAGGCTAGCTTTACTAGAGTCAATGAACAGTCTCCATTCTTTTGGATCATAGCGACAGCCAATCCCTTGCATCAGACCACTGATATCGTGGCAGAAACAAACGTTTTCTTCCTGTAAGTAAAATGATGAAAACTGCAAATGGCGATGGCGGAAATGGGAAACTTTGTGTTTGGTTGGAGAAGATTAAATTCTTGAAGTCTTAAACCAAGCAACTCTGCCTTTTCTTTTGGTAATTCCAAATCGCGCACTAAGTCATTTAACTCCGCTTGACTTAACAAATGTGGGGAAATATTTGCATCTGGAACATATATGCCATCTTTCCCTGTTTCTATATCACTAGCAGAATCTTCAGATGAACTGCTGTCTGTTATCGTTGTTGGTGGAACTGGTGGTGGATTTGTTTCATCATGTGGTACTGGTTTCATTGCTGATTCGCAGTTTGGGTACGTGATCTTTGATTTGTTTTTCTTTGTGAAACCAGCAATCTTTGTCAAACAAAAATAACAATCATTGAAGTGATTTTTCGGCTCACGCCAAACCATGGGGACTGAGAACGGCATAGCTTTTCTTTTACCATTCATCCAAGCTATTAACATTGCATTGCACTGTGCACAGCAAATATGTGGTGCCCAGTCCCTCTGTTGGTTCTCCTAACTTACAGTCAAATAACACTTGTAGGCAAGTTTAATCTTTGTTGTTTTTTTCTACTTGCTTAGTGTATATTGTCCACAGACAAAACAGAAGTTGTCTGGGTGATTTACACAAGCACGTCTATTTGATGCCATTTTGAATTACCATACAATATCTGAAAAAACGTAGAAAGTAATTATTACGATGTGCAAAATAAAAAGAAATACACACCGTAGTACAAAACAAATGCTATAAAAACACACAAGTCACCACAACCTGTCACTTGCTCATCAGCAGAGAGCTTCAACAACCGTTCTGCTTGACTGTCAGGTAGCGACTCGGGATAAATTTTATTTATCAAAATTGTTCGAATTTGTATATAGTTGGCAAAAAAAATTGCTTTAACCTTGAAAAGCAAGTTTCATATTACTGGCATTAAGCCGATTAAAACCAAAATCTGGACGTGGTAGAAAATTTTACTAAAAGTGATTTGCATTTTACACAAAATCTAGACGTGATAGAAAAAATCTAATTATAGATTTGAAATCAGCATACCGAAATTAGCTAGGAGCACCTATTTGGTCTTCTGTAACAAAATCTTTGTTGCCTAGTGTTATTCATTGTTCATTTTTACATATATATTATAATCGGATGGCCCGAAAAAAACGCTTTGAGATTTGAACATCAATAACGTAAAAAATATGCAGTTTACACTTCCAAAATTAACAAAACTTTTACCTCAATCTATTGGTAAGCCATCATAAAAATTTTAGACCTCTACATAAAATACTTTTTCCACAGCTGAGAGAACAATGAGGTAGGTGAAAAAAACCCAATATCCTAAATCCTAAATGTGTATAGCTGTACCTGACAACTATTCTAAGACTTGTAGTAGTTTCCTTAGCCTATGGATAATCTGTTAGTCTCTGAGAAACGCCCATCTTAATACTGTTTTTTAAACTTACCCTCCAAATTATGGTTCTAACTAACAGTGAAAAAGCGGTGATTGAAATGTGTTTCTTGGAAAAAAAATGGAGTGGGGCAAGAATTTTGAGGGGATTTCCAGGAATAACTTGTAATGTTACGTCTGTGAATAGGATAATTAAAAAACTTAAAGCAACCGGTTCGACGGCACGGAAGCGTGGAAGTGGTCGGGCTAAAACAGTTTACACTCAAGACAATATATAGCAATGATCGAAATGATGAGCCTATCTCAAGAGGATCGACCTGGGTCACACTGCTCTCAGAGGAAAATTGCAAGAAATTTAGGTATCAGTCGAAGTTCCATACAAAGAATGCAGAGAACGATAGGACTTAGAGCATTTAAAATGATCCGTGTTTCAAGACGTGACAGCGATGTAAGAGCTAAAAGAAAAATTCGTTGTAGAAAATTGCTTGATAGATTTTCGTCCAATGATGTTAAAAAAATAGTTTTTACAGATGAAAAAGATTTCACCATCGAGATTACTCGAAACTCCCGGAACGATGTTGTTTATGGTCGGCGTAAGAAAGCAATTCCTCCATCGAGACTTTACCACCAGACAAGTCGGTTTTCCAAAAAAATCATGGTATTAGGAGGTGTATCGTGGAATGGAAAGCCGAAAATTCATTTCATTTCAGAAACAAAAATTAAATCAGAAACATATGTAAATCTTTTAGAGGAGAATCTTTTGCCTGATTGTCGGCGTCTTTATTATGTAAACGATTTCATACTCCAGTAAGATGGTGCTACAGCTCATATTAGCAAATTCACACATGATTATCTACAACAGAATGTAATCAACTTCATTGGAAAAAACGACTGACCCCCGCAATCACCTGATTGCAATCCCATGGATTATTGCATATGGAACACTCTAGCAGAGAAGATTTATGAAGGCCAAACAGAAAAGTTTACACAAATGCAATTAAAGAAAAAAATACTCGAATGTTGGAACAAAATAATATTTGCAGAAATCAGAAAATGTATCATGTCGTGGAAGAAAAGGTTAAGATTAGTTTGTAAGCAGGACGGCGGACATATTGATCATATTTGTTGATAAGATGTACAGTAAATAATAAATTTTTTCAGTTTATGATATTGGTTTTTTTTTTCACCATACCTCATTGTTCCCTCAGCTGTGGAAAAAGTATTTGATGTAGAGGTCTGAAGTTTTTATGATGGCTTATCAATAGATTGAAGTAAAAGATTTGTAAATTTTGGATGTGTGAATTGCATATTTTTGAAGTTATTGATGTTCAAGTCTCAAAGCGTTTTTTTTGGGCCACCCGATATATATATATATATATATATATATATATATATATATATATATATATATATATATTAATATATATATATATCGGGTGGCCCAAAAAAACGCTTTGAGACTTGAACATCAATAACTTCAAAAATATGCAATTCACACATCCAAAATTTACAAATATATATATATATTATATATATATGTATGTATACCGGTTACATATACTGTATATATATGTAACCGGTTCGCTGGCAAGTTGTTTACTTTGTCAGAAATTTTTTACGCAGTTGAAAATTATTTTACGAACAAAGTAATTCAAGTATTTCAGTGAGTTAAATTATATGAAACCATACTAATTTACATTAAATTATATACCTTTATCACATTTCCTTGCTCTTAAATACAAGATTATATACATTCAACAGAATTTTTTAGATATTTTTAATTATGAAGAAATGTTTTTTTTGTGTCAATAGGAAAATAAATATTAAATTGATTTTTCTAAGAATGAAACGATTGGGGTTGGCCAAAAAATAAAAGAAAATTATACATAATAACACATCTACTTGCAGAGCATCGTAAGTATTCGATTTTTATCTTCATTTTCCTCTCCCAGACTTCTGGCAACCACTCAGTTCCAACCAACCGACGCTCGACGAGCCTTTCCTTGTTTTGATGAACCTAGTTTTAAGGCCAAATTCACGATTGAAATTGCAAGAGAAGAAGGTATGAAAGCAATTTCCAACATGCCAGTAACTGACACGATTCCTGTGTAAGTATAAAACTATTTTCTCTGATATAGGCAGTATTTTCAACAGTAAAATCTGCAACTGTACCAATGTATCAAATTAAGAGTGAAAGAAATTAATATAGAAAATAAAGGGATATGTTTTTAAGTATAATTGAAAACAGTTAATATTACGTTTCACGGGGACCGGATTACAATAGGGTAGGTAGTCGTTTGGTTAGGGACCAATTTCCTCCAATCAGCACCGTTGTAACAAGTTTCAAAGAAATTTTCTCCATGAAACTGATAGTATGATATAAAAATGCCGAATGTGGGAGGGGTAGGAGTTACACTGGCAGTGTGTGTTGGCACTCTCTTAAGCAAACTGTTTAATCTATTTTAATCCCTGCTAATCCACTTTAACCCCTAGTGAACCCTTTAATCTGTTAATATCTTTTTAATAGCGCAAAGAAAGATAAGCCAAAATAAATATTAAAAACCACAAAATATTTTCTCTCTCTCTCTCTCTCTCTCTCTCTCTATATATATATATATATATATATTATATATAACATTCCCTAACGAGGTGTATTGTAACCGTATTGTTGAATACATGAAAAGTCTTGGAATAAATTTTTCTTTTTCCTTGTGGGTTTGCATCATTCATTCATTTCACGTGTTTAAGTGTGAAATTCATCCCATATATACTAAAAATTTATATATATATATTATATATATTATATATATATATATATATATACCGGTTACATATGCTGTGTATATATATATATGTCACCGGTTCGCTGGCAACTTGTTTACTTTGTCCAAAAAGTTTTACACAGTTGCAAATTATTTTACGAACAATCGAACAATCGAAAGACGCCCATGATTTTTGGTGCATTCATGGTAGACCCAGATTAGGACCAGTATACATGAATATGTGTAGAAGTAGGGGTCAGTATAAGGCGGCCATAAGGCAATGTAAACAGGAAGAAGAGTCTATTCGAGCATCAAAAGCCTGTGAAGCTCGCATAAATAACGATAATAACAAATTTTGGAAATTTGTTAAGAATCAAACAGGTGTCAAAAGTGTCCTCCCTCCGACAATCAATGGGATGTCGGGGGAGGATGAAATTGCAAAGCTGTGGAAAAATCACTACTCTAACATTCTTAACAGTGTGAGTAGGATAATCTTAAGATGGATTGCAGCGAAACGCCTGTGGGAGGGACAAGGGAAAATGCTTTGATATCAGTTCCTGAAGTAAAGAGGTTAATTAAAGAGTTAAAGACTGGTTCTATGTCAAGGGTAGATGACCTATCGAATGAGCACTTAAAATATGCTAATGACGTAGTATGTCTGCATATATCATTGCTCTTATCAGCTATGCTTGCTCATAGCTATATCCCTGCAGAGTTCATGAGGGTATATATTTTGCCCTGGTCAAAAATAAGTATGGAGACATTATCCAGCAATAATTACAGGCCTATTGCTGTCGCTTCCTGCTTCTCGAAACTACTAGAAAAACTTGTTACTCCGATTAAATGATTACCAGTGGACATCTCCTAATCAGTTTGGTTTTAAAAGGTCCCACTCAACTGACCTGTGTATCTATGTGCTTAAAGAAACAATATCTAAATACATTGACAGTAATTCAACTATTTATAGTTGTTTCCTAGATATAAATAAGGCATATTTTATTTAAAAAACTAGAAGACAGGAGGGTTCCCATGTACATATTAAATTTATTGAAATTTTGGTATGCCCACCAATCTTTTACCGTTAGGTAGGGCAATGTACTATCCGAGTCTTGCGGGGTGAGACAAGGCTCCGTGCTCTCCCCTATGCTGTTTAATGTGTATATTGACGGATTAATTGCTTCACTTAATGAGGTAACAGTGGGATGTTGTAAATATAACACAAGGATAAATAACTTAGTTTATGCCGATGATATGGTGTTAATAAGTCCCTCTGTTAAAGGTCTGGATCGGCTACTAAAAGTCTGAGAAAGGTATTCGCAGAAACATGATATTCTTTTTAATGTTACAAAAACTAAGGTTATGCAATTTCATCCTAAAAGCTATAATCAGCCAGCTGACATTAGGTTTAAAATGAGAGGTGAAGTAATTGAGGAAGTACAAGAGTTTAAGTATTTGGGTCAAACTATCACCAACTCCTTGAGTGATGACTCAGATATAAAAAAAAAACAATCTCGAAGCCTTTGAACTAAAGCGAGTATGAATATACGGAACTTTCGGTTCTGTACAAGTGAAGCTAAAGACACTCTCTTTCGAACTTTCTGCAGTAATATATACGGACAGCAACTGTGGGTGAATTATAAAAAAAGGTTCTGGCAGAACTTTAAATTTGCTAGACAACAGGTCTTTAAGACTCTTACATAAATTACCCCCGAGATGCTCAGCTTCGCAAATGTTTGCTACCCACAATATCCCGAGCTTCCCGGAGGTAACAAGACGTGCTCAATACAGTCTAATGCAAAGAATTAAAAATCAACCAACCCGATTATCCAAGCGATCCATGAGTCCTGCCGTTTATCTTCTACTTCTTGGTGTCTGTCTGTCGCTCCACTTAACCTCGACATTACTGTATTATTTCTAATCAATTGTATATATTTTTATCCTTAGTATGTGAACTGTCATTGTATTAATAATATTTGTCATATGGACTATAGTCTGCCAATAAACCTTTTCATTTTCATTTCAATTTCATAAATAAACATGAAGTTTAGCGGCTACTACTTTAATATTTAAAAACGTTCACTTATTATACATAGAAAGTAATATAAACAAATATGAATTTTATGGGTCACACAGCTGCCATAGCCGACGTAGGGTGACGCCGCAGACCCACCGCAGACCCAACGCAGACCTACAGTGCAACCGCGCTTTGTTTTTTTTTACGAAAGCTCGGTAATAATGATAATAATAATAATAATAATATAATAATATAATAATAATATAATAATAATAATAATAATAATATATAATTAATAATAATAATAATAATAATAATAATAATAATAATAATAATGAATAATAATAATAATAATAATAATAATTATCACTGGTCTACAGCCAAAATGCTTCGGAAATAAAAGTAGTTGATCTTTACTAATTTTGGTTCACTGAATATGAAAATGATGTCTAAAATTGCCAATTGGCTCTATTTATAAAGATATCAGGCAACCCTGCACCCTACTAACTGGACTGCATCGGTCGTGTAATATGTAGACGCCTGTGACACATCGACGCATTGACTCTACTGCGCATGCGCGTAGTTATATTTTTTTAATTTTAATAAATTAATGTAAATATATACATATATATAAAATAAAATGTAATTTAAAATTTATTTATTACATTATGTATTTGTAAATTATTTATTAAAAAATAGATTCGATCATTTTAACATATTGCTTCCCATAATATTTTTGATATCAATATAAATGGAATACTAACCTAACTTAACCTTACCTAATTTAAAATTATTAAAATGCAATGTAATTACATTAATTTATTAAAAAAAAAAAATGACTACGCGCATGCGCAGTAGAGTCAAGGCGTCGATGTGTCACAGGCGTCTACATATTACGCCACAGCTCGACGCATTGACTCTACTGCGCATGCGCGTAGTTATATTTTTTTAATTTTAATAAATTAATGTAAATATATACATATATATAAAATAAAATGTAATTTTAAATTTATTTATTACATTATGTATTTGTAAATTATTTATTAAAAAATAGATTCGATCATTTTAACATATTGCTTCCCATAATATTTTTGATATCAATATAAATGGAATACTAACCTAACTTAACCTTACCTAATT
Source organism: Bathynomus jamesi (assembly GCA_023014485.1). Classification (NCBI taxonomy): domain Eukaryota; kingdom Metazoa; phylum Arthropoda; class Malacostraca; order Isopoda; family Cirolanidae; genus Bathynomus; species Bathynomus jamesi. The sequence goes on along the minus strand of JAJOZX010000480.1, from coordinate 319,089 downwards.
TAAAATTATTAAAATGCAATGTAATTACATTAATTTATTAAAAAAAAAAATATAACTACGCGCATGCGCAGTAGAGTCAAGGCGTCGATGTGTCACAGGCGTCTACATATTACGCCACAGCATCAGTTCATTCGCGGAAGTCATACAGTGCACCCTTGTCAAACTCGTTTTAGTGTTTGCTTTTGAAACTGAATTTTCTTCAGCCTAATTTGAACAAAGATGCCTCGTAATTGCGTGAACAGTGAAGATAACTTCTGTTATCTTTGTGGAGAATTGACTTTTGCATCACAAAAGCGTGCTATAACCGCCGTGATTAGGAAAGCCTATCACCTTTATTTTGGCTGTAAGATTGGAGAGCAGGACAAGAGCTGGGCCCCACACATATGCTGCAATACTTGTGCAACAAACCTTCGCCAGTTGTTGAATCGGAAAAGGAAATCTATGCCTTTTGCAGTGCCAATGGTGTGGAGGGAACCAACAGATCATGTCAGCAATTGCTACTTCTGCATGGTGCCTCCAGTCAAGAAAGGTATTTGCAAGAAGAAAAAGTGGATTTTACAATATCCGAATATACCCTCTGCTATACGCCCGGTACCTCACGGCGAAGGACTACCCGTTCCTGAGCCCCCACACTCATTCTCCCTGGAGTCAGAGGACGAGGAGAATGAAGGAACCTGCGAAACTTGTGAGCCTTCAACTTCACAAGACCCTGAATTTGTTTATAACTTGACATCTTCTAAACCGCACATGATAACTCAGAATGAATTAAACGACCTTATCAGAGATTTAGAACTGTCAAAGAGTAAGGCAGAGCTGTTGGGCTCCAGATTGCAGCAGTGGAATCTCCTCGCTGAAAATGTTAGAGTGTGTAAGTTTCGTGACCGTCAAAAAGATTTTGTCCCATTCTTCATCATGGAAGGTGACCTTGTAGCTTGCAACGACATCGATGGTCTGATGGCAGGTCTCAACTTTATTCACAATCCTGATGAGTGGAGACTGTTCAGTGATTCATCGAAGTTGAGTCTAAAAGCTGTTTTGTTGCATGTTGGCAATGTATTGCCATCAATTCCAGTTGGTCATGCAGTCCACATGAAGGAAACATATGACAACATGAATCTGCAACTTTAGAACTGCATAAACTATGACAAACATCAGTGGCAGGTTTGTGGTGACTTGAAAGTTGTTGCTATCGTGCTTGGACTGCAGCCGGGCTACACTAAGTATTGCTGTTTTCTATGTGAGTAGTATAGCAGCAACATGGACGAGTGCAAGAATGTCGCAATGTTGCAAGATAATGATCAATGTTGCAAATTGTGTGGGGTATGTTGCAAAGGGGGGTATGCAAGAAGGGAGGGGTGTGTGCAACAACTCAATGCTGCAAAGGGGGGTGGGGGATGCTGCAGGTACAACAAGGGGTCATGAAACTTGGAGGCGGCGTTATCCCCCAAGAGAAAGACAGGAGAAGGAGAGAAAGCAAGAGAGGTGTTCACCTGGCAGGAGCCAAGTGCACACTAAGACTTCAGCCGAGTGGCTGTTGTCTTATAGGCCCCTAATCAGCCAGTTGGCTTAGAAGGAACCAAGGGGGAGAGGGGAGGTTGAGGGGAAGGGGTCTTCGGGGGAAGAAGGAAGGATGACCCCCCCCAAAGGGGTTGCCTTAACCTAAGAGAGAAAGAGAAAGGATAGACGGAGGAGGGCTTTGGGGGACAAGGTGGGACGTCCTAACCCCCCAAAGGGAAACTAAGCTAAGTCTTAACCTAAGAAGGAAGGAAGGAGAGATCTTTATTCAACAGCTGTCATCATCAAACTGCCAGCTTCGAAGCCAAGCGGGTCTTATATAGAGGAAGGTTGAGTTGCTAGATACCACTTTTTATTTTAATTGTACAGGTATACATTATTAGGATGATTTGTTAGATACCACCATTTATTTTAATTCGTTACCAAAGCATACAGACTTTCTCTTTTAAACGAAAACCGAAATTGACAATAAAAAATTCAATCTGTTTATTAATTATTGTAAATAAATAAAATTTGCCTTCCACTGCACAAAAAATAATATAATAACACAGAGGCAACTAATAAGGAATTATGCAAAGATGCACCAGCTCTTCCGGAAAGTCTGGATGCAATTTTACCGAGCGATATAGTTATTAACTTGTGTGCTTCAAACCCGTTTGGAACGTCAGATATCATGCTCACCACTTAGCAATTAGTCAAGACACAGAGAGATAACTAACACGGCTCCATCCTCTATTTCCAATCTTGTAATGAATTGAAGAGAAAGTTTCGCCTGCCTTTATACAATGTCGTTGTGACGTCATTACCAAGCTTTTTCAAGTCATTCAGAACCTTAGTTTGTTTGAGTCTGTTTCCAATAAAATTGACAAATACGTCAATATAACGTCTAAATATAAATATATTTACCAAAATACTAAAACTGATTTCTTCTATTAGCATTTTATATATATATAACATATATATATATATATATATATATATATATATATATATATTATATATATATATCAATCTGGAGAAGTTGCGCTAATGTTACACATCGATTTCAGTGTTACAAAAACGTTTCGTTCAATGCCTGACTGACATACAACTTGTATGTAAAATTTTGCAGTGATAGGATTTCATTCAAGAATTGAATACTATAAAAGTGTTTTGTAAGAAAAGACCTACTCTCTCCTTCACCAGCACAATACCCCTCTAAAGAAACTTAACTCCTTTCATTTGAGAATAAAGTTATCACAGTAAGACTTCATTTCTACGGCCTGTCCTTTTAAGATAACATTAATAAGTTGGACTGAAAACTATAAGAACCACAGAGTGTAGAGCTTTCAGATAACAGTTCGGAAGAGGAAGAACTATCAAACCTCAAATAAGTAATTGATTTTAATACATAACAAAAAGCATGTTTAAAGTTAACTAAACATTATGTAAGCTTAAGTTTTAAACAGACTTAATATCAGTTTTGAAGAAAACTTACGCATATGTTTAACTATGAACAGAGAAGTGCGTAAAACCTTGAAATCATAGTATCAAAATTATTACGAGTATTTTGCAAGTTTAACCCTTACACTCTACCCGGGGTACTATTGTGCCCCAGTACCCCAGGAATTCTTGGCGTAACTTTTATAATGGGCTATCTCACCCTTATTCTTTCTCCTAGAAATTAACAGTTTGTAAGATATTAATAAATTCATTCATTTGAATTATCTGTCCTAAGCTCCGTCCCCTGTATGATCGGTCACGTGACTCCTGCTACTACCTGAGCATTCCTGCGTGCTCAGTTGAGCGGTGCAAGCCGTGGATTTCAGATGTGTATTCTCTCGCGTAGAAGAAAAATAGTGATGGCTACCTTTAATATTGCGTACTCGAGTTTTATGAAGTGATATTCGCTAAAGTGTGAAGATGTGGTGAACAATGAAAGACTCTTATTCTACCATCCTTTGATGCTTTTAAGGCTACATTGAACCATGCGAAGGAAGGATATTTTAGTAATACGTGTGGAATGTACTGCACTTCATTTCTCATGCATATGTCACATGGTACAAGTGATGTATTGAATTATGTTGTAGGACTAAACTTTATAAACGCTTACATATACCGTGAAGTAGAAGAAACAACACGTGCAGAAGAGAAGCAGCGGTTATGGTTAGTGAGTCTTATTGATGAGTGGTGCGACAAGCTAAATTATAATATATTGCTTCATACCGTACCCTGCGACTGAGAATGTAAATCTTGTCATCATGGAGAATCTTAAGTATTTTTACCACTACATTAATATATATCATGACGAGGATCGTAGGGAGAGTGTGGCTAAAGGTCTGCGTGAGTATTTAATAGAATTTAGAGACGAGTATCGTTTGCTACGCAAAAAGGAAAAAATATGGGCACATGTTTCTCTCAAATAGTGTGCCGGAGTGTGAATAAATTGTGTTTAGTTTGTGGAAATGTACGAAAATGTCTGGGTGGTTGGCAGATAAGTGCGTATCCTATTGTTTTCGCTGGAAACTCGGTGGCTGCGCGGTCAACTCCTCGAGGTTTTCAAGTGCTTACACGGGTTCAACGATGTCGAATTAAGATGCATGTTTAGTTTAAATGATAACTCGCGAGTCGCGACAATGATGTAATTTATACATTGCATACCGCCACTATGTTAATATAAGTCATTTGTCTAAATTTAATTATGACAAATTACACTAGTATGCATATGAAATTTTTTTGTCTGCTGTGAGGGTTTTTTCAACTCATATTATATAATTCGACCATGCTGAATCCGAAAATGACATTGGTTTTCCTCAATCAGGTCAGGTTTTTTCTCTATTGGCCATTTATTATAAGTCCAATTTTATCCCCAAATTTATTGATTTTTTTAGCTTAAACACTGTAGATACGAGTAATATTATAAGAGCACTCGTGAAAAATGAAAACATTGTGTGAATAAATACTTTTATTCATACAATGAATAAGGAAAAAAGTTTATTGAGGAAGGAATGAAGTTTTTTTGGCTTTCCGTCTGTGTTTTTCTTCGGGCACGTCTCGCTTCAAACACCAGCAATAGTCCGTCAGCATATTGATATCCCAGTTTCCCTGGTACCTCTCTTCCATTATTTTGATATCTTGGTGAAATCGTTCACCCTGTTCCTCACTATAATCCCCGCAATTTTCAGGAAAATAGTCCAAGTGGGACCACAAAAAGTGCATTTTTATGGACATGCGCGACCCATGAGCTTTGAAAGCTTCCATCAAGTTTTCGACAACAGACTCGTATTCTGGACTTCTACGCTTGCCAAGAAAATCAGTGACAACTGATTTGAATGCCTGCCAGGCATTCTTCTCAGTTGGAGTCATTGCGTTTTCGAACTGAGTATCCTTGATCAAAGTTCGAATTTGAGGACCATCAAAAACCCCGCATTTAGTTTAGCATCAGATATATGAGGAAATTTACTCTCGAGATATCGGAATGCTGAACCCTCCTTATTCATTGATTTGATGAAATTTTTCATCAAGCCCAGCTTAATATGAAGTGGTGGGAGCAAAATTTTTGTTGGTGGTACAAGGGGCACTGAAACGACATTATGCGACCCAGGTTCAAAATTCTCTCTGGATGCCCATTCACGCTGTGCATAGTGCTTCTCATCCGCTCGGCTATCCTATTTGCAGAGGAAACATGGGTATTTCGTGTATCCCCCTTGCATTCCCAATACAAATGCCACAATCTGAAAAAAAATGAAAATATTTAAAGAATTTAGAGAATTTGTTCTATCAGATAAAAAAATCTATGCATTGGACTGTATCACTTCTGTGGGGAAGTTAAGTGTTCTTTTCCGCTCTCAAATAACCTTTGGAAAAACAACATAGTCAATAGCAATAGTTTACTTATGATATTAGTATTACCTTCAAATCTCCACAGATCCTCAAGTTATGTTGGTCGTATACGAGAGCATCCAGTAAAATTTTCATGTTATCGTAGCTCTCAGTAAGTTGTACGGAATGTGCTACAGGGACTGATGCAACCCTATTCCCAATGTTGAGAAGTATTGCTTTCAAACTTCGTTTAGACGAGTCTATAAATAGCCTCCATTCTGATGCGTTATATGGCAGGCCCAAGGATTCGATTAGCCCCTCAACATTGCAGCAGTACACTAAGGAAGAGGTATTTTCGTGCACTGCAAAAAACTTGCGGAATTCTTCCTCTCGTTTCCTATACCAGGAGAATGTTGTTCCCGGAGCCAGCAAGTTGTCCTCTCGAAGTCGTGAGCCCAAGATCTCGGCAGCTAATTTGGAAAGTCCTAAATCCCTGGTAAGATCATTAAGTTTGGCCTGGTTGAGAGGCCTCGGCCCATTTGAAGCGGTATTTTGAGGTATATACGACTGGGACTGGTCATTGGCATTGGTCATTGATTCATCATCAGAATCATCGAAGTCCAGGGTTTGAGGTGGGTCGGGTATTGGAATTCCAGGACCATGGGGTACAGGTCTCATAGCAGAAGGAATGTCAGGGTATACAACAATGTGTTTATTCTTCTTGTTAACTCCTGAAAATAGAAACACAGAAACATGGATATAAAACTTGCATATGAAATAGAAGAAGCATTCAGACAGTGGCGGCTCGTGAGGGAAGGCTGCGGTCTGTAAGATATGAAATAGGTCGATGGAGTCTGTATATTTTCTTTCTTTTTCATTCATATTGTCCCTTCGGGGACAATATGAATGAAAAAGAAAGAAAATATACAATCATTGTATATGTAACTGTAACTTGTATAACAGTATGTATGTGTAAATGTATTTTCTATAACAATATGTATATGTAAATGTATGATTACCATTATGGTGAATATTATGCTATATATGGTGAATATTACATTATGGTGAATATTATGTCAAGTTTCATACGAGGATTTCAAAATATTTAAGAAAAATAAATTTATAAGCCCACCTTGGAGGTTTGTCATGCAGAAATAGCAATCTGTCACGTGATCCTTTCCTTCTCTCCAAATCATGGGAATTCCAAAAGGCAAAGATTTTGCTCTGCCTTTGCTCCATCTTCTCAAATTTTCAATGCACATCTTGCAGCACATATGAGGGGCGAAATTTTTGTCCTGGTCCCCTAGCTTAATTCCAAAGTATGCTCTATACATTGTCTTCACAAATTTAGTGATTTGGGACTGGTTATTTGGCATGGTAGCCGTCCCACATATGTAGCAGAATCTATTGTGATCATTTTTACACGCTCTATTCATTATGAAATATTTTATCTATATGCCTGAAAAGTAAAAAAAGATATTATACAAGTGAAACAAGTGATGACAGATGTTATTGTTCCAATTCCGCTTTGACAAAATCACGAAAAATTATATTTTACTTATGAGGCCATAGCCAGATAACCTGAGCTGATTGAGAAAAACGGATTGCAGATTCGAAATCAGCAGGAAAACTCTATAAGAATCACTTACAAAACCCTTGACAGCAAAATTGATGCATACCAGTGTTATAATTATTTTTATATAAGGACAGAAATTAGTTTAGAAGGGTCACATAAATAACGTATTGCGTACGATAGTTACGTTTACTTTAAAATTATTAGCATATCTTCATCCACAAATCTGTCTCATGCATAAAATGTACTACAACTGCTGCACATACATATATACGCGCATACATACCTACGGACATAAAAATAATTTGTACAACTAGTCTAAAAGGTTAATCCAAAAGTTAATTCACTAACCGTGGTTGGGTTACAAACTTCAATCCAGTTGTGTCGTAATCAAAGTAACCATTAGGTTTGGTTGTTATATAATTCATATTTGGTTGTTGTAACCGGATGTATACAACAATGCTTCGTCAGTGATTTCTGTCGATTGATTGCTGTGGACTGCTTAACTCCCTTCGCAATATCTAGGTCATTTGATGAAGGGGATCTACAGTTTTACCTGGCACCCGTACCACGGGTCACTACATCATCTGGTCGCCGAAATTGACGGGTGTTATATGCTTACTTTGGGATATTTTGAATGAGTCTAGAGTTTAATTGGTGTGTTTTATTTCCTACTAACTGTGTACACGAGATAAGTGTATGCATGGTGTAAATGAACTCTGAAGCTGTTCTTTTTTCATTACACTTTTTGCATCTTTCGCAACAAAATTGGAAAGAGCTTCTGTGATAGTTGTCGGACACAATGTGGAAGGTGTACACTATGTACACGAGATAATTGTACGCATGGTGTGAATGAACTCTGAAGCTGTTCTTTTTTTTGTCATTACACTTTTGCATCTTTCACAACAATTTTGGAAAGAGTTTCTGTATTAGTTGTCGGACACAATGTGGAAGGTGTACATCAGGGAGATACAAGGACAAGAAGTACCTTAATAAGTATTGCAATCCGTACCGAGGATGTATCAGTGGTTACGGTTCCATGGAAAAAATTCCTACATCGCAAGGTTCGGCCTATCTATTTTCTTGAACTGATCCACAGAGCAGATGTTCACATCTTCTGAAGGCCGCATGTTCCACGCGCCACAGATCTTATAGACAATGTAGGTCCTGTATATGAGCTTGAATTATCTGGATGAAATTATGGTCAAAGAGCTAGCAATCATTCCCAGACGAGATGTATTTCTGAACACACAAAAAGCCTTTGAATATTTTTTCATTTTATACAATATATATTTTTTGGAGAAAATTTTCTTTAACGGTTACAACAAAAAAGGTAGAAAATTGGATGGTAGATAAATGGGCACCCTGGTTGTCCTGCTAGAATAAACCCTCAAATAAGAAGGAAATGTTTATAAATTTGTATTTGGTGTTGTAGCTAGCGAAAGCATCTTTGTGTGTTTTTAAGCATGATTGTATTTGCGGACGAAGCCGCGGATCAATTTGTAAATTTCACCCTCACCATCCTATTGGTCAAGAATATTTTAAAAGTTTTTGGGACACGGATCTGTTCCGATACTTCTGAATTATTCATATTTGAACTGTAGATCTATGGCAGAGTGAAAAGGTTTGACCTTTGTTAAAATGAACAATTCGGTGAGAAAGAGTTAATTATTATTACTAGTGTATTCGAGAGAATTTTATAATAAAGAAATTATAAATATTTTTTGTTCACTCCTTCCTATGTTATTAAATAGTACAACGCCAATTGTGCGTACTCGTTGTATAGTATAATGTTTTTGCTCGTGTGTATATATATATATTTGTAACATTAGTTACAAAGGGAGAGTGGGTGTGCAATGAAGGGAGGGGTTATGCAATGAAGGGACTTCTCGCGTAGAAGTGTGGTAAAATTGTACTTAGTTATTGAATTTATGCCCCCTTTATGCAATATCCCTCGCAACAACCATCTCTATAAAAGATTTCCAGAATGTGCATTATTATTTTTTGAGCCCCTACTAATTGAGTCTCAATTTTTTCGGATGCATGTTATTTGCAACCATACTAAATTGATCCTCAATTTTTCGGATGCCGTTCGTTATAGGAATATATTCATTAGAGTGGTTCAGCTCAGTATCGCAGGAAATAAAATTAGCGCCGCTACTCTTCATTACTCTGACATTAACACCACAGTAATATCCTATGATATAAACATCAAATCTAGAAGATTTTTGTGCATTACCATATTTTGCGCCCATCCTAAACACAGCTTTCTCAAGATTGCTATATTCTCTCCGTAGATTTAGTGCTCATATTACCCCTTGCTGTCTCTACCACGTTAGTATTTGCGACAATACTTGGTTTTCCCCAACCTACCCCTTTATGCAATATCGATCACAACAATATTTCATTATTTTGCCGCCATACTAAATTGAGTTTCAACTTTGATTAATTAATGTATTCGGTTCGACTTCTCGCGTAGGCGTGTGGAAAATTTTTATTTAGTTATTGAATTTCTGCTTGGTTGGCTGATAAATGGGTACCCTAGGTATCCTACTGGTGGATTAGCCGGCGATTGAGAGATCGGGGCGATGACATTTCTACCCGCCCGGATTAATGCATTCGGTTTCCACGTTAAACTGTGGGTCTAAGGCGGAGTGAAAAGCTTAACCATTGTTAGAACGAACAATTCGGCGAGAAAGAGTTAATTATTATTATTATTGTAATTTGTACCACCCTATATATATATATATATATATATATATATATATATATATATATATATATTGTGTGTGTGTGTGTTTGTTAATTTTGAAAAATGTATAATAATAATAATAATAATAATAATAATAATAATATATCCATCCATTTTTTTATTCATTCATTTCAAAAACTAAGATGATATACAAATTACGTGTAAATAAAAATAACGAAGTTGATAAAATATGAAACGGTTTTTTTTATTTACAAGGAACAGTCGCTTGGAGAGCTAAGTGTGTCTTTCAGAGAGAAAGTTTTTGACCCAAATTCCTTCTCGCCAGTTTGTGGTTTTAAAAGGCCTCGGGCTGGACCTTTTGCTGGATATTCTCATTACCTGCCTCCTCTAGCTGTAGCCTGAACACAATGTTAAAATAAACGTATTTGTAAGAGAATAATTATTTAATATAATTGTGTGTATGTGTGTGTGTTTGTGTGTGTGTGTGTGTGTTTGTATATAGATTTGAGAATATGTTAATGGAACGATTTCTTTTGCTAAGCCAATTGTTTAGTGAATTTTTTAATGTTAATATTGTTTTAATAATTAATTCACTTTAAGGTGAAAATCCGTTCATATATATATATATATATATATATATATATATATATATATATATATATATATATATAAGGAATGACAAAATTAAATAGACACAGTTAATATGATTCTCTCTCTCTCTCTCTCTCTCTCTCTCTCTCTCTCTCTCTCTCTCACTCTCTCTCTCTCTCTCTCTCTATATATATATTATAAGGTAAGGAGAAAGTTGTTCAATTGTGTGTGTGTGTGTGTGTGTGTATTTCGTCTGAACTATTATTTTGGTGGTTATACGTTTCGTATTATATTATTGTTTGTGCAGTAGAAGGCAAATTCTATTTATTTACAATAATTAATAAACAGATTGAATTTTTTATTGTCAATTTCGGTTTTCGTTTGAAAGAGAAAGTCTGTATGCTTTGGTAACGAATTAAAATAAATGGTAGTATCTAGCAACTCATCCTAATAATGAATACCTGTACAATTAAAAAAAAATGGTACCTGGCAACTAAACCTTCCTCGATATAAGACCCGCTTGGCTTCGGAGCTGGCAGTTTGATGATGACAGCTGTTGAATAAAGATCTCTCCTTCCTTCCTTCCTTCTTAGGTTAAGACTTAGCTTAGTTTCCCTTTGGGAGGTTAGGACGTCCCACGTTGTCCCTCAAAGCCCTCCTCCGTCTATCCTTTCTCTTTCTCTCTTAGGTTAAGGCAACCCCTTTGGGAGGAGGTCATCCTTCCTTCTCCCCCCGAAGACCCCTTCCCCTCAACCTCCCCTCTCCTCTTTGGCTCCTTCTAAGCCAACTGGCTGATTAGGGGCCTATAAGACAACGGCCACTCGGCTGAAGTCTTAGTGTGCACTTGGCTCCTGCCAGGTGAACACCTCTCTTGCTTTCTCTCCTTCTCCTGTCTTTCTCTTGGGGGATAACGCCGCCTCCAAGTTTCATGACCCCTTGTTGCACCTGCAGCATCCCCCACCCCACCCCTTTGCAGCATTGAGTCGTTGCACACACCCCTCCCCCTTCATTGCATACCCCCACCCTTTCAGTGCATACCCTCCCCCTTTGCAACATTTATCATTATATCTTGCAACATTCTTGCACTCGTCCATTTTGCAGCTATACTACTTATGTGAATGGGATAGTCGGGCTCGGACTTCTCATTACATCAAGAAGGATTGGCCACTCCGACACTCATTGGAACCTGGAACAAAAAATGTTCAGTATCCTCCACTTGTAGAATCGAGCAAGATTTTGTTACCACCCTTACACATCAAACTGGGCGTCATGAAAAATTTTGTTAAGGCTATGGATAAAACGGGGGCAGCTTTTAAGTACCTCGGTGGTAAATTCCCAAAGCTCAGTGAAGCAAAAATCAAGGAGGGTGTATTTGTTGGTCCACAGATCCACGAGCTTCTTAGAGATGAGGAGTTCGACCGTATCCTAGGTGGTGAGGAGAAGACAGCGTGGAATGCTTTCCGGTTAGTAGCAACCAATTTTCTCGGAAATACCAAAGTTGACAATTACAGGGAGCTGGTGGAAAACCTGCTGTTGTCCTATCAAAAAATGGGCTGCAATATGTCTTTAAAGATACATTTCCTTCATTCGCACCTGGAATTTTTTCCGGCCAACTGCGGAGCAGTCAGCGATGAACATGGTGAACGTTTCCACCAGGATATCTTAGCGATGGAGAAACGTTACCAGGGGAAATGGAGTCCATCATTGTTAGCAGCCTACTGCTGAACAATAACAAGAGATGCTCCAGAAGTTGAATATAAGAGACAAGCAAAGAACCGACGGGTTGAATCAATATAAGTGACTGCATTATACAGGTATGTTACTAATATATGGTATACATATACACAAAATGTGTAACTTAAATTTTCTTGGAAACTGTAGCCGTTCGACTGTTTTTACGGTCATATTCGTTTTCAGCACCCCAAAATCCATAATAGGAAACACATTTTATCTCCGAAGCACAAACTTTTTCAAAATTTGTAGACCAGTGTTATAATAATAATAATAATAATAATAATAATAATAATGTAGAGAGATATGGATCGATTTGAGAATTTCCTTCTCGTGCCCATCATGACTATAACTTATTTACTACGTCCATAACCCATCTTAAGCCACCCACTACCCACAATTCCCTCTACTCCCATTCGGCATTTTTGCTTTTAATTATTGCTTATTTAAAAGATGTTACGAAATGAAGGTCTGAAAAACTTTTAAAGTCGAGTAACACTTCAAACGAAATACATATAGTGGCCTAGAAAGTAGGCTTATTATAATTTATGAATTAAATTTGAAACGAATGCTTAGGGTCACCAGTCTGGCATTCAGCGCAAACAAACAATATTTAATAAGGAGATAGAAATGACTTTTTTTTTGTTTAATTAGAAAAATAGATAAATTATTTCTTCATAATGATTAACAATTATATATACGGTAATTGTGCTATATTACAATGTTTATTAGCAATAAGAAATGGGTTATACAGTAAAAGAGTTAAGTGAATACAATAATGACAAGAAACACTAATTTAGTTAGGCATTAAACACATAATAATAAGTAATTAAGCCAATAATAACTAAAGTAATGAAAGTATGGTATTGGTACAGTAAACGGAATAGGCAAGTAAAATAAAATACATAAATGAGCAAATAAACAAGCGGATACAGATACGGTAAGCCAAGTGAATACGGTAAAATAATTGAACAAGCCTACTGCAGGCATAATGGGAAAGTTAGCTAGCCGGTTGTTTGAAGACAGCCTATTCGCTAGGCTGAGGGTATACAATGAAGTTAGTAGGCTGAGCGAGAGTTGATTAACACGAAGGCAGAAAGGTAATCCAAATGGGCTTGTGACGCATGAGAAGGTTTACGGACCTGGGCTTTGAAGTAGATGCATCTCAAGGCGAACCGGCCTGCCGGCGAGAGGATGAGTGTTTGAGGGCCGGTTGAGACTTGTTGAAAAGGAAGCCAGCGGAAACTCCTGCAGCAGTGATGTTGCTTCTTGCGCGATGAAATTGTAGAGGGCATTACTTGATGATAGATTTCGTGTATGCTCGACCCGGAGAGCGGGTGGCGTGACGAGTGGCGTTACTGACGAAGGAGCTGAGAGCGAAATATGACACTAAATGCAAGAAGAGGGCAAGTGAGAGTGATTTGAAGTGAACTCGCGTTTATATAGACTCCGAAGACGCATAGTTTTCGCGGGCCTTTTTGGAAACAAAGTCAAAATTTGCTTTTCTCTTTGTAGACGGTTCGTACCCACGTGGAATTTTATTGCCTTGTTTACAACTTCCAGTCATGAAACAAACAGGCAAGGAAGAGGAATTTCGTTTGCCTCTACATACAGTATATATAAGAATTCAGAAAAAATTTTTAACACAACAATCGTCGCTGGATTGTTGACAAAAATATATAAAAATCAATCAGTGAAACCATTTCGACTGATTTAAAATGTTTAAAAAGACACCCTAACCTCCAATATAACTTATCACTTCCAGCCATTTCTTGAAAACCTACCCGCAGGCCATCCACAGGTGCAACCCAATAAACAATACACGGTACCATTCTTCTCCCTAGGATATCATATCATATCGCCGCACTCATCTTTTACGGTCATTTTATGACCTAGCTGGTCCCTCAGAGCGAGTAAAGGTAAAGTAAACAATAGCATCTGACGATACCCGAGATTAAAGACAAGTTTCAAAGCATTAACCTCCAGTCATTCGGGTCCCCATAGAATTGCCAACAGAAATTCCAAATGTGTGTTCACTCAGCCACAAAGTCCCGCCCACCGGCCATCAATAAAAGCAGATAAACAATGGCGACAGAATCTTTTATTGACCTTTTACGACCTGACAGGATCCTCATGGCAGGTAACAGCATGCTAAACAACAACACCTGGCTTTACCTGAGATTAAAGTCGTAGGTTAAGGGCGATGAAACGTACAACCAAAAAGCATAAAATTATTTTGTTAAAAATACACAAAATAATCTATATTATAATAAGAGAGCTGTCCGTCTGTCCGTCTGTCCGTCACACTTTCAGAAATTGTGAGAAAAAATTGTGAGAAAAAAATTCAGAAATTGTAAAAAAAATTCAGAAATTGTATTATGGGCGGCAATGTGAAGCTCAAGATTTTCACGACTGTGTTCTTTTCTGTAGTTTAGCAATGGGGGAAGGGTGGGGGTGGGGGTAATGGGGGATGGGTGGGGTAATGGGGAGGGGTGGGGGTAATGGGGGAGGGGTTTAGCCCTCAAGTTGTATGAATGGGGGTGAGGAGGTTTTGGGAGATACCAGATTCAGAAATGTTGACACAATGTGAAGCTCAAAATTTTCACGGCTGGGTTCTTTTTTTGTAGTTTAGCCTGTCTAACCGTCAGCGAAGCGGCGGGAACTGTACTAGTAAGTTATAAAATATAAGTAAATAAGTACTTGAAACTCCAGCAACAAATATTTTAATTTGTGGAGATTTTAATTTCCCATTCATAACATGGAAGAAAAATGAAGTTATATATGTTGGGAAGTTTCATGGTAACATTACAATAGATGATACAAACCAGGTATAATAATGCTATTAGATGTTATGGAACATTATGCCCTTACCCAGGAAATCTGTGAAGCCACGAGAAAAGGGAACGTTTTGGATTAAATTTTGACAAATAACAATGAGATAATAATAAAGAAGAAGGTAACACACACAAATTTCTCCGACCACAACCTAATCGATATGCAAGTGAAGTTAGCAACCAAAGGTTCGAAAACGCATTCCAAAGAGTCAGAAGGAATATATGAAGATTTAAATATAAATTCAAAGAAAGTAAATTGGAAAAGTGTAAATAAAGATTTAAAGAAAATAAATTGGAAATTGCTACTTCACGAGAAGACTTCAAAAAAATACTACAGTATGTATAATAGAAACTGAAACTAAACTTATTTTACTGAAATATATTCTAGAAAGGCGAAAAAAGAAAACGTAGCTCGAGAGATAAATCAGGACACTACTTGCACAACGGAAACAAACCGTAAAAATTCTCCACAGGTGCAGAACTGAAGGAAGGCGACTCAAACTAGAGAGGAAACTATGTGAAATAGAAATGGACCTAAATCAAACATTCATACATAAGACAAACGAGGAGGAAAACAAGGTAGCAGAAATCACAAAGTAACACAAAATACTTATACACGTTTACGAAAAGAAAAATGCAGTGTAAAGAGAGTATTGGTCCGTTGATAGACGAAGCGGCCAAATGCACAAATGACCCACAAAAACTGAGCGAACTGCTTAAGGAACAATTTAGATCTCTGTTTAGCACCCCGAAGTCCGAAAAGAAAGTAGAAAACTCAGATGAATTTTTCGACATTGATACAAATCAGCCAAGGACAAATTCTGGCACAAACCTATTAATGGGCTTAGAGTTCACGGAAGGAGATGTAATTAAGGCTCCATCACAGATGCGGAGCTATTAGACACCAGGGCCAGACATATGGAGTGCCATGTTTCTGAAGAAATGTAATGAAAGGTTTGCAAACCCGCTATACTTACTATAAAGGAAATCACTCGACACAGGACAAATTCCACTTCCACAAAAGAACGCGAACATTGCCCCCTTATTTAAAGGTGGTAACAGAGCAATGCCCAAAAATTATCGGCCAGTAGCTCTTACCTCCCACCTTATAAATTGCTTTCAACGTATAATTAGAGGCTCAAACTACTTACTACCTACAAGAAAATAATTTATATAACCAAAATCATTAAGGCTTCAGGGATGGAAGATCATGCTTATCACAGCTATTAGACCACCAGGAGAAAATATTGGAAACATTGTGGGATGACAAAACATAGTTGTAATATATACTGACTTTGCTGAAACCTTCGATAAATGTGACTGTGGCATTATAGCACACAAACTTAAGAATACAGGAATTAATGAAAGTTAGTGAGATGGCTACTTAATTTTCTGACTCAAAGAACACAAAAAGTTAAATTGGAATTAAATCGGAAGTCTCAGAAGTCCTGAGCTCTGCCCCACAAGGTAAAGTATTAGCTTCCTTGCTGTTCGTAATAATGATTGCAGACATTGATGCACATATTAATGACAGTATTTTATCATGTTTCGCAGATGACACAAAGATATGCAAGCAAATATTGAACGATTACAGAAAAATTACAAAACGACATTGAAATATTATTCAAGTGGGCAGCAGGAGACAACAATATGAAGTTCAACGAAGAAAAATTCCGAATTCTAAGTTATGATAATGACAAGGTGCTACAGAAAAAAGGGTACAAAACGCTGTAAGCGAAACAGATAACACCAAATCCAGAAAATCAGGGATCTTGGAGTAATAATGTCGTCGGATGCAGAATTCAGAGAGCACTATAAAATCAAAATCACAACTGCTAGGAAAATAATGGGAATCATCTGGAGGAGCTTCCGCAGCAGAAAAGCAAAGATCATGCTCAAATTATGGAAGAGTCTAGTCCTACCGATAATTGAGTACTCACAAGCCCATACAGAAAACAAGACATTGCTAACATTGAAGCTATACAAGGGACTTTTACGTCTAAGATAGAGGAAACGAAAGGTGAAGACTACTGGTCTCGAGTAGAATCCCTGAAACTCTTCTCTTTGGAAAGACGACGTGAACGGTACACAATAATATACATATGGAAAATACCCGATGGTTTTTGTCCCTAACTTTAGAAATGAAATAGAAGCAAACTGGAATGAGAGAAGAGACAGATTTTGTACTGTCTCAGCTGCCGTGGGACAGGTGCCATGAAAACGAGAATGAAAAATACCCTCAGAATACAAGGCTCAAAGTTTTTTAATGTCCTGCCAAAATAAGTGAGGAGCCTCCAGCACACACACCGACCTGAATAATTTCAAGAACCAGTTGGGCAGATTTCTGTACAAAGTCCCTGACCAGTCATGCGTGGGTGGCTACGAGGGCAGAAGGAGATAGGAAAGCAATTCTCTCCTTCGCCAAATCCCGCAAATGAGGCGGAGTGCTGCAGAGGGGTCTCCCGCAGGTCGATCCTGAACCGTCGTTCAAACCCTCATAAAGTAACACAAATTAAGTAAATAAAAGCCAAAAACTTTAATGATGGTAAGAGTGATAAGTAAATAAACACTCTAATTAAAATAAGTCACAAAACAAGTACTGTAAGTAAATGAACAATCAAAACTTTAACAATAACACTAACAATAACAATAGGCGTTAAACTGTAAACAAGATATGCATATTATGATGCTTATTCATATGTCGCAGAAGCCAAAGGAAGTTTCCATAATCAGGTGAGTATCTGCACGCCGTCGTCAACCACACCAGCAGCAATGTTATTAGCACCATTACCATTTTCAACTTGGGGTTCTTCTAAGCTCACTAACTGTTTTAGAGAGGCGAAGTTGACGATCTCACAGTTTGCATGGTTTAAAGTGATACCCTTCTCCTTGACGATGTACTTGAATTCATCCCTAACCTTTATCCGCACGTCGTAAGTTTTCGACCCCGATGAGACAAAATAGTCAGAGTAAGAGGTGTCCCCATACTCACCTTTGATTTCACCAGTGAGCTCACCAAGGAACTCACCAATAGGGGTATATATTCTCCAGCTTTTTCCATAAACGCCATGCTGTCCGTATCAGCGTACAGAACCATCCGATCCAGAGGATGCATCAAACGCCAAAACGTGATGCGCCCGTATGCCGTTGTGAAACTGGATGTCGGTGTACTTGTAACGTAGGAGGTGTCTGCAGGCAATTCAGTCCTCTTGTAACGTATTATGTACGTATTGCCTACATACATAATTTCGACGACCTCTTTATCAACAGCGTTTGTGTAATCTTACACACCGCTAAAACTTTGAGCTAAATGAACATTGCCCTTGTCAGTGTTCTTGGTTAATTTGCCCCAAAGGATGTTTAAGCAGAGTTTAGCATTAAAGCGTTGAACAAAGTTTTGTGCAATATGCTCTCGCTCAAGCTTTATCACCTTCCGATATTGGTAGCGTTGAATGTAGGCTGTTTTTTCATCCTCGGTGTCAACACCCAGTGGAAACCCTGATGCCTCAACCATACCCTTCAGAAAGGTGTTGATATATAATGTAAAGAGTTATAGGGCTTCTGAAACCTCTACACATAATTGTTCAGTATTCTGTGTCCGTGGTGCAAGGCTAATTCCAGCTCCGGACTGGTGGAAACACCATGAATCTTTCTCTGGTTTGATTGTATGATTACATTCCCGCTGTTCTCCTCTGCACACATCACACACAGGGGAAACATAAGCTTTGATATACAGTGACGGGTAAGATGAGCATCTATAAATCACAAAGGGGAAGTATATCAACGAAAGATAAACTAAAATAGTTCTCGTTCAACCTGGTTGAGAATTCGACGATGGGGAGTGGGACAGGTTCCACAAGCTTTACAGAAGCACTTGTGAGGTATAGGTTATTCTTCACTGCATACGGGTACAAAAGCAGCAGTGAAACTAATGAAGCTTCACCCCTTCTGTAGAAGGAAAGTATAGTTTGAACGAGTTTGTACGGCCGCCGAACAAACCGTTTCTGTACTTGAGAGTTTCTACCACCATTGAAGGTTTGATAGTGTGTATCTCTTTATGGTACTACTCATTAGTATCTATCCACTCATCTTACTACTCTCCCATAATAACCACACACGTTCAGTTTTCTTCTAAAGTTGAACGTGTGTGGTAGTTAAAAGTGTCGTCCTGAAATTTTATATACATTGAATTGAATTGAATAACTGAATTTAATTTGAATTGAATAACTTGTATTAATAATAAAACAAATACAGTGGTCTTACAATCCACAATGACATAAATAATTGTGAACTGGATTATTTATTTTATTTAATTTGGCCCTTAAGCTTTAGGTTTTATTGTGTTTTTATTAAAGATAAAACGGATAGCTAGTATTATTAATTAATAATACATAAGTCATGAATAAGTGTTATTAATTAAGGTATGTATTAATCTTAAATTATCATTATTGAAGGTATTATACCAACACCACACAAAAATATCAATATTATACATGACAAATAAGAACTGAACAATCACAAGTCAAGTAATGTCTTTAATCCTAGAATACACACAAGAAATAAATAAGCAACAGTAATGTACATTAATCCTAGATTTTTATTAGCATGCCATTATTAATCGAGATTTCAACTAAGTTTTAAACGAATTTACATTCACAATATTTTTTATATCAGCATTTAAATCATTCCATAGTTTCAATCCAATAAAAATGGATAATTTTTTATTTGAAGACAATCGAAATTGAGATAAAACATGCTTTGATTTCTTTCCGGTATGATATGAGCGGATTTTTTAATGAGTTACAAAGTATCTATTTACCCATTGTAAGTTAATGATTTTGTTCTTATATTGTAAATAAAAATAAAATGTGCCAGTTTGATTACATCATCGAGGTTTCGGAGTTTTAGCTCTTTAAATAATGCACTTAGAGTCATCAAGGAAATCAGCTTTAGATAAACCTTATTGTTCTTTGTTGGATGACAAAGACACCACTTAATCCGTTGTTAGCGGAGTTTCCCCAAACAAGGGTGCAGTACGTTATATAAGGAAGAACAAGAGTATGATAAAGAGTTAATAAAACCTGTTTAAAAGTTACATTTCTAAGTTTAAAATTAGAGCAACGCTCCTTGAAATCTTTTTCGCGATATAATTTACATGATCACGCCATTGCAAATTCTTATGAAGCATTACACCAAGAAATTTTGTTACGGTACACTCCTTTACAGCGATTTCATCAACATTAAGTTCATCAAGATACACATTTCTTTTATTAGTAAAATTCATGAAATTTGTTTTACTGGTATTTGGGAAGAGTTTATTGGTGGTCAACCATTTCATTACACTAATAAATTCTGATTTAAATATATTCTTAGCTGAATCAACATCTTTGCAAGAAAAAGACACAGTTGTATCATTTGCAAACATTATGAAGTTAAGTATATGAAATGAACGTAGCAGGTCATTTATATATAATAAAAATAGCAGTGGACCCAGAACTGAGCCTGTGGCACACCATGTTTGTCAAGAACTTTAGTTCAGCAAACTTAATTTACTGATACAAAATTATATCTATTGGACAAATAACTTTTAAACCAATCACTGACTGCTCCTCTAAAGCCGTAACAATATAATTTATTAAGTAAAATATTATGGTCTATTACATCAAACGCCTTACTCAAATCCATAAATATTGATCTCATTATTTCTTTGTTGTCTTTAGCTGGACTGTGATTATATTTTAGTTGGTCTTAAATTTTTATACACTTTTGTGTGAAGTATTACTCGATTTTAAAAGTTTATCAAACCTTCATTTGCGAAGCGTCGGCGGGGTGACCCATAAAATTCATATTCTTACTTCATATTATTTTTTATTTCAAGATACTTTCTCTATATTTATATACATTATTTTCTATTTATTTTTAAAGTTTCTTTTTGTCTTATCTTTCTTCGGGCTATTAAAAAGCCATTAAGGAATTAAACGGTCCTCTGGGGAATAAAAGCAATAAAAAATTTTACTTTCAGAATGCCACCTCTCAGTACCAGTGTCATCCCTCAGTGCCATCTTTAACCCCCTTTCTCCAACTCAGAATATGGCATTTATGGATTTAAAGGAAGCGTATAATGACGTTAATAGATCTGCCTAGTGGCAAATGCTTAGAATGTATGTTGTCAATTAGGCATCGACCGGTGGTTGTATCGGTATCGGGCCGATATATCAGTATCGATACCGATACCGATGGTTAGTAGCTACCGATACCGATAGTTTTTGTTTCTAAGAATAAAAAAAACCGGGCGTTTTCGAAATAGAAACTTCCCGGCTGCTCGAGAAGTTACGTGTGTGTTCGCGATTTATCCCGACGTTCCTAGAAATTTCCATGACTCAAATCAGTGAGGAAAACTCGCTTTTATCAGAAGTTTTACCTACAGTCAAATCTCTATCAAAAGGAATCTGTGCAGCGTGCTCAGTGAATGATGCTGGTGTCAAGATTCTGAAGAGCCAGCTGGGCGATTCTCCCGAACAGAGATTTCGATAGCATAATTCAAATGAGAAACTGCTGCTAGCCACAGTAGTTGATCCCCGATTCAAAGGAGCTGGGCTGATAGATGACGACATGCGAGAAAAGGCCAAGGAATTGTTCAGACAAGAGATACGCAGTCACATGGAATGGGCCCAACGAAAGCGTATTGGAGGTCCAATTGCCGTGAAACGCCGCCGAAGTGGTCCGGTTTCTCAGTCCAAGAAAATCACTCTTTGGGAAAACCTTTCCGTTTCAGAAGGTAGTGATCTCGACGATCACGTTCATCCTATTCTAGTTGAAGAACCCCAAACGAGGGATACGGACACGAGGTTCACTGTCCCAGACGCACGAGTAGAAGCAGCTTTGGACGCCTATTGGTCGCATCCTCGGATCAGTGGGGATAGGGATCCATTCATTTTCTGGCGAGAACATTCTGCTGATTTCCCAGAGATTGCCAAAGTTGCTGAGAAGCGCATGGGCTGCCCCTCTGGATCAGTTGACTCTGAACGGCTTTTCTCAACGGCTGGAGATGTTATCAATGCGAAACGAGCCAACATCACCCCAATCAACGCTGAGGAACAAATCACCCTCTCCAAAAATCTGAAGTTCCTCAATTTTGATTATTGAGTGAACTGTTATACTGAGTTACACTTTTTGAATTACAATTTTTTAATTACATATTGTTTCCATTAAATGACTTTTATTTTGTGAATTCCATTTCTTCAAATATACAGTATGTTTTGAATTACAGTATATGTGTCGAATTACATTCTTTGAATCCTATTTTGATATTTTGGACAGATATCGGTATCAGGATCTGTATCGGCCGATACTTTGCTCTAAAGGCCGGTATCGGTACCAATACTTTGGGAACTATCGGTCGGCTCCTATTGTCAATCCTACGTTTCTAAATGCAGTGAGAATTTTTATGTGTTTAATAGTGTTTGTGTAAGAGTTAAAGGCGAGTTGAGTGATGATTCAGCATTATTGTTGGAGTATGATTGGGCTGTGATATTGCCATTGCTGTTTTATGTTGTTGTTGTTTTTTGCAAGAAGGAGTGTCCAAAGGTGAATGCCTGGGCACTCTGCTTTTGAAAGGTTGGAGGTCTGTTTGACTGTTTGAATGACAAAAGATATACAAGCACTGTACACTGGAAGTTGAAAGTAAAGTGAAACAGGGCAAGTAAATCAAGGACACGATAAAAGCCTTACTAGGAAGAAAGGGCTTGATTGTAGATGCAGCAAGAGGTCTACATGAAGGTGTATTGCTACCAACAATGAGGAATGTATGCGAAACGTAAAAAGTGAGAGCAGTTGAGATAAATAAATTTTAAGAAGTACGATTGCTGTGAAACGGGTTGACCGCACAAGAAATAGGATGTTCGGTTAAGGCAGGATTGTTTATGGTTGGGGCAATAGTGTCATTTCCATTGGGCTTCATGGTCAACATGGGCCTCATAATGTAAAAAAAATGTTTTGACAAAATGAGGCCAACATGTTTTTTTAAGACGTTTTCTAAGGGAGGTTGAATTGAAATTTAGAGGAAAATTAATTCGAGAGTAGTCTTAACTCTCAACAGTTAGGGTGGGGTCAGAATTATCCACGTCAATTTTTCAAGTCGATATTTCAACTCAGTTATTGCTGAGATATTGCTGAGCAGTTTTTGCTGATCAGTTATTGCATTTTACCTGTTATTTTCTGTACTCTATTCTCAATCAGTTCTTGACTGTTGAGCGGAGCTGATGTGCTGTTGCAATTCTCTTTCTTACTGTTGTAATTGTTCGTTTGTCGCATTTTACCCTACCTGTTGAGAATTAAGAATTCATTAAATATCATAAAACTTAAATATTTAAGTATTACAAAACGTTACACAATAATTCAAAGAATCACTCAAAGCATGCCAAATAATGAAATCTTTCTCCGATATGAATGAAATCTCTTAAGAAAAAAACAACACATATTTTTTTGCGAACTGAGATAGGATAGCTGCCAGAGGTACAATAATTCTCAATATTTCTGGCTGAATTGTTTTAACTGGTTATATAGGTTTATGACGTTCACTTCAGTTAGACGCACATTAGTAATCCTTTATTCGTAACTTCATTATTACAGTATATATTAACTTTATCAATACTCCAGTTTAATCGTAATATATTCGTTATAGCCTATTCTTAATTCTATACTTTATTCATACCTGTTTCGAACACATTTAACGTAGTTTAGATTAGCTGTGTTGGGAACAAGCCTAAGTTGGTTTCATATAGTGTTAAAAAGTTGTATTCATCTACATTAACATGCAGCTGGGTATCGAAGTGAAACTACCTCAAGACTTGTAATAAGTATACTATTATTACATCCAATAGGTAAACCATATGAAGACCCCTTCAGATTTTGTTTTGTAAAGGAACGTTTCAAAGACATCAAACAATAATTTCAAGGGAATTTGAAAGGGGTGTTTCATATATTCTTTTTGT
The DNA here is from genome assembly GCA_023014485.1 of Bathynomus jamesi. Lineage (NCBI taxonomy): Eukaryota > Metazoa > Arthropoda > Malacostraca > Isopoda > Cirolanidae > Bathynomus > Bathynomus jamesi. The sequence continues at coordinate 295,338 of JAJOZX010000480.1, read as the reverse complement.
ACTGTTCTATATCTGTTTGTACATTTGTTATATTTGTCTTGAAGCGGGGTTCTCTATCTTTTCTCTGTGCCTCGGGCTGAGATATGAAGTAAAACTCATTAGAAATAGGATACTGTGTTGGTATGGTCATATGGAGAGGATAAATGAGAGAATTAGGAGAAAGGTGTAAAATAGTGAGTACGTAGAGAAAGACTGAGCAAAAGATGAAAGAATATAATTAAATCGATATCGGTAGCACAAGAATTAACGAGAAACAAAGAGGAATGGAAGCGGTTTGTGAGGTGTTTGAACGGAGACTTTGGTCTCGCTAGAAGTACCACTATAGGTATCCCCCAACCTTATCACGGAAGGTAACACTGGATGCCAAAGTGCGGGGTAGGTACTTTTATTTTCAGTGATCTGTAAATGATTTGAGTGTTTTCAATTCCGAGTTCGCACACTCATGGAGAATGGGAAATGGATTGATTACTGGATAGTACATGTATATAGTATGATGGATTTAAAAATCTGTGCGGCTTCAGGGCTACTACTCACCATTAGACGTGAATCCTAAATCATTTACTTTGATCAGGGCTTTGAAAGAGCAGTTTAAAATAAATTGTTAGCCTAATCTAGTTTGAACGTCAATGTACTGTATGTTATTTCAGAGTGGGACAAAAAGGATGGTTCTGGGATCGTTTTAACACTTCTCTCCCAATGTCAACATATCTGGTAGCATTCATAGTCTCAGACTTCGATTACATAGAAGACAAAAACACCGATAATTATAAGTTCAGAGGTATGCTAAAATTATGCATGGTGTTACGAAGAAACCAGTTCAGAGTTTAATAAAAAAATGATCTTCTATTAATTGGTTATTAAATAAAAATATGAACTTATCACAATTTAGTTTTATGAAAATTTTAATTAGCGTTTTCGTTGCAGTTTGGGCTCGAAAGAACGCAATTTCAACCGCAAAATATGCATTAGAACTTGGACCCAAGGTTTCCAAGTTCTTTGAGGACTTTTTCAATGTTTCATTCCCTCTACCGAAACAAGACATGGTTGCTATACCAGACTTCACAGGAGGTGGAATGGAAAACTGGGGCTTAATAATATGCAGGTAATATTTTTTTAAGTTGATTAAGCAAAATAAAATGTTTATAGATATCAAAAGAAATAAGGGTTCAAAGTAAACTATACTAAAAAGAGTTCATTTATGAATGTATTTAACTCGCTTCATTATAGAGAAGCCGATATGTTGTATGATCCCAAGGTGGCAAACAAAGAAGATAAGATGAACAATGCACGTGTAATATCTCATGAATTGGCACATCAGTGGTTTGGAGACCTTGTAACACCAGTTTGGTGGACCGATCTGTGGCTGAACGAAGGTTTTGCTACTTACATGGAATATGTTGGATTGAGAGACGTACGTTATATCTGACATTTTATGAAACGTATTTATTTAAAAATTGAAGTTTCATGTCAATGGTTTGTCGTTTGGTTCTATAATGCACAAATGCGAGAGATTACAACTGACCCTTAAATACCGTGGTTTGTATCCTTAATGTTTTAATTTATGTAATTTGCTGCACAAGTAACTTACATATATTGGAATAAGAATATTTCTTTATATAATTTAGAGCTCAAATTTCTCTGCTTAACTCACTTAAGTGACCCCTATGCAATATAGGGTTAAAGATGATATTTTACCATATAAGCTGTTTAAAATGCCAAAAATACTGTATATTTGCGAATGCATATTCATTGTGAAAGTACAGTTGATTTATGCTAAAAGTCCCAGATTTAAACTATCTCAAATGAAAGTTAAATATATAATATTTTCCATTACATACATTTTCTAATTATTTATTTAGGCTGAGTCTTCGATGAAACCCTTGATCAGTTTGTGGTGAATGATCTTCAGTTAGCCTTCGCTCTTGACTCTCTTGAAACGTCTCACCCAATCAGCATCGAAGTGAAAAATCCTAACGAAATTAACGAAATATTTGATACCATTTCTTACTCCAAAGGTAAATTTTCAACGAAATTTAGTGACCGTTAGCCTATTTTAATGACACTCTTTATTTTGGTGGCTCTGGCTCGTAATTTGTAAAAGGACGAAGAGAAGAAAGAGCATTGTTTCAGAAAACTGCAGAGCTGCAAAAACGATGTCGTGCATCTTTACTTTGTTAGTTTGTTTTGTCCTAAGTTACAAGAGTTCATCTGATTAATTTCGCATTTTGGAATGGTCTTTTTGATTAGTGTTAATATATATATATAATATATATATATATATATATATTATATATATATATATATGCACTAGAATCACAAAATAACACGTGACCTTATTAATAAGCAAACAACCACAAGGAAAAGGAAACACAAAGTCCGAGCGCTTTCGTGATATATTCACATTATCAAGGAAGAACAGAAAATAGACGGAGATTACAAAGTATTTGAGTTAAATAGACAAGCAAAAAATTCACAATTGGCACCTCAAATTAAAGGCCTTAAAGCCCTCTAAAGATTTTTTCAAATTGGTAACATAATCTGTAGGCAGCTAAATAACTGAATAAAAAATATATACTGTATAGATGAAATTAGACAAAAAGAAAACCAATACAGTACATAGAACAAAAATTATTATAATGGTTATTAACAATAATATTTAATTAAAACAAGCAATTAATAGGCAATAATTTAATGAAAAACAAATAGATGACGTAGATAACAAATAGAAAACATAATCTGTAGGCTGATTAATTACTATACAGATGAAATTAGACAAAACACCAGTACAGAAAACCTAAAAAAAAAAAAATTATTATAATGGTTATTAACACTATATTTAATTGAAATAGGAAAAATTAAAAGGCCCGAAATTAATGAAAACAAAGGGGAAAGTTGCCATCGTCTTACAGATTATTACAAAATTTCAACAAACAATCTGGAAAAAAAATTGTTATCCCAACAGCAACCCACTTCAAATATCCAATAAACCACCCAGCAACCAAAGATTATACACGAAAGAAATATTACAATTAAAATAGACACATAAGAATGTTAACAGTTCTTACAATAATATTTATTTATTTAACCAGGGCAAACCATTAAGAGGCAAAAATTTCATCTGTATAGTAATTAATCAGCCTACAGATTATGTTTTCTATTTGTTATCTACGTCATCTATTTGTTTTTCATTAAATTCTTGCCTATTAATTGCTTGTTTTAATTAAATATTAGTGTTAATAACCATTATAATAATTTTTGTTCTATGTATTGGTTTTCTTTTTGTCTAATTTCATCTATACAGTATATATTTTTTATTCAGTTATTTAGCTGCCTACAGATTATGTTACCAATTTGAAAAAATCTTTAGAGGGCTTTAAGGCCTTTAATTTGAGGTGCCAATTGTGAATTTTTTGCTTGTCTATTTAACTCAAATACTTTGTAATCTCCGTCTATTTTCTGTTCTTCCTTGATAATGTGAATATATCACGAAAGCGCTCGGACTTTGTGTTTCCTTTTCCTTGTGGTTGTTTGCTTATATATATATATATATATATTATATATATATATTATATATATTATATATATATACACAGTATATGTAACTTTTAATGTTAATGTTTACTCAGGAGCATCAATTATTAGGATGATGAGCAACTTTTTAAGAGAAGAAACGTTCAAAAAAGGACTCTCAAAATATTTGAAGGAGCTGTAAGTATTTTAATTTGACTTCATTCGTTGAAATGTTCTGTTATCGGAATTAAGCATTTGAAGCAATCTAAACAGACTTCAAATAATGGCGCATCACACCAATTAATCCTTACGTCTGTCGCAGATTTGTGATTATGTTAGTTACATTAATGAGAAATGTGGACTCTTAGAAACGATGCAAGAACCTCACTTGCAAAGAAATTAAATTTAAATATTAAAATAAAATATTGATATCTATGAAATACAGTACTTAAAATATTTAACATATTTATAATAAAATATTAATTATGTTTGCATTAACTGAAGGAATGATTTCCAATAGAAATAAATTGCAATCAATAATACAGATTTTAATTACCGAGTTTGGTTAACCTAGAATGAGATCAGTTACTATAATGTAAGATCTTGTCAGTAATCAGCATACACAATTTTTGGTACTAAGAAACCCATTACCAAATTTAAATTTACCCATAAGTTAATTCAGAGCTATAGCAAGCTTTGATGGCGCTCTGGGCAGAATCTGAATTTACTCCCTCCCTCCGCAAATAATCATTGATGAATTTAATTTTAATTGATATAAATAATGTGGCATGCATAAGGATTATTTTGACAATGCTAATTATCTATCATTTTAGGGTTATGTCTCAAGGTTTAAACAAATTAATTTCAAGCATATCGTTGTTGTGTTTATAATTATTTTTTAATTATTGAACTCAAATTGAACTACAGAGAAATTACTAATGTACACTATGCACATTCAGTCTTATGGACAGTAGCACAGGAGCACAATAAGTTTTTCTACTATTCTTGTTCGTTTTATTTGAGAAGTAAAAATAAAAATAAGAAGTAGAAAATTTGAAATGCAATTTTGGCGCCCCCCTCTCTTTGGCGCTCAGGGCGGCTGCCCGTTCTGCCACCCCCTAGCTACGCCCCTGGGTTAATTCCATAACTAATACAAAAATTTGGGAGTTGTTCTCAATTTTGTCAGTAGCTACACAAACCAGTAAATCTGCAACACTGAATTTTTATCAGTTCTCAATGTTTTTACTCAGTAATATTAAATATACAGTAGAACACACCTCAATTATCTTTATCACTTTATTGTTAGGTTATTACTAGTTGACCATACCAGTATTCAGTACAAAATCAAGTCAAAGTCAAGTCACTTTCGGCAAACACACACACACACAAACACACACACACAAATAATAATAATAATAAATAATTAGCAGTTCACTCCTTTCCTCAAAGAAATGATTCAGGAAGAGAGAAAATTTAAGTTGAAATCTCTGTGTAAAAAATTTCATGTACCATACGAGGGAAATTATGCTTCAGATATATTTTAATCTTCTCAACAAACAAACCTTAATTTTCACATTGGCTTGAATTAATACACAAAAATAATTCACTAGCTATATAGTTCAGTTTTGTTTGTCCGTTCCCAAACACTAACCCAGACCTTATTCCCTAACTCGGGAAGTGAAAATTATGTGAAGAAATCGGCGAATATAATTACACAACTATACAATTACTATTTACAGCAGAGCATTGATCGCACCTATTAGTCGAATGTATAAAGTTAATTTTGACTCTACTTGTAAAAGAGGAGGCTGTATGGCAATGAAACACAGGCATTAAAACCTCCTGAAATATACTTATTATTAATATGAACTAAAACATTTTTGCTACTACATCATTCATACCGTGCACCTTGTTGCTAATTAGTTTTAACTTGATGTAATTTAGGGTCAAAACTGCTTTCTAAAAGCAATTTACATTTAATAAAAATAAGTTTGGGTATTAAAGTATCTTTTCTATTTTACTGACGAATCATCACCACCCATCACCCATTAATTGAATTAATGTTTGCATTTTTCTAACCTCGTAAGAAAGGGACTCTATACGAATATCAAAACAAATTATTTTTATCTCACATTACTTGTTACTCAAACTACTATTTGCTTTTGCTCTGATCTTTCATACAATTTCACAAACATTTCAGATCCTATTTGAATGCAGAACAAGATGACCTTTGGAAATACTTAACAGATCAAGCTCACTCAGATGGAACACTCGAGAGCAATATCACAGTGAAGGACGTCATGGATACATGGACCCTTCAGATGGGATACCCAGTTATACGTGTCCAAAGAAATGAAGATGGTACAGCTACACTAACGCAGGTAAGAAAAATCTTTTAACCCAAATTTTATTCATTAAATTATATTCGAAACAATTTGTACTTCACTAAGAATTAGAAATAATGGAATGATATTTACTTTTGTCTCTGTTTTATTTAAATCAATAAATTATGTTAGACCCATCAGTAATACATTTTACTTCTATAAATTCTGTATTTGGTTATTTATTCATTTTGACTCTATGTAAATATAAGCCATTATTTATACTCGTAATTGCTTCAAGTATAGCTATTACATTTACATAAAAATGATGTAATTATTAATTTACTTCTTATTACGAAAAGGTTTAATACAAGCTGTTTGGTATCTCTAGGAAAGATTCTTGCTCATGAAGAACAAAAATTCTAGACAAAATAATACTCATAATTACAAGTGGTGGGTTCCTATTACGTTCACGAGTCAAAGCGAAGGTGTGTTTACTAACACAATGCCAGTGGCGTGGATGACTCCTTCCGATACTACAAAAGTAATCAAAGGAATGCCAAATACCAACGAATGGGTCATTTTCAACCTGGGTCAGTATGGGTACTACAGAGTAAACTACGATGTTGAGAACTGGGCAGCTATCGCATCTCAATTAACAGTTGATCCGTCGGTGTTCCCAGACTCAAACAGAGCTCAGATCATTGATGATGCATTCAACCTGGCAAGAGGAGGTAAATTAATGTTAATGTTATATAAAAGAAATCATTGAACTAGAGAAAAATATTCAACCTTTCAAATGTTCCGTGCGATGATTCCTCATTCCACGAAGGTCAAGCTTGTTGACCCACATTTTGTTAACATTTATATTCATGTTTATGGTATGAGAAAACAAACATTTAAAATTATGCTTCTAAAATGTTAACATGAAAAAAGTAGTTATATTAACCCTTTCCCTCCGGGTGTGGCATTAAACTACACGTCCAATTTGCGCTCAGATGTGTGGTAAATAAACCAACTCCTAATCTTTTCTGAACTCCTGGTGTACAGGGTGTTCGAAAAGTCCCGTTACTCCAATTACTTTAATTACTTCAACAATTACTTTAATTACAGTAAATACAGTTATTAATTACAGTTACTAATCAAGAATATCTGTGTGTGCACCATCATTTTCGTAACAAAGGATTATGATTAACAAATGACGGGCGGTATTGTTTCATGACGAGATCTTTTGTAATGTGATCTCTCATTGTGGATATGGGGACTGCAAGTTCTTGTGATCGTTTCCGAAGTGATTTTCTCGGTGAACAAGATACCGATGCAATCACATTTTCACATTGTTCTGCTCTCGTTGTTGGTCTTCCCGACCGTGGTCTGTCCTTGATGGAGCCAATTTCAAACAGCTTTTTCTCCCAGCGTAATACCGTCTTGTTTGGTAGTGCAGCCTTATTGAATCTTGTGTTGAAATCATTCTGGATATCATGCATCGTTTTGCCAGTATGTGACCTTTCATGAGTCCATGTGTTCATCACTATCCTTTCCTCCAGAGTGTAAGTGGACTGGTCTGCCATTGTTCACACAATTCTAATACCTGGAAAAGAAAAAAATGTCAATGAATCATATAAATTCAATTAATCACACAAAAATAAAATTGGTATTACAATATGTACATTTTGTAGGGTGGTGATAGGGCTTTTCGAACACCCTGTAGTTTATAAACCAAGGGTATATCCTTCTCTTTTCACCCTCTGGGGTTGAAAATGGGGGGGATATATGTATTATAATTGAATTCAATAATTCGAATTCATATAATTCGCTTCAAAGCTATGCCCGTAGTGAAAGGGTTAATAAAGAAATTTAGGGATCTTATTATTTGTTACAAAGTTAATAAGTCTTTGTGTATTCATGGCACAGTACATAACGTACTTCTCCGAGTCTCCGTATTATTAATACTTGATTGTCTTTAACATTGTGGCATACTTAAAGAAAGAAAAAGAGTTCGTGCCCATTAAGGCTGCTTTAGATAACTTTAGTTACATCAGGCTGATGTTATCTTCTACGGGAGGCTATGGGTTGTTTAGGGTAGGTTTTATTTATTTAATATTTGCATTAATTATAAAAATAATTATTGAGTTTTTTATTCGAAAGTAATTGATATAAACACGCAACCTCAGATTTAATCAGTAGAGCTTGAAGATTAATCTGTCTCTCGAGTCTTAGAATCTACATAAATGAATTAAGTGATCACTTATTTGAAGGCAAATACAGGGTGAGTCAAAAGTTTCCATACATAGGCAAAATGGTCACTTTATTATGCAATCACTTGTAAGTCACAAAATATGCTCTATGTGGGCACCATTACACTGAATGCACATACGGATGCGTTCCTCCCAGTCATGGCAAACGCGCGTTAACACGTCTGGTGTTATGCGTGCACACACATCACGAATGCGTTCCTTTAGGTGGTCCGTGTTTTTTTATTTTCACCTGGTACACCATGGCCTTCAAGTCCCACATGTAAAACTCAAGGGAGGTGAGGTCTGGGGACCTCGGAGGCCACTCCACGGGACCACGGCGGCCAATCCAGTGACCCGGAAACTGCTGATCCAGCCACTGGCGCACGCAGATACCGTAATGGGGTGGCGCCCCGTCTTGCTGAAAGTACGCTGGAAATCCCCCGTCCTTGTTGAGCAGGGACGGCATGACTGTGTCTTGCAGCATGTTTAGATACATTTCGGCATTCAGATTGGTGTCAAAGAAAAAAGGGCCAACAATTGTGTTGCCTCATATCCCGCACCACACCATCACTTTTCCAGCGCCTTGCGTCTTTGAAGGACTCATCCAGTGCGGGTTGCAATCACTACAATAACGTACGTTTTGACGATTAACCTCTCCATGAACATAAAAGTTGGCTTCATCTGAAAACAGGATGCCAGGCGAGAACTCCGTGTCTACGTCCACTTTTGTTCTTGCCCATTCACAGAATTCCAGCCGCCTGTCCGGGTCGTCTTCGCTAAGATACTGCAACATTTACATTTTGCATGGATGCCATCTGTGCTCTTTCATAATGCGGACGATACTCATTTGGCTGACACCGCATTCTGCAGACATCCGTCGAGTGCTTTTTTGGGGACTCTTTGCGAACGCTGCCAGCACCATGGTCGCTGTGCCTTCATCGGTGGCTGTTCGTGGACGGCCACTTCTCGGTTGGTCTGCAACACTTCCAATCTTCTTGAACTTCTCAATGAGTTTGGCAATGGTGTCGTGTGTGATGTGCGTGCCGGGGGCGTGTCTTCTGTTAAAATCCTCGGCAACCTTGCGACAGCTTCCTGATCCTGCCAGAAGAATGATCTCTATACGCTCTTCTTGGGACAAAGGCATCTCAGCACATCACCTGCTAAAAAATAAAAAATAAATAATCATTTATTTATCATGACCATTTTGCCTATGTATGGCGACTTTTGACTCACCCTGTATTTTGTAATCTGTGAAGTTTCTCACCAAATGCCAGTGAGTGGAAAAAATGAACTCGGGTTTCGGTTTTCTGTATTTTCCACATTAAATTTTACAGGTTTTTATGCTACACCGATCGCATTTCCAAAGCTTGAATGGTAGTGAATATTCTTCTTCTTCTTCTTCTTCAGCTCCCAGGTAGGCTAGTCAGCCTGTCAGTGGAGCCAGCCTCCTTCGCCACTCCACTCTGTTCAGCAGCAATCCCGTTTCTTCGAGCTCTTTCATGCTGGGCAAGTCGTATCTTCGCAAGCTCTCCTCCACTTCGTCCCTCCATTTCCTTCTCGGTTTCCCTCGCGGTCTTTTGCCATTCCCTGGTCTCCACTCCCAACACCTCCTCACAGTTCTCCCTTCCTCCATTCTCTCCAAGTGGCCCAACCATCTCAATTTAGCAACGTCGATTTTTCGCAAAATCGGCGTTACTCCCACATTGGCTCTTATTTCTTCATTCCTTATCCTATCTCTTCGCGTCTTTCTCAGAATAGTCCTCAGCGGTCTCATTTCTGCCGCCTGAATTCTGCTTCGATCTGCCATGCGCATTTTCCAGCGTTCCGACCCATAAATCAGTATTGGTGTTAAAACTGTTTCGAAGATTATTTTCTTAGTCCCAAGCAGCATATGTTCATCTCTCAGTAGCGGGTATAACATTCCGACATTTTTACTAAACTGCAATTTTTTCAGTTATTTCTTGTACATTACCGCTTTCTTTAGTAAACATACTCCCTAGATATTTAAATTTTTCAACATTTCTTATTTCCTTATCTTCTATTTGAACTCCAAATTCTCCTTCGTCTCTTCGACATACACTTAATATTTCTGTCTTTTCTACATTCTTTTTCATTCCCCCCTCCTTCAAACATTCATTCCAATCAATTAAAGCTTGTTCTATATCTTCTCTCTCTGTCGTCCAGAATGCTATGTCATCTGCATATGCCATTACTCCATTATTATTATTCATTTCATGACGTCGCTTGAAACTTGCAATTACTGTGTCCATGTAGGCTATAAACAGGAGTGGTGATATAACACTGCCCTGCTTCACCCCTGTTCTTACTTCAAACCAATCATCATTTTTGTGTCCAGTCCTTACTTTGCATTCGCTAACTTGATACAAACTTTTCAAAGCCCTAAGAAATGTACCCCTTACCCCATAAATCTCCTCCAAACATCTCCACATTCTTCCTCTGGGCACTGTATCGAATGCTTTTTTAAGATCTATGAATATTACATAGATGTTAATATTAAATTCCATTCCTTTTCTATAACAGAACTGAGGCCAAAAATAAGATCTACCGTACTTCTATCTTTCCGATAACTATGCTGTTCCTCTCCCAACCTTGCTTCAGTTATTTGCCTTGCTCTTTTTTCTGTTAAATGATTAATAAGCGATATTTCCCTATAATTCTCACATCTACCTGAGTTACCCTTTCCTTTATATATTGGAACGATGATTGTTTTTCCCCATTCACAGGGGACTTGACCTTCTCTCCAATATTTATTCAACAGTTTTCGAATTTTTTCTTTCATGGCTTCGCCTCCCTCCTTTATAAGTTCAATCGGAAACTCGTCCACTCCCGTTGACTTTCCATTCTTCATTTTATTAACAGCATCTTCCATTTCTTCTCTGGTAATAATTACCTGTTCTGCTAATTCCTGGTATATTTCATCTGCTTCCTCCACTTCTTCTTCTGGATCTCCATTCAGTAGATCTTTAAAATAATCTGACCATCTTCTACTAATTTCTCCAGGTTCCACTATCACATTTCCCGCTTCATTTTTAATGCTGTATACTTTTTTCTTTTCCTTCCTATAAGATTTTGCAAGGCTGTAAATCAGTTTTTTGTTTCCCTTCTCATCTTCTCTCAACTCTTCTCCCAATTCCCTCATTGCCATTTGTTTTGCCCTTTTCTTCTCCCTCTCAGCTTCATTTCTCTCATTAATTCTACAGTCTGTATGTTCGGGAACAGTCTCGGTCCAGTAATCATTGCCACTCCGTGCATCCTCCTCCGATCCTCCTCCACTCCTCTGTACATGAGCACCTATCCATCCCCCAAGTCCCTTCCCAGTTCTCCACCCATATGCCTTGTTTCTGCCATTCCTAAGATGTCGATTTTCCTTTCTCTCATGATGTCCAGAATTTCATCTTCTTTCCCCCTATAATTTGCTATGTTAATCGTTCCGCATCTAATCTTGAGTGTCCATTTTTCGTGTCCAGTTTCGTTTCTTTGTCCGTGATCTATTTATCAATCCTGGTTCCGAGGCTGGCTCTTGTGTTTCTCGAGCGATAAGGTTTTTACACCACCGGCTTGCTAGGCCTGTCGTGGCAACCCTCCTCTTTTATCCAGGCTTGGGACCAGCATGGGATTCCAGGTGTCATTCCCCATGGCAGAGTTAGTGAATATTATTGAATGCTAGCAAAATTAATAAACCCTACTGTTCAAAGAAAAATCTTTTGGGCTTCTGATAATTTTTCTCAAAGTTTCAACTTTAGTGTATGCATATACGATAATGTACGGGGTGAGTCAAGTCATATCCAATGGAGAAAATCATACAGGGGATTCAAAAGTCTTGTCCCCAAAGTAACTATAAAATAAATAGCGTTGGAACAGAGCCCTGTCTATATATATCATTGGACAGCATCCCCAGTAATCAACGAAGTTAAGCAACACTGGGTCCGGAGATGGAGGGGAGACTGTCCTCTGCGTCCAGGTTATGTAGCGACCTGTGGTTCGGATCCTAAGTAACGTGTAGGTCCCCTCCATCAAATAACCTTAGATGTTGCGAAGGAGGTTAAACAACCCCCAGTAAAAAAATAAACTCTCAGGGATATAATTTTCTACTTACCTTGTATAATGTAATGTAGTAGTTAATGACCAAGCCAGTTTGAACTTGCATGTAGATATTTTTTGTATAACGAAATATATATTATTTGTAATATTTTACTTCCCATATAATTAAATGAACATGACAGTATCATGTAATAACATGCAATATCACGCATACTGAATGGTCTTTCACAGTCTTCAACACTTATGGTTGGGAATAACTTTTATTTCAGAATTATCTTCTATCACTGATCGTTCCTTTATACAATCAAGTGAATTTCACTGATTCACCAGCTGATTCTTACCTGGATCAACTCAAAAGAATCGAGATTCTCAAGTGGGCGTGCAGTTTGGGTCACCATCCTTGCGTCGACGCCGCCTTTGATCTTTATGATCAGTGGATGGAAAATCCTGAAAATGATACGTTAGTTCTAAATTAAGTATTACTCACTATCACTCTCGTTTGGTATGTGTACGAGGTACCGTAATGCGTTTCATAAAACACTATTATGTTAGAACGTCACTTCTCATACTATCATCCATTATTTTCTTACATACAGGGTGTTCACAAAATAATCATTCAAATTTGTACGATTCTTTTATGGACACCCTGTATTTTAAAGTGTACTTAAATTCTAAGGGTTATGTCTATGTATGAGATAGCGATAAAGGTATATATACTGTAGATAGATAGTGGGTTTTGCATTCTGCGTATTTTAAAATTCATATCTTAAGCTTGCCTTGAAAACTAATAATCATAAGAATTAATTCAACTTCATTATTTAATTGTAAAGAAACGTTCTTACTGCACACTTTTTTAAATACTTTAAATGTTTCAATATCTACTAAGTATCGTTTTACAAACGATTAATAAAAAGAGATAAAACGCATGGTATACGGGATAAAGTCGTAAAATGGATAAATACTTAGTTAAACAGGAGAAACCAGTCGTAATGGAGAAGAAGCGGAGTTGATTAACGTTTCCAGCGGAGTGCCACAAGTTTTCCATGTTAGGTCGGATCATGTTCGTAATTTACTGTATGTAAACGATCTAGACACAAACTTAGTAAAATTTCAAAATCTGCGGACGACACAAAAGTTGGAGGCAAAGCATTAACTGTTTTTCAAAGAGAAAACTTGTATAGCGATTTTAATAATACTGTATAGTTGAATGGTCTGAAAAGGGATTAATTAAATTCACTGTAGACAAGTGTAAAATCGTAAATTTAGGTTCTCGAAGCCGTGAATTTGACTACAATATGTCAGGGAGGAATCTTAACATCGTGTTAGAAGCAAAATAGACTTACAGTAGGTGTAACTTGAAATTCGCAAAGCAGTGCATAAACTCGTTCGCGATCTTTGTTTCAGATCTAAAAATTTTTAGTACAACTCTGACGATATCATTTTGCCATTACATAAATCCGTAGTTAAGCCCCACTCAGAGTCTGCAGTCAAATCAGTCAAATTTTGGTCTCTTCATCTGAATAAAGATAGAGACGGTTAGAATAACAAAACTAGTCCCCTCCAGTAAATTCACTGTAGACAAGTGTAAAATCGTAAATTTGGGTTCTCGAAGCCGTGAATTTGACTACAATATGTCAGGGAGGAAACTTAACATCGTGTTAGAAGCAAAATAGACTTACAGTAGGTGTAACTTGAAATTCGCAAAGCAGTGCATAAACTCGTTCGCGATCTTTGTTTCAGATCTAAAAATTTTTAGTACAACTCTGACGATATCATTTTGCCATTACATAAATCCGTAGTTAAGCCCCACTCAGAGTCTGCAGTCAAATCAGTCAAATTTTGGTCTCTTCATCTGAATAAAGATAGAGACGGTTAGAATAACAAAACTAGTCCACTCCAGTACTAAAAAAAGAAGAAAGACAAAAGGAATTAGGTTTGCATCCATTGTAAACACGACGATAGCGTAAAATACGAACACTTTTTTGAGTTAAACTGTCACACGCAATATCATTCAAAAAAAATATTCGAGGCGAACACTACAAAAAACTTTTTTCATACAAGTTTGTCGAGAAATGGGACAGTTGCTAGTACGTTCGTCATTATGTTAAAAAATCGTTTGGATAGGCACTTTGAAACTTTAAATGTAATTTAATCCAATGTATTGAGCACAGGAACACTTTAAGGACTTGAGAATGGTTGTAAGGGTAATGAAACTGATGCTGCATCTATGAAAATGACGACGAAACGATACTTCAGAGAATTTTAAATAAAGATATAAATTTAATTTTGCTTTGGGTTACATCATATAGAATTAAGAATTTTTAATATATGCATTATACAGAACTTAAGGAAAATTAGTGTTAAGCTATCGGACGTAGCCTTAGTTTAAAGAGTCATGATATATGAAAATAAAAACCAAATCTAATAGACAGAGTTTATTTCCACTGTTGTGGAAATAAACTCTGTCTATTAGATTTGGTTTTTAGTATCATATTTTGACCTTCACGTAGAAAAAAGTGAATTTTTTTGCATTTAGTCATGATACAGAATTAGGAAACCTTAGTTTATGCATGATATAAAAATTGTACGTTTCTGATGATTATACTGCCAAAATGATGTAGTAACATGTAACATTTTAAGTTTTAACTTCTCCCTCTTTATCTTCCGTTTCATTTCTTTTTCTGGCCTAACCATGAATGGATCAGATGATGTTTATTAGCTTCTACTTTTCCTTCTGTACGATTTCAGAATCATCTCCCCGAGCTTGAAACCAGTCGTCTACTGCACCGTAATTAAGGAAGCAGGATTTCAGCAGTGGAAATTCGCCTGGGATAAATACCAAAGTACCTTCAATGCAAGAGAAAAAGAGGAACTTCTGAATGCGATGGGCTGCTCCAAAGATATCTGGATATTAGCAGAGTGAGACGCACAATTTTCTCTAATTGGTAACAGGTAGCATCAACAACACATATTTAACTACACAGATGAAGAAGGGTGTAAACTCTTTGCGTCACTTGATCCCGAGCATTAGCAAATTAAGTGGCTGACCAGACTCAAAACAAGACGACGACGTCAAGAGTCAGCCTCGAAGTTCTCACTCTAACCTTAAAACTATATGGATAGAATTTTTCCTGGGTTTGAGTTATAAATGCGTGTATATGAAATGTTAGAACATGGGTCGGCACGTTTTTCCATTAGATGGCACTTATCAATATTCAAATTTTAAGACCCTCCGCGCGTGCCACCATTTTTTTGTTTTTTCAAATGTAGGTTACAATATTATAATTTTATAATGTGTGTAGTACGATTACTGTAGTATAGTTTAGCTTTATAATAATAGTAACTACGGTATATTAACACTGTAATCAAGTAGTAGCCGTAAATTAGACACTGATACAGTTTTTAATTTTTATTCATTATCGAAAACATTTTACACATCAATAATTATAAAAATTATATAAAAAGTCGTAAGAATATATCTTTACAAAATTACTTATTATTTCATCAAATTCTAATATTATTTCCAAAATACAGGGTGTACATAAAGTCAGGATCTATTTTTGTGAAGCACTTGGAAATTATATGGAATTCAATCATAAAATGATAAAGTGGTAACATTTATTAAATAATTAAGAGTAGGATTCGACGTGACGCCCATCAGTATCCCTGCACAGCTCAAATCGTTCCGCAGCATTTCTAAACACATTCTGGAGCATTTGCGGGGTTATGTTATCTGCAGCAGTTCGTATACGTAAGTTTTCAAGACTCGTAATCTTCGTCTGATAGACGTGCGATTTGATAAAGCCCCATGCAAAGAAATCTAAAGGGGTTAAATCTGGTGATCTCGCTGGCCAAGGTCTGTTGCTTCCGCGTCCGATCCAGCGATTTGGAAAACGTCCATTTCGATAATCCTGAACAATTTTGGCATAGTGACAAGGAGCATCATGATGTTGATAGACGACGGGGATAGGATTGTTAGTACCGTCGTCTATCAACATGATGGTGCTCCTTGTCACTATGCCAAAATTGTTCAGGATTATCTAAATGGACGTTTTCCAAATCGCTGGATCGGACGCGGAAGCAACAGACCTTGGCCAGCGAGATCACCAGATTTAACCCCTTTAGATTTCTTTGCATGGGGCTTTATCAAATCGCACGTCTATCAGACGAAGATTACGAGTCTTGAAAACTTACGTACACGTATACGAACTGCTGCAGATAACATAACCCCCCAAATGCTCCAGAATGTGTTTAGAAATGCTGCGGAACGATTTGAGCTGTGCAGGGATACTGATGGGCGTCACGTCGAATCCTACTCTTAATTATTTAATAAATGTTACAACTTTATCATTTTATGATTGAATTCCATATAATTTCCAAGTGCTTCACAAAAATAGATCCTGACTTTATGTACACCCTGTGCTTCACTTTCAAAATAAATTCCAACACTAGTAATATCCAAAATTATTTCCAACATAATTCGTTATCAAAGACATTTCAACATCAATTACAAGCATAAATCAATTAAAAAATATCAATAACTTTTCACTGTTTTTCAAAAAGGAGACCAAAGATTATTTGTAATTAATGACTTCCTTGCCCCATTCTTGATGCCAGTTGCGTCAGGTCTGATTGACAGCTGGTGATCTGAAGACGAAGACAAACTTCATAACTTTCTACTGTCAGGCGATTGCGAATAGGATTGAGTGTTATTTATTAGGGAAAAAACTTGCTCAAAATAGTAGCTAGTTGCAAAAGTAGACAAAAGGCAGAATGCAACTTTTTTCATTGTCGAGAATTTTGATGGAAGCTGAGACCAAGTACATGAACAAATATCCAATTATTGGTTTTCATTTTTTGAAATCTGTTCCCTCATAGCAGAAAACTTATCTACTCATAAATCGGAGCGCTGAAAATCAATTAATTCCATTTCCAAAAACTTAATCTTGAGCTGCACTACTTCCAGTTTATTGGAATTATAGGGTGATCCAGAGAAATGGGACCCAAAAGAAACCCCTGTAACTCTTAAAGTATAAGTCCTTTTATAAAATCATACGCATCATTCGAAAGAGGATAGTTACAAGTTTGTACAGGATTGTATAGGTTTTGACCATACAAAACAAGATAAGATACAAAACAAAATAAAATTGTTAGTTAAAACTAACCCTTCAAGATGACTGCATGGACTGTGGAACAGCTGCGTTTCATAACTGAGCAATATTATGAGCATGGAAGAAGTGTAGTTTCAGCTCAAAGATCTTTCAAGACAAATTTTCAGATGTCAAAATCACCTTCTAAGAGCTGAAACTACACTTCTTCCATGCTCATAATATTGCTCAGTTATGAAACGCAGCTGTTCCACTGTCCATGCAGTCATCTTGAAGGGTTAGTTTTAACTAACACTTTTATTTTGTTTTGTATCTTATCTTGTCTTGTATTGTCAAAACCTATACAATCCTGTACAAACTTGTAACTATCCTCTTTTGAATGATGTGTATGATTTTATAAAAGGACTTATACTTTAAGAGTTACAGGGGTTCCTTTTGGGTCCCATTTCTCCGGATCACCCTTTATTTTCAATTGCTTTCTCAGGGTTCAAAATATATCTGAACATGGGACCGTGGGTTTGGAGGTCTTGGAATCGTCGCGCAAACTCTTCTTTCAAGAGAGAAATATACTGGCGTAAATGATGTCCTAAGACCTTAAGATTTTCGTCGCTATCGAGAAACATTTTAACGTTTGGAAACTACCTCAGAGTCCATGTCTGAAGATCATCTTCGAAGAGCTGCAATTTCTTGGAAAATGACATCCACTCTTCATACAAGTTCAGCACAGTTAGCCTTTTACCCTGAAGCTTGACATTCAAGGTATTCAAATGTGCTGTGATGTCTGTCAAAAAAATAAGGTTCAAAAACCACTCTTTGTTTTCTAACTAAGGATAGTCCTGTTCAATTTCATGAGAAAGATTTTGATTCCACCCACGCAATTGGCAAAATGAAAGAGAACTGTCCCCCTACTCAGCCACCGAACATTGCAATGCATTACAGAGTCACCGTAATTGGATTCCATTTCTTCTAAGAGAGCTTTAAACTGCCTGTGAGTAAGTGACGAACGAGTGACAATTGTATTAACAATTTTTGTTACAGTGAACTTTGTCATTAAAAACATTTGAAGAAAATTTGGAGCATAAATTTTCTTGATGAATTACGCAATGAAAGGCCAAACTAGGCCTACCTAACTCTTTCAGGAGTAGCTGAACAAAACCAATATTTTTACCCGTGCCCCGTCGGTAGTCACGGAAAACAGTTTGTTTTTAAATAAAATTGTCCTCATTTCCAAAGTCTGAATGTAGAGACTATCTTAAGAATATCTTCCCCTTTCCTAGTTCTGGACATTGGAGAAACGGCACATACTACTAATACTGCTGCTACTACTACTATTGATTTGCGATTCGATGAATAGAATTGTGCAACTAATGTCAAACGGGCAACATCATTTATGTATGTGCGCTCGTCCAGAGTAAAACTAACAATGTCACAGTTACACAGGTCATTTTTCAACTGCCCATCTACATTGTCAACACTATTACTTACACGACGTTAGACACTTCGGGATGAAGTCGGTACATCCCGAATTTTAGCCATAATACCTTTTTTGTTATCAAAACCTTCAAAGAGATCTTAGGCACTTTGCAAAACGCTTTCTTTCAAAAACTCACCGTCAGTAAATGGTTTCCCTTTTCGCGCAAAGCACAATGCAACTGTGTAGTTTACTTTGTTGGAATTTTCATGGTTTTTTACAAATTTAACAAAGCCACTTTTTTATTTTGCGAAGGACACAACAGATTTTTTATATGTTCAATTCTATCTTCAACATCTATGTGTGATAAGGATGAGTCATGTTATGTTTTGGTTTATAATGTCTTAGAATACTAGACGTACGTGCAACAATACTTTCACAACCTAACGCACAAACGATCCGTTCACCTTGCTGTAGAAAACCGCACTTGTCTCTCTATTCTTCCTGAAACAGTTTTGATTTTTTCGGCTGTGACATTGTTTAAAATTGGGGTAAAATTAATAGCTTCAAAACAATGAAACAACTTTAATCCAGTTTAGATAACAACTCTGTGGTCACTGCTTCAGTAGAGCTCTGGTAATGCGTACGCAGACAAACAATAAGGGGTTGCGCATGCGCTTCTCACGGTGTGAGGTGTGACGTTCTCAAAGCCATGGTTACAGTGAGAGCAGTAAGTTGTTAAATTCATGTTGTCCAAAATTATTTGAAAAGGTTCCTGTATGTATCATATATGCATATGCTGTACATGTACACGTTTCATACCATATTGTTTACGGGCTTGCTTAACATCAACATAGAAATCGGCAACGTAAATCACGCTGTAGGGCGTCTGAAACCGTTCGATGATCGCAGTCAGTGGTTAACGATCAAAAAGGTTAAACCTTAACTTGTGTACTCGTACTACTTCTTGCCTTTGTGCAGATAATTTCTTTGCTCTTAAAGTGATTGAGTTCCTTAGAACCTTCGCGTTTTCCAAAGTCTAAATTTTGTTCTCCATTTTGAGATGGATTTATTTGAAAAGTCGCTTTTCAAACAAATATTTTTTTCGGTAACGGTTCAGAATAGGGGCGCCACCTCAATTTTTGTTTTTTTTCCACCAAAACGTGCTAAAACTATTGGTTTCCTGTTGTTCAGGATGAATGTGACCATCGCCATTACAGTAAATTATTGCTTGAAGTGATTTCACCCCCCCCAACCCCTCCTACAATCTGGGGGGACCACCGTGGGAACTGGGGTTTTTGGGTGGGGGAACACAGCACAAGCAATAATTTACTGTAATAGCGATGGTCAGATTTATCCTAACCAACAGGAAACCAATGGTTTTAGCATGTTTTGGTGGAAAAAACACGTGTCATGAAACACATCAAAAACCATGAGAAAAACCTAGGTTTCATGGAAAACCTAACCTAACTAACCTAAAAAATATAAAACCCTATACCGATCAATTTGTGATATGCGATCTTTACGGGGCTCCGCCCCCGTACCCCCGAGACCTAATTATACAAATTGGACACACTACATTTAAAGGGAGAACACCATGCGAGCTCTACTAGCGTCACCGCACACCCGTCACAGAACGAAGCCATTTTCAAACTGAAGTGAATGAACGATATGATAGTATGTTGCCAACACAAAATTTCCTAGATTCATACCCAAAAATGTTTTTCATAATTTTCTAACTTCGTTTTTTTGACTGCGATTCATGCAATCAACGTATTTTAATGAGAGAAACAACTTTGTCTCTATCGTATTTTTCGAAATTTTGCTTAATTAAGTGGCGCCCGTATTCTGAACCATCACCTTTTTTTCAGCTTCCCGGCCTTTGTGGACATTTGTCTTTGAATTTGATTGTTCATTTTTTTTAGTTTAATTTTGTTTTAAGGTTTCCTTTATTTAACATTAATTTAGGCTAAATACGAGTATTTACTTATATTAAGCCCATATTTATTTATTGTGGTAATTGTATACAACATCCCCCTCACCTCAATTTCATGAAATTGACTTCACAATCGATGTAAAACCTTTATTTATAGCATGTAATTACTTTATTTATTTTCGGAAACCAACCTAACCTAACCTAACCTAACCTTACCTAACCTAATCTAACCTTACCTAACCTAGAAAAATGTACACTAGAAAAATGTATTTTTGACTAAAAAAGTGCTCCGCCCGCGTAAAGATCACGCATCACAAAGTGAACCCAACACCGATCAATTTGTGATGCGTGATCTTTACGGGGGCCGAGCCCCCGTACCTCCGAGACCTAAATTATACAAATGATAATGTAATAACATGTTAAGTTATGCACTTTTTTAGTCTTCATCTAGGACACATGACGAATCAAGTTCTCAAAGTCGAAACCACACGAACAGCACGTCATAATTCTATCACAAACACGACCAAACTGAGGTATTACCCATACTAAATCCAATTAGAAAAAAAATAGCTAGAACAGAAACCAACCAACTAATTAAATCGCAGAGTAGCGAAAAAATAGCCCAATCAGAAAAACGTCACGTCAAATGGATATCGTTAATTAAATAATATCTCCATAAATATGATCGACCGAAAAATATTTTACTTAAAGGAAAAGTTTTATTTATTATTTTCTACGCATTGCAATAATTTTTATTAGAAACTGAGGTGAGGGGGATATTGTATACAATTACCTTTATTGTTGTATGAACAACCTGATTCCTCAGAAAATTTATGGTAAGGTGACTTTGAATTATCCTATCCATCTGATTATCGTAAAGGTTTAATTTACTTTACAATTTGGACCAACTTATAGTTAAAGGACCGGTTTGGGAATTTGCTCCTATTAATCTTAGTCACCCAATTTACCAATTTATTCAGTAAACTGTATATATACTCTTGTGTATACTTTGTAATTTTTCTTTACCGATTTATTCAGTGAAATATATATATTCTGAGTGTAGGACAAAAGCCCCCTAGGAAAAATAATAATAAGAATTTTTTTTAATCATTATTTTTATTCTTTATTATTTACAGTTTATGTTTATAGTTTAGTTTATGTTTATAGTTTATAGTTTATGTATTTTGGCTTTCGTCATTTTCGTTTAAACTAACGAAAATATCACAACTTAACCTAACCAATCGTCAAGGACATACAGTTGACCTAACTGGGCATTCAGTTGACCTAACTGGGCATTCAATTAATATAACAGGTTAATATTGGTTATTTCACCTAAATATCTTCTGATCTTTTCAGATTAGATGTGACACCTGACTTGCCCTACCCAGCAATTTGTCCTAGGGGGCTTTTGTCCTAGGGGGCTTTTGTCTGGGCCCGATATATTCTAGTGTGTATTTATTTTATGATTACTTTATTATTTATCGTGTATTTAATTGTAGGTTAGGTATAAGGTTTGGGATAAATTTAAGTTTCTTACATTGCTTATTACTTAAAAGTGTGTTTATATTATCTAATGAAATTTAGCTTCAACTCGTATTGAGTTACTTTTTGTATTATTATTATTGTTGTTAAGATCACTCCACGATCTCTATATAACCAGACATCAATTGGAGATCGGTTGGTTACATTAGTTGACTTAATTTTTGGAGTTAACTTTTGTAGCGGACAGTAACTTACGCTGCAGTATTTACCGTTGAATTTATTATATACTGCGTGTCATTTCACGTGTCTCTACCCTTCGTTGAGGTAATTAATTTAAAGGACCCCTTAAAAATATATTTTACTTATCAGGATTTCCCAAGATTTCTTGTTCTTTATCTTTGAAGTTCCTTAATATTTTACCATATAATTACGTTCCCTGTTTATTAACTGCAAGTTTATACCTTTGGGTGCTAGCCTTGTCTGAGTCCAAGATCAACGGGGACTCGCTCAGGAATTTGCGATATTTTTTGTCCCTACCTACCACCTTCGAATCTTCAGTATTTAATTCCCCTGGGTGTGGTTTGGTGCGAAGTATTTGAGGTTTCTTTCAGCTCATTATTCTTTGAGTTTTAGATTTGAGCCTCTTATCCCCCGCTTGTCGACTATTTTATCTGAGGAATATTTCAGCAAGACACCACTCCTTACTTGAGTCGCCCAAGACTGGGGCCTCTCTACGATCGCTCGAACGACGATCAGAGGCGGGCGCGGATTATCAATATTTGTTGGGGCACGCTTCTCGAAAATTGATAATTAATCGAAAATTTCCTACACCTTTCACCCACTGCGTTTAGGAAAAGTGATTTTTATATCAAAGTCAGCCTGAGTGTGATGTGGAGTAAATTTAATGGGGATTTTTGTTTTTAAATAAATATACTGTACTTTTAGTATTTTTTCTGTAAATTTGGGTGCCACACAAAATCGCTTGCGTGCCACCCTGTGGCAATGCGTGCCTTGGGTTGCCGACTCCTGGGTTAGAAATTTGGGATCACCTGAAGTTCAGGGCCCCCAGCCTTCGTTAATTAGCCTTATAAGGCTAACTAACGAAAATATCACGACTTAACCTAACCAATCGTCAAGGGCGTACAGTTGATCTAACGATTTCGTTAGTTAGCCTTATAAAGCTAACTAACGTGGGGCCCCTGATCTTCAGGTGGTCCGAAATTTGTAACAGTTGTCCTTGTAGGGTTAAATCGGCCACAACAAAAACTAAGTTTTAAAACTTTTATAATTTTCGAGTAATTTACTTTCTTAATTTAGTTTCAAAATATATAGATGTGAGGAAAGTAATAAATTCCAAATAATCGGCTAAAAAATAAATATTAACATGTTTACCTCGATTCACCAAAAAGGTAGGAGCAAGTGTAGTTTACGTCCCCATGTGGTGCCTAGTAGTATAGCCGCAAAAGGGGAGAGTGCAAGAATGTTGCAGGTTATTATGTAATGTTGCAAAGGGGGTGGGTTGTTGCAAAGGGGGAAGGGGTTGTTGCAAAGGGTGGGGGTTGTTGCAAAGGGGTGGGGGTTGTTGCAAGGGGTTGTTGCAAAGGGGGTGGGGGGAAACTTGGAGGCGGCGTTATCCCCCAAGAGAAAGGAGGAGGAAGAGAGAAGGAGGAGAGGTGTTCACCTGGCAGGAGCCAAGTGCACATTAAGGCGTCAGCCGAGTTGGCGTTGTTTTATAGGCTCCTATCAGCCAGTTGGCGTAAATGGCTTGAGTTGCCAGATACCGCGATACCATTGTATACATTATTATAGACTCCTAATTCAGCCAGTTGGCTGTAAATGGTTTCAGATACCTCTTTTTAGCAGTATTATTGCATACATTATTATTATATACGCCTAATCAGCCAAGGGGGGAGAGGTACACATGCATAGGTACACATGCTGGAGGTACACACATACGCACACATGCAGGAGTACACATGCTGGATGTACACATGCAGTACACATGCTGGAGGCAAACATGCAGGAGAGAGAGAGAGAGAGAGAGACACCTGAAGGAGGGAGAGAGACACCTGAAGGACAGAGTGGAGTTCTCCCCCAATTTATTTTCGTTTCCCTAACCTAAGAGGCCACTAAGGGGTTTACCAAAGGGCCAGAAATAGAAGAAGAGCTCCTTACTCGGCTGGAGCCGAGGGGGAATGGTTCTTCACCAGCTTCGCGATCTTTTATAATCCTCTATTCTGGCTGAGTTGCCAGATAGCGCAAGGTATTCAGTTGCCAGATAGCGCCATGTGTCCCATTAATCGTGTAACACATATATGACGGCTGTTATTCCAAATGTACTTGTATATATAATAAACTAATGAACCATATAAAATACCACAATATATATATTTATATGGTTATTCAGTCTGAAGATTCAACCGTATAAAATAACACAAGCGCCTCTTTCATTACGTTTTAATAGAATTAACAAAGTTACCCTATTTCGTTAGACAGAAAACGAATTTTTATAAGGGTTACCCAACGAATTATGAGAGCATCACCGAATTAAAACTTTTATGGGTAACTATATCGACATAAGCTTATTATTGTAACGTTTGCTCCCAATATAAATTTTCCTAAATAACAGTAAAACCAATTAATTTATTAAATTAATTAAACTTCATTTAAATAATTTACGATACAATTCCACCAAACGAGATGAAAACTTATGAAACATATAGCCTCATTCCTGCGACGAAAAAATGAAAAATGACGAAAAATAAAGAAATTATTCATTTGGAATTGCCCAAGCCACTATAGCGGGGTCGGAGAATATCTATTCTTTTAAACATCTTATTTCTGTCCAAAAGTTACCCAATAAATAATTCGTGTACTTGTATATATAATAAACTAATGAACCATATAAAATACCACAATATATATTTATATGGTTATTCAGTCTGAAGATTCAACCGTATAAAATAACACAAGCGCCTCTTTCATTACGCTTTAATAGAATTAACAAAGTTACCCTATTTCGTTAGACAGAAAACGAATTTTTATAAGGGTTACCCAACGAATTATGAGAGCATCACCGAATTAAAACTTTTATGGGTAACTATATCGACATAAGCTTATTATTGTAACGTTTGCTCCCAATATAAATTTTCCTAAATAACAGTAAAACCAATTAATTTATTAAATAATTATGAAACTTCATTTAAATAATTTACGATACAATTCCACCAAACGAGATGAAAACTTATGAAACATATAGCCTCATTCCTGCGACGAAAAAATGAAAAATGACGAAAAATAAAGAAATTATTCATTTGGAATTGCCCAAGCCACTATAGCGGGGTCGGAGAATATCTGTTCTTTTAAACATCTTATTTCTGTCCAAAAGTTACCCAATAAATAATTCGTGTACTTGTATATATAATAAACTAATGAACCATATAAAATACCACAATATATATTTATATTGAACTTATCGAATTTTCATGTTTCAGAAAGATTTACGCGTTAATAGAATTAGTAAAGTTACCCAATAAATAAATCGTTAGACAGAAATGATTTTTATAAGGGATACCCAACTAATTATGCACCAATCAATAAATAATAGCAAACGTGAATAAAGAGTTCCAATTCATGTGAATGAGATAACTAAAATTTTAGTTATTGTATTATCATAAGACTACATCAATATTTACTATAAATACGAGTATATTTAATATTCTTCATTAACAAAAGCTTTAAAACCAGATCTCTAAAATATTTTCATGATTCCGCGATACAATTCGAAACACATGAGCTTCATCCCTGCGAAGAAAATTGAAAAACGAAATTTAAAGAAACGAAGAAAGTTGGAAATACCCAAAACATAATCCGATAGTGTATAACGTTGCAGTATCGCTTGAAGAAAGGAGAGGTTGCAAACTCTACTTGAATAAATGTAATTACCTAAACTGCACGCGAAGGAGTTTAAATAGATCCAGCAAATAAAGCCTTTGAACAATGATTTCATGTTTCAGAAAGATTTACGCGTTAATAGAATTAGTAAAGTTACCCAATAAATAAATCGTTAGACAGAAATGATTTTTATAAGGGATACCCAACTAATTATGCACCAATCAATAAATAATAGCAAACGTGAATAAAGAGTTCCAATTCATGTGAATGAGATAACTAAAATTTTAGTTATTGTATTATCATAAGACTACATCAATATTTACTATAAATACGAGTATATTTAATATTCTTCATTAACAAAAGCTTTAAAACCAGATCTCTAAAATATTTCCAACTTTCTTCGTTTCTTTAAATTTCGTTTTTCAATTCCCTGCGAAGAAAATTGAAAAACGAAATTTAAAGAAACGAAGAAAGTTGGAAATACCCAAAACATAATCCGATAGAGGAAAGGATTTCCGAGAATCTGCCCAACTCGGTCGGCCATATTTTACCTTTCTACGAGTCAAATCAAGCAAAACCTCGCCTCACTCCTTGTTTTCAGCATTCATTCATTTCACGTTTTATTGTGAATTTCATCCCATATATATATATATATATATATATACCCTTTGGATAACCTTTGGTTAGCTTCCGCCCGAATTGTTCATTCTGACGAAGGTCAAGCTTTCCACTCCACCTTAGACCTACAGTTTAACGTGGAACCATCAACAGTCCCGCGTCTTAACCACTAGGACACGTAGGGTGCCCATTTATCTGCCAACCACTTTATTTTATTATGTGTAATGACCACCTTAGACCTACAGTTTAACGTGGAACCATCAACAGCCCCAGCGTCTTAACCACTAGGACACGTAGGGCACCCATTTATCTGCCAACCACTTTCTTTTATTATGTGTAATGACCACCTTAGACCTACAGTTTAACGTGGAACCATCAACAGCCCCAGCGTCTTAACCACTAGGACACGTAGGGCACCCATTTATCTGCCAACCACTTTCTTTTATTATGTGTAATGACCACCTTAGACCTACAGTTTAACGTGGAACCATCAACAGCCCAGCGTCTTAACCACTAGGACACATAGGGTACCCATTTATCTGCCAACCACTTTCTTTTATTATGTGTAATGACCACCTTAGACCTACAGTTTAACGTGGAACCATCAACAGCCCCGCGTCTTAACCACTAGGACACGTAGGGTGCCCATTTATCTGCCAACCACTTTATTTTATTATGTGTAATGACCACCTTAGACCTACAGTTTAACGTTGAAACCGAATGTTATTTTTAAAATATAATTATGATATATTTCTTTATACCCTCTCGATTACATTAGTGACTAATGATGCGGGAAATTGAGTAAATGGAAATATTATTTTCTCGAAAACTATGGGTGATAGAAAACTTCTGAAACCATATTTGGAATCAATATCAAAAGTTCTATACGAATCACCAAATAATTTTCAAAGGAGAATAAGAGCATTAATTCTATTAGTGAAAATATAAAGATGCAATTACTCGTCCGTACCCGTTATAGCGGAATGGTACACGTCATAGCTCCACCCAGCTACATCGGCAGCCAATCACGACGGACATCTGGTCTTTTGGGCGGAGCTTGGCGAATGTGCATATAAAAGGGGATATTTTCAGTTGGGAGTAACAGTAGCTATTTTCGCATCAGTGAATAATCATTCCTCAACCATGGACCTGTACGTCTCCCCAGATTGTATGAAGAAAGTGATACTGCAGCATTAACCGCAATTAGTCTTTTCAATGCGATGATTGTGGCGAATATTTTCGACGCAAACCGTAGAAGATATTTGCAGTGACGCTCCTTACAATCCGACGCAAGGGACTACCATAGAAATGTAAGTGTCCATAATTCGATTTTATATATATACGGAGAGTTGTAGTATTTCGTCAAATAGATACTAGTCAAAAATGTCAATCAATGTTATTTCCCCATCATGCTAAAATCGAAATTGGTAATCGAATCAAAGATATCTTCACATAATGGGGATCTGTCTGTCTGTATACTCTGTATATGTTTTCATTATTCCTTTAAGGTCCGATGAGGATTTGACACGTGTTATACAATCTTTTGAAGAACCTCGGAATATGGATGATATACTGATCAGTCAGCAGTGTCACACATCCTCCACCATGGACCTGTACGTCTCCCCAGACTTGTATGAAGAACGTGATACTGCAGCATTAACCACAATTAGTCTTTTCAATGCGACTGATTGTGGCGAATTATTTTCAACGCAAACCGTAGAAGATATTTGCAGTGACGCTCCTTACAACCCGACGCAAGGGACTACCATAGAAATGTAAGTGTCTATAATTAGAATTTTATATATATATGGAGAGTTGTAGTATCTCGTCAAATAGATACTCGCCAAAAATGTCAATCAGTGTTATTTCCCCATTATGCTAAAATCGAAATTTTTATGGCGTTCACTCCTCGAACCAAAGATATCTTCACATAATGGGGATCTGTCTGTCTGTATACTCTGTATATGTTTTCATTATTCCTTTAAGGTCCGATGAGGATTTGACACGAGTTATACAATCTTTTGAAGAATCTCGGAATAGGGAGGGTATACTGATCAGTCAACAATGTCACACCGAAATAATGTAAGTGTTTTTCGATCTTTTTGGGATAAGAAGACACAATATATTTTCATAAATTTATTAAATGAAAGAAATCAGTACAATAAACGAATATACCGTTACAAATATACGAACAAAAACATTATAATATACAACGAGTACGTACAATTGGAAAACGGTTTTTTATCTGTCTGCATACCATTTCATCGTTTCGGTGAGTGTGACACGGGTCAAATAAATTTAAAAAATTTATAAATTCTTTATCATTTGACATATGCATGAGAAATGAGACACAGTACATTCCGCAAACATTAGTAAAATATCCCTGCATACGAAATGGGTTCCATACAACTTCGGGAATATGTAACTGAGCGAGAAATTTTACAATAATAGGGTCACTCCAGGGTTGAGTACCGAGTGAATCAAAATAGTACAGGCGCTGTCTATTTTTAAAATAGACAGCGATCCAGTGAATCCCTTCATTACCGATGATGTCTGTGTTCACAATAAGACTACCGCATTCTCGCGTACTTGGCAAACTCAATGTTTCATTCTTCGCAAACACGCCGATAAATTTGGAACGTGTGACTCGCTCCATTACTTTCTGAAGTGTATTAGCATCCATTTTAAAAGTCAGTGATAACGCTTCTAAATCTATCTACTTCTATTAGGGCTTGCGATTCGAGATATACTAGTACACTAATAGGAGCGTCTATAGGCTTGGCGAATTCCAGCCGCACTGAGATGTTACCGCTCTGCTGTGGTGTTAAATGGGTATTTACGCTAGCAGATAAGTCAGGTGTAATGTCAAACGGATAAAGGTTAAATTGATCAATGAATTCTTCCTGCGTTACCCCATTACCAAGCTCATCACAATCACCTGCAATATGGGTCAGATTACTATAGGCTCTGGCACAAAGAGGTAACACAGCGTCTGATGAATAGTCCGTACCCATTGTTCCACCCAAAGCAGTGCCATTAACGTATAGAGTTATATTTTTAAGTCCGAAATTCTCGAATTTAAAGGCACTCTTTTTATATTTTCCATTCACCGAAGCGTGGTCCTGCATGCCGATTAATATCCTTTTAGGAAGATTTCCCAGGGCAATGTTTTCTATCTGCTTCGATGCCAACCCTGCAGGAACCGTATATAGTTTGATCTGCACTCTGTTAATAGGATATTTCACTGTAGCGTTTAGTAAATTTTTCTCAATTTCTAGTTGTTTTGGTGAACTTAATTTCACTCGCCGTACGCGGAGGTATGTGTCCATAATGTGAACCACAACGGACTTTGCACCCTCTTCTTGATTCGCATCCAGATTTAAGCAGATCTCAGGACTCGTGCGGGTGAGCTTTATTTTCATATCCACCCCGTTCACAAGCAACTTCTCCTGGAAAGTGAAATCTGTGTGCAACCGTCCAAAACACTCGTATATTTTCTTTTTAGAATTTTTAAATTTGTCCTTTATACTATTTTCATCTTTAGTTTGATAATATCCCTCCGCACTTAAAAAGGTAGCCTTCGCTTCTTTGGAAAAGTTGAGGACATTTTCCAAATAGGCTCGTAGATGATAGTACCCCGTGCCTGCCGATATGTTGGTCTGATTTAAATATACGTCACACTGGTTGAATATGGCGTGCAGAAAGTTTGTTTCAGGGTATACAGCATATTTGTCATCGCAGGCCGTTCCATCAGAATGGGCTATACGTAGCTTAGCGTACATGTGCACACAGCTTGGATCAAAAAAGTAAGGACCTGAGCTGGGTATCACGAATTCTATAGGTGCACTCGGGAACTAATTGTGTTTAAAGGGTTAATTGTAATAAAGTCACTGTGCTCAATAGAAACTTGGGTTGGCGGGAGCTCAAAAAAGGACAGCTCCGATTTACAGCATTGTGAACTACATGGGTGGATGAAGCGTGCCATGGCGAAATAGTGACTCCTCTCTCGACAAGTGGTAAACAAACTATGATTCATGAGATCAATATCCTTAGCTTATATCAGTCAAAAAAGTGGTCAACCATAGGTTTCATTCGCTTACAGCATTTCTTTTTTGATAGCCTTTTACGTTTAATACCACGTGACCCCTTCTTCTTCCGGGGAGCCCTCTTCTTCTTCCCGCCACCACGCATTTTTCTCTTTGCATCTTTGATGATTTCGTTCCGTGTACGCTTTAAATGTTTTTTTAGAGCTTCTTTAGGTTTAGCCCCGGCCAATATGTCTTCTGCAGTGTTAAGGCCTGATTGTAGCGCTTTCCTTCCAAGGTATCTGGCACCCCTCTTCAGCAAAGGAACAGCCGTACGTAGTATGGATGAAAAAATGGATCCAAGTCCACTACCGCGCTGGTATCGCATCCCTCGATAGACGGTGAAAGGCTTTCTATCCATTATAACTCAGTGCGTCGAAAGTGTAGCTTCACTGTTAAGCTCCCGTTACCGAATGGGAAGTTTTCGCCCTCAATCGTTCTTATATATATTGTGATATTGGTTATTAAATTAGTTGCGACATTCACATAATGGGGCCTGTCATATGTAATACTCAAACTCCTTCCTCTATGGTTGGGGATGTGAGCAATGCGCAGCAGGCGTGCCTGGGTATCCCCAACAAACTGGTGCTCCACTATATTACTGTAAATATAGCACATGTCTGGGGACCTTTCAGCCAATTTCTCCATCTTCAATTGATACATTAATCTGGACAAGTTATACTGTGTCTCGTGAAATGTGTCTCTTTGGAAGGCTGCGCTATATCGGCCGTTGGTTAGAATTTTGAACTTTCTATGTTCTTTAAGACGTCTGTTAGTCTTTGATTTTAGGATTAGTGTATGTGCAGGGTTGTTTACGATTTCATATACTAAATCATTCGTAAGGTTTGAGTTTCTTAAACTCACGTTTAAGCCTCTCACAACATCCTCGGCCGAACCATATTGACCCGGCCCTAGTCTTACTTCTGTACTGTAATACCGTGTAATCTTAGTCCGAGCGATGCGCATAGTTTCATCCATAGCTACCCCAGCTTTTTCACACTCGTCAATGTCTCTAAGAATCGTAAAAACGGTTTCTTTATGTTCAATATTTAAAAAGACGGTGTCCAGCTGAATTTCGCATATCCCCACCTCATACGAATCACGACCCAATTCAATGTGCCCATGGAGTTCTGTTACAAAGTTGGCTAGCGTGTTGTTAGGGTGTACAGACAGGGACGAGGAGGACGGGAGTGTGACGTAGAAATGGTTAGGAGCCATGTTGCATACTATTTAAGCTTCATTATTGCATCAGCTTTTATATAGGTGTTGAAGCTTTCTGGGTACCCTAGCCATTTCACCAGGTACATTTTTCTCCTTCCTGAACCTTTGCTTCCTAAAATTTTCTCAATTTTAAACACATTTTTTTCTAAATTAAACGCAACTTTCTGCAATTCCTCGCGGTAAAAGCCTCCTGAGATTTCTTCCCCATTCAAATCTTCAATGTAATACATCATTATCACACCTTTAGGTCTCACAGCCCTAACTTTAAAAATCTCGCGTGTCCATCCTTGCTCAAAACCCTTTGCGAATTTATTCCCCGAACGCGACAGCCTTACATAATCATTGATTTTGAAGCGCACAGAGTGTGGTGGTGGTGGTGGTGGTGGTGATCCATCTCTTCTCGGGAGCGTACCTCTTTCTAAAACTTCGTTAGGTGTTGCCCCAATCGTGCGATGGTGTGAGCGGTTGTAGGATGATGCCAATGATTCCAGAATGTCTAGAAATCTGTATGTGTTTTTATGTGTAAAATAACGGTGCATGCGTTCCTTTATGGTGCGCTGAACTCTTTCAGCTAAAGAAGCCTTATGTATAGAATTGGTTGTGTAATAGCTGATATTAAACTCTGTCAACATATTCTGAAAAGCACGGCCTATAAACTCCTTCCCCATATCCGTACAAAAATAGCCAGGAACCCTGTTTTCTTTTAACATTAGCGTTTTGGTGGCTTTAGCAACTGTTTCAGGTGATTTATTTTTCAGAGGAACTAGCCACAGATATCTAGAGAACACGTCTATTATGAATAGAATGTAGCGGTAACCATCGTTATACACAGAATATCTTTGCATGTCTGTTAAATCTGCTTGCCAAATAGAATCAATCGAGGAAGCCGTTGTCTTGGCTGTTTTAAACCTTTTTCTCACAGGCTTATGAAGCGTATAAGCGTCCTGCTCCCTCAAAAATCTTTCAACATCTTTTTTTCCTACTCCGTAAACACTTCTGTACAGTCTATCTACGCCGCCGTAAGAGGATGGGGTAGAAATGTCATAATAGCGTTTAGTTAATACGTTAGCCATTTGCGTATTTTAGAGGCACGTGGGTAGGGTTGGTTTAACCTCTTCTTGCTCCTCTTCAAAGGTGTTACCGCCGGGGGTGACGGGCGCCTTCAATTGTGTCAAAGGCGTTGCATGTTCCAAGTCTTTTAACCTGTTCAGATTCCCTATCAACGTTTTAGGGACATTATTTGTTGTAGTCTTGCTTTAATATGCTTCCATCCTGATGGTGATGGCCTATCCCACTTTCTCACCAGATCATCGACAATGTCTACGATATTCGATCCTGTACCTTTGATCCTTCCACAATGATCCCCCCTGTATCGGTCCATTGTATGGCGGGATCCTCATTCAATAGATTATAAAGACTTAAGCCTTTACTCCTCAATGTAAGTGGGAGGGTATTTTTTTAATACATGTTCGATATGTTGTGTGGCTAATCTTTTTGGTTGGTCAGCTGTGTCGTCGGGTAAGGTCCTATGTCGCCATCGTCCCCCGTGCTGTGCCTAATAACCACAGGAATCTCTGTAGGGCTCTTATAATTTTCGTACTCGTGAAGAAGAAATTTCTGCAGAGCTTTCTTGGTATAAGATTCTTTCTCATCAGGTGTTTTTTCACTGTTTAATAGGGCTAACAATTCGCTTTCCATTCTTTTAAGTCTGCTTTTTACGGGGATCTACATCCGTGTCTCTTTGCAGTGAAGCGTACACCGTCGTGGGGAATCACTACCACTTTCTTCATTATATTAATCTAGTCAGTATAAAGGGCACCAAAACTGAAAATAAGGGGGAGAAATGACCCTCCTGTTTGTACAATAATTCGCTTTTTCTTCGCTACAGTTTGGCTTTTACGAGCGAGTGCACGTATTATGTTCTTGTAGCGGCGTAGACGAGCCTTCTGATGGGTTTTCATTGATACATTGCAATTTATAACGTTAAGACAGATTTCACAGATGCATTTTAAAAAGTCGGCATCGATATTTTTAATAAACATCTGCTGCATTGCCCCAGAGCAGTCGATGATAGATTTTTATTAATTCACGGTATTTCTTTAGTCTCTTTGTCATTCTGGAATATACACCGTTTCAGGCTCGTTTGGAAAATATATTCGTTCGCAGAAGCACTCTAAACGTGTTTCGCGGATGAAGGTCGCAAAGCAAATATCCGTAACGCGTGCTTGTAGCTTCTTTATAAACTTCCAAAAACTCCTTACGCTGATTCGGGAACATTTGATTGGCTAATACCCCAATTTGTGATACATCTCTACGTTGAGCGAATAAGACTAGATATTGCGTATTTAACGACACATCGCGCATGTATCTATTTTTGAAAAATAGATTCTGATTGATGAAGAACACGCTTATGTTAAGATGGTGGGAGTATACTGTAAATGTCTCGGCAAACGTTTTAACCATCTCCAACATGAGATCGTCAATTACAATGATTGTATGTTCAGTTCCCTTTAGCGAATTAACGTCATATACACCTTTGTGGAACAAAATATCATCTTGGTACTCGTTGAACACTGATTGATACGTCGAATAGCACCATATAACTTTATGCACAAATTTCGAGAACATCTCGCCCTTTTCTTTAATGATTTTAAGCATAAACACAGTTTTACCACATCCTGTAGGTCCAGATATAATACATGTGGATGGGCTCGTGAATCTGAATTTTTCTACAGAGTCCATTTCTAACACGTCACACTCCTAAGTGGGTCATTTACAAAATATTACAAATTTTGAGTGCTGATCCTTATATTTCTTTCTCCCACAGAACCGACGATGAGGTAGAGCACCCTATCATTACGGATGACCTCGACGACAGTGTAGATGTGATCTCCTCCCCTGAACCCTCACCAGCGATACCGGTAGCACGTCCAAAGCGGAGGTATGAGAACCCCACATCAGGTATAAAGCGACCGAAATACGCGTCTGTTGCAGCAGACCCCCAACCCTCAACCTCTTACGCAACAACCTCCCCAGCAGCACCTAATATACCCCCTTATTCCGCCCCCCGTTCTGTTAAGTCTACAATAATAGAGCCCCAACCCTCCTACGCAACAGGGCCCCCATCAGCAGCACCTAATATATCCACTAATTCCGCCCCCCGTTCTGTTGAGGATGGTATAACGCTGGAATTGGTGCGATCCGCAGCCCCCACCCCAGCCTTGACTAGAAATCGGTATAGAGTCAGGGTCGACCCTAGAGTCATGTATAGCAATGGTATTGAGCGCGGGATACGCAGGGTTGTAGAGCATATTATAGAGTTTGCTCTTCAGAATCGCGACGAGCGTGAAGTCAGGACGAGTCTGTCCTTTGGATTCGGGTCAGATGACGGTGATGTAGACGATTATTGGGTGATAGTACCGTTTAGACGTTTGGCTGCTGAAGATGTAGAATATATATTAGGGCGTATAATGCAAGCCGTCCAAAGTAGTATAGCCTTCAATATGGACAACTTCACGGTAAATATTGACCGTGTATTCCGTGTTGCGGGTCATAGTGCCATACCGTACACTCTTAACTTCAATTCTCCAACTATTTACCGAAGGCATATAAACGTCGATCGTGGTTGCGGCTTTATAGCAGTACTCTTAGCACGTATGTTTACTGTACAAAATACACGGACTCAAAAAATTTGGCTGCCTACGATCGTTGAGCGTGCCCGTAAACTAGCTGTAGACTGTGAACTTGAATTTGACTGTAATATGGGTCCTGAAGAGCTGAGAAAGGTAGAACAGGAAATGAATGTGCGCATAGTTATATTTGGTTTGGATGATCGCCGCCGGACTGTGTATGTTTTTAAAAGCTGTGTGAGAGATCGTACAAGGCCCCTACTTATTTTAGGATTGTCAGGGACAACGTATCTCCCCATCCGTAATATAAGGGGGCTTTACGCGAGTTATGACAAAAGTCGAAAATATGGGAGACATCATGATTTGTGTAAGGGGTGCCTCGAGTTTGCGGATGATATAGTGAGACATTGTAAAGAATGTCACATGGTATGTGAGCAGTGTAAAAGCACCAAATGTGAAAGCCGTGTAGTTGAGAAGAGAGACTGTGATGTGTAGACGCACATTTTTCAATAATAGCTGCTTTGATCTCCATAAATCAATTGGTACGTGCAGGAAAATGAGAATCTGTGAATGTGGTATGTTTCACACAATGGATAATTGGGGAAAATTTAAGCACAAGTGCGACGTAATTCACTGTCCTACATGCCAGGAGGAATATAAGGCGGATGGAGTAAAGCATGTGTGTTATATGAAAGATGCTAAGCCTAAAAATAACCCTTGTATAACTGTGTACTACGATATAGAAACATATACGAACGCTGAAACCAAAGAGGTAATTCCACATTTACTTGTGAGCCAGACCATCTGTGATGAGTGTATGGGTATCGAATGTGACGAGTGCCCCAAATGCGGTAAACGGACAAACGTTTTTAAAACGAATGTCAGCGATAGTCCTGTGAAACTATTTGTGTCCTATATTGTCAAGTTAGCCGACAAGTTCAAAAAAATGACTGTGTATATTCTCGCCCATAACGGGGCAAAGTTTGACACGCAGTTCCTTTATAAGGAGTTGCTTGAACACGAATCCTCTGAGATATTTACAGGTGATCCATTGAAAAGAGGCAACAAATTAATACAGATGCAGATAAGAGGCAATGTACAATTAAAGATACTTTATTATTCACACCTTGTAAATTAGCAAAGCTACCCAAGGTGATGGGAGTAGCAGCTGAAGTTTCCAAAGGATACTTCCCATACACTTTCCTCACCAGCGAGACTTTAAACTACGTAGGCCCACCACCCCCAAACATTATTTTGACTGCAAGGATGAACGTGAAGACTTTGATCGATACTACGACAGTTTTAATGAAAGTAACCCTTATAATATAGCTGATGAATGTGAGCGTTATTGCGTGAATGATGTGCGCGTGCTTGGAGTATGTTTCCAGGCCTTTAGAAGTATGTACATAGCCCGTTTCAAATGCGATCCACTGCAAGTCGCAACCACCATCGCATCATTATGTTTTACGGTGTTCAAGAATAACTTCATGCCTAAAGACACCTTAGCCATTATTCACCGAAACAACCCCCGCAGTTACGGACACAAGGCTATTTACTGGCTCATACACCTGCAGCAACAAACAGGTGTATACATAAAGCACGCCCGCAACACGGGTGAAGTACCCATTAAGATTAATGGACGTGTTTTTTGGGTTGATGGGTTAAGTGAAAACCGTGTCACTGGTGTGAAGACTGTGTATTCCTTTAATGGATGCTGGTGGCATGGATGCCCCGCCCTGAGTGCGGTATCGTCGGAGATATCCACGGTAGATCTCCTGCCGACTGTCTTGCAGGGACCCGCACCCGCGATCAACTTATAGGATCACAGTTCACTCACAAAGTCTTGTGGGAGCATGAATATGATGCACGGATGGAGACAGACGATGTATACCGTGAGGAAATAAAAACGATCAAGCGTTCAATGGTGCTGGACCCTCTCAAATGTGGTGATAGCTTGTTTGGAGGACGTACAAATCCATTCAGACTATACTTTCCACCTACGGTGGGCGTGAAGCTCCATTACTACGATTTCTGTTCTTTATACCCATACGTGATGAAGAGCCATCCGTACCCGTGGGCGCTCCTGAGAAACTGGTGGGACCTAGCATACCCTCCATCAATGAATTTTCAAAAAATTTGAATGATCATTACTTTGGGCTCTCTTTCGTAGACGTACTCCCCCCACGCAATTTATGGATGCCGATCTTACCTGTCGTTATCGACGACAAGCTCATGTTTCCCCTGTGCGTGAAGTGCGCGGAAGAGGATAACGGCGAATGTAACCATATACCCCACCAGCGTAAGATCAGAGGCGTATATACAAGTCCTGAGCTGGCCCTAGCCGTACGCCATGGTTATAGAATACTGAAGATACACGAGGTGTGGAGGTTTCAGAAGCTCCCCAACCTTTTCACACCATATATAAACGCCTTTTTGAAGGATAAGGTTGAAGCATCAGGGTATCCGCGAGGAGTTGATACCGAAGATGAAAAGTCTGCCTATATTCAACGTTACCGCGACCGCGAAGGTATACAACTTGATCGTGTCCAAATTGTAAAGAATCCTGGCAAGCGCTTTAGTGCAAAGTTGTGTCTAAACAGTCTATGGGGAAAATTTGCGCAGAATACCGGCAGAGGGAACATTCATTTGGCACAAAGTTATAGCGATGTCTGGGATTATGCCAATGCCCCCGATAAAGAGGTCATGGAGATCGTGAATGTAGGTAATACTTACGTAATAAAGTACAACAACACTGAATTTGCCACAGATACCTCAAGGGTTACAAACATACCTGTGGCGAGCTTCACAACAGCCTACGCCCGTATAAAACTTTGGGGTCTATTGCATTCTCTTGGGCGGAGAGTATTGTATGCCGATACAGATAGCGTGATATTCACAGAGAGGGAGGGTGATTACATGCCCGCTATTGGGGAGTTCCTCGGCGAGCTCACTGATGAGATCAAGGATGAGTATGGGGACGACGCATACGCCGACTCTTTTATCTCAACAGGACCTAAGACTTATGGGGTACGGGTCAGGGTAGGGGATGAAATGAAATATATCGTGAAGGCAAAGGGTATTACGCTCAACCATGCGAATCGGGAGGTTGTTAACTTTGAGTCGTTGAAGGATCTAGTATGTTTGCAACCTCACCAACTAATTGTAGGCACCCACAATTTTCGGGCGCAGAAGCTGGGAGGCGTGAAGGAACTTAGGGGTACGATGGTGTGCCGTAACACCTATAGGAAACGTTACCAGTTACCTGGCACCTATGATACCGTACCCTTTGGATACCAATGATGCTTCTAACTCACACGTCTTGTATATAATCGTATCTATTTGTAAATATATATATATATATATAACTTGAATATCTCGTTTATTAAATCGTATTTGTAAATATATATAACTTGAATATCTCGTTTATTAAATAAATCATGTTTCAAATAGCGTTTCACTTTCTCCTTTGTGTGTGTGTGTGTGTGTGTGTGTGTGTGTGTGTGTAGGTGAAAGTTCTAAGCTCCGCCCACTGCGTGAGTCATGCTACTATCTGGGAGTCCCTGCGTGGTCAGTCGACCGCAGTAAGTCCGAGAGATCAGACGTGTATTCAGATCAGACGTATATTGAAATGGCTACCTTTAATATTGCTTGCACAACGTTTATGAAATGGTATTCAGTAAAGTGTGAGGATGTGGTGGATACCGAAAAACTTCCTATTCCCCCCTCCTATGCCTCTTTTAAAACCACATTGGATTGTGCGAAGTTCCAAGATGTACAAATACTCTACGGATGTTCTGGTGAGACTGTTGAAGGCTTTCGTTGCACAGACGATGTGCTGAAGTATGCTGCAGGGCTAAACTTTATAAAGTCTCACATACACCGTGAAGTAAAAGAAACAACGCGTGCAGAAGAGAAGCAGCAGGTATGGATAATGAGCCTTGTGGATGGGTGGTGTGACAAGCGGTATTACGTCATGCTACACCATGTCGATTACTCATACCCTACGTCTGAAAATGTGAATCTCGTGATCATGGACAATCTTAGGTGTTTTTATCACTATATTAACGTATATCATGATGAGGTTCATAGTGAGGTTGTGGCTAGTGCCATGCGTGAGTTTTTAACAGATTTTAGAGACGAGTATCGTTTGATGGGTAGAAAGGAAAAATATGAGCATATGTTCCTCTCAAATAGTGCGCCGGAGTGTGGAGACGATTAGCGCCTAGTTCTTATCCAAAGTGCGTAGGCTGGTAGTGACGAAACGGAAAAACAAATATGTGCAACAATTCGAGTACTACGAACATGCCCATTCACGTATCATCGAGTCAGCCGCCCGTCGAACCGTTCCTGCCTGTGCCTCACACGGCTCATAGTTATCTCAGAGCTTGAACCGAGTGGACGTGCGCTCTTCGAATACGATGGAACTTCCTTTGAGCAGCATTCTCAACGCCTCGTACGATGTGTCCGTGACGAAATCGTTGCGCGTGTTCAGGCGTAATTCCGGTACCATTAGCTATGTACTGGAAACGGAATGTAGGCCGACAAACAAACGGGTTTATTTAAGTATCGAGGAGATGAATAGAATCTTCGTGATAGTTGAGAAGTGGTGTGAAGATCGTTATAAAATACCTGCTAACGTAGGTACAAGAAGAGAGCAGATTAGTGACGCACCCTCATACGCCGTTGTATATACGTTGTGTATAAATAACGATCGGCCGTGCATTGATATAAGGCTGATGTGGAAGAATGCTTCTGATAATAACGCTCTTATTCCTACGCGAAACCGTTTCATCCTCGACAGAATGTTTGAAATCGTCGGATTCCGTAAACTGAAACCTATATTAGACGCGCGTGTTACGGATAAGTTTTATTTTGATACAGTACTTGAATACGCATACACTGCTCTGCTCGATGGGTTTACCGAGTGTAGGGCTGGTGAGAATGGTCTAGTGCTGGATGTTTATTTAAAAAGTTTAGACTCTTTGAAATACCATGAACTTTGGTACAAAGCAATTGATCGGTACAAGGCTGAGCTCACCTACACCGTTCACCCTGAAGAACTATTTCTTTATATAACGCGCAGTTGTCGTAACGATTTAGAAGATTATTTCAATTGCCGCTATGTTGAGTGAGTTCACGATTGAAAAGCTCGAGTCGGTAGAAATAAACCCTCGATTGGAAAAGCGTTCTTATAAACTTGTGTTTAATAATGTAGCTAACGATGAACTCTTTGTGCGTGCTTTTGATTGTATTCTAGACGTGTTTAAAGATGACTTACCAACCGGTTGTAAAGTGGGAACAAAAATAGTACTGAACGATATGAAAGCCATTCATATCGAATACAGGTTTCCCTATACTTTAAGCGGTGAAATATTATTAAGCCGCATATACTGCGTAATGCAGAGCAATAATGATGTAATTGTAAACTCGATTAAGACCGAGTTTAGTATTTTGAAAAAAAAGTGAATTGTATATATATATTTTGCTTGACATTTCCCCGATTATACGCATATTTCTATTGATTTGTGTTTATATATATATATATATATATATATATATATTTTGCTTGATATTTCTCCTGTACTGTTATGTACATATTTCTATTGAAGTGTATATTTATTTGAAATGTATATTTTATTTTATATATCACCATAATTGTGTGTTTGTGTATTTCTCCTGTACTGTTATGTACATATTTCTATTGAAGTGTATATGAAATGTATATTTTATTTTATATATATATCCATAATTGTGTGTATATATTTCTGTTATACGCATATTCCTCAAATGTATATTTATTTTCTATATGTTTATAATAAAAAGAATGATGCAATGTTGTTTATTGTTATGCCTTCTACTACCGGTATTCGAAATATAATAATGTATACAACCGGTATCTGGCAATATTTAAGCCTTCTAAGCCAACTGGCTGATTAGGAGTCTATAATAGTGTATACAATGGTATCTGGCAACTCTGTCTTCGGAATACATGGCGCTATCTGGCAACTCATTTACAGCCAAATGGCTGATTAGGCGTATATAATAATAATGTATGCAATAATACTGCTAAAAAGAGGTATCTGACAACCATTTACAGCCAACTGGCTGATTAGGAGTCTATAATAATGTATACAATGGTATCGCGGTATCTGGCAACTCAAGCCATTTACGCCAACTGGCTGATTAGGAGCCTATAAAACAACGCCAACTCGGCTGACGCCTTAATGTGCACTTGGCTCCTGCCAGGTGAACACCTCTCCTCCTTTCTCTCCTCCTCCTCCTTTCTCTTGGGGGATAACGCCGCCTCCAAGTTTCCCCCCACCCCCTTTGCAACAACCCCCACCCCCCTTGGCAACAACCCCCCTTCCCCCCTTTGCAACAACCCCCACCCCCCTTTGCAACATTACATAATAACCTGCAACATTCTTGCACTCTCCCCTTTTGCGGCTATACTACTGTGCCTTGTGTAGTTTACGTTCCCCTGTCGTGCCTCGTGTAGTTTACGTTCCCCTACATTATCCTAGTGTGTAGT
Organism: Bathynomus jamesi; assembly: GCA_023014485.1. Lineage (NCBI taxonomy): Eukaryota > Metazoa > Arthropoda > Malacostraca > Isopoda > Cirolanidae > Bathynomus > Bathynomus jamesi. The sequence continues at coordinate 253,292 of JAJOZX010000480.1, read as the reverse complement.
TTACGTTCCACAACTTTGACCAAGTGTAGTTTGTGTCCCATTTTGCGTCAGAGGAACGTAAACTACACTTGCTTCGAAAGGTATTATCTGAAAACAAGATCCATATTCTAAATTATAGGTTGCTTTCCTAGTTAAGTACGCTTGTTTACAAAATAAAAGTTTCTTTGAATGACTGCTTATTGATTAGTCACATGCAGTACTGAACGTTGCCTTCTACTTTCCACAGTTTGATTTACCCTGCGCATACATAAACCATTGCAACCAACCTACCAACTAAGTAATCGATGCTTTACAATGCTATCCTTTTAGGTTCTTAAATCGCTCCTTGACTCCTGGTCAAGGCATTAAGAAACAGATGGTAGGTGACGTCATTTCATCCGTCGCCGACAACAACATTGGAAAATTCGTTGTCTGGGAGTTCGTGAGAAATAGATGGGCAGACATTGTTGACTAGTAAGATTTAGGCGTAAAAGTTAGCCTAATTTTTTAACTATACTTTATTGATTTATACAGTATACTGTTTTTTCATTTTTTTCATTATTGTTTTATTATTAGCTAAATATTATTAATACCTGTTGTCAGTCTTTTGAATTTTCTATTATTCCCATTTTCATATACATATTTACATATTAAAACATAATGATTATATTATAATGTTTGTATCGTAAAGAGTAGAAATACTAAAATTCTAATTATGAAAGTTAGTTACATAATTGGGTGAATAAATTTACTTCATTTTCTTACCATGATAAGAAAAAGCGATCAAGCCAATTATGTAGTCCATTACTCTAACTTCTGTATTACAAGTATCATTATGGTTCGAGCCCCCAGCCTCAGCAGCTTCGCTGATAGAAAAACCGTTACCCACTGAGCTGCAGACGCTAGCATTCTCTTACCATACTGTCTAATCTGATAATTTTGTCAATGTTTCTTGTTATTTGAACAGCTTCGGGTCACAGAATCTTGTGTACAGTGACATCATAGAAGATGTGACAGATCCTTTGAACACACGTGTACAACTGGAGGAGGTAAAATCATTGTAAAATCAGTGAAGTTCAGATTTGATCTTAGTCAAGAGAGCTTAAAATTGAATCAGATTCTCTATTTTCTGCAAACTAAACATCATTGACGCAGCTTACTATTCCATATCAAGTGCAAGTAACTGAAAATCAAACAATTCTATATGTCGTACGTCAGTGAGAGGCAAAGATGTACTCTCAGATTCCCGTTTTCTTTACCCACGATACGTGCAGCATCTAATATTGACACATCAAATTTTACGCGTTTCGTACCCTCACCATTCGATATGCAAGTGTAACGTAAAATGAGAAGTGGCTTATGTGTTTATTATTTGTATTTATTGGTATTAATTATACTTTTATTTTAAACCTGCTGTCATTTAAACCACGTAATACGTTTTACCCAAGATTATATATATATATATATATATATATATATATATATATATATATATATATAATATATATTCGTATTTCTCTGTTAATAAGTGGAGGGGGATAATCATAAACCTTTTACAAAAATAATCTATTCGTCACAGACCTTATTAAACCAACTATAATATAACAATGAAATTGTTGAATATTTGTTTTTAGAAATGACACTTGAGACATTGATTCTTACTTCAAGAATTTTATATTTAGAATTAACATATGCCAGTCAAAATATGACGGCTAGCCAAATGTTTTGGCATGGAATCAATTACCATGAAAAGAATGACACTTAATCATAAGTCAATTAATTAAAATGCATAAACACTTTACATTTGACTGATAGACAATTTAATCTACAATTGGTAGTTATTAAACTGAATACAGCCTTATTGTAATATGCCAGATCATTTACAATGAATAATCGCGCACATACTACAATTTTACTCGACTTAACTTTTTAAAACAACGATTGGTTCTCTACCCGGCCTTTTGACCGTATTTTCTACGTAAAACAATTTTATAGGATTACTTGAATCCTATCTGGTGACGTTAACCATGTCAGTTATATGAACTTTAACATCAGTTACTTCCTTTAAAGAAAGATGTTTGAGACAATTAATCTTTGTCTTAAAAATTCCGAGATTTCATCTTAATACAAGACCATTAAATAAAATGGTATAATTTATAAGGTAAGAGAATAAAAATAAATGTATAAGTTCAATAATTACAAATCGTCAGATACTTATCTTGCGGATGTACCCTTTTGTGTATGGGTTTCATTTCCTGTAATTACGTAGGTATACTTTTCTCTTTCTTACTATATATATATTCACCGCATAAGAGCTTTTTGTGTGCCTTGCGTTTTCTACGATGAATTTTAAGGAAAGAGAATTTTTTTCGTCTTATGTGAACAAAATCCGTTTTCTTCCTCCAGGATTGGGGGAGGGTAGACTCTCTTGAATCTTTTTGCCGACGCGACTTTCACTTTTAGCGCGGCGAGGTTTATACTCAAATTTTTTAAAACGATTTCGTTCCTATGTACCACACGATTAGAATTCGGCATTCTATATTTTTATATACTTCAGCAACTGTCATTAAGAACTAACTTTATGTTCTTAACAAGGGGAATTAATCAAATGTTCCCATTTACATTTAACACAGGTTTCGTGAGAATGACCTTTATTCTTTCATGGTCTCAGAGGCACTGCTCCTACCCGTCTTTCTTTGTATGCCAGTGGCGGCTCGTTGGTAGGCACTGCGGAACTGCAGTACCCCTAAATTTTTTATTTACAATTGAAATAATCAAGAACAATATAAGGATGAGCTCACTGAATAACTTTTTCAATAACTTTTGAAACTTTTATTCATTGCTCAATGCTCATCCTTTTATTTCAGTAATTATTTCAACCCATTCTTAGAGACAGCACCCCTAGAATTTTTAGTCACGAGCCGCCACTGTTTGTATCCTACCCCCTGTGGGTCCTATGATTTGCCGTAGTTGCCAGGCGAGAGAATTATTTTTATATAATTTCACTTTTTTTAATTAATCTTATTTTACAAATTACTAGCCTTTTAGAAGGTGTAATTTGTATATACCAATTAAACTTGTTAATGATGTAACAATTTAATTTTAACGGAGTCTTTCCATTTTATACATAAACAAACGTTCGCGTTTGAAACGCCTCCTTCCTTTGTTTTGAGGGACGTGGAAATCCACGTGTCCGAATGCTTACGTTTCGTTTGTAAGTGCACTTTTTACATTTTATCTTCCCTAGCATTTGGATACCTATATGTGGCATTTTTATCCGAACTTATTCAGAATTGGATAAACAATTAAATTCATGTCTCTTTCCCTAAATTACATGAGTATTTAACCTGAAATTCCATGTATTTAAGAATTTATAAAACGTCATTTACATCCGAACTCCGAATTACGCCCGAAATGTCCCTCGCCTTCTTTGACGAATAACGAACTCTTTATGTGAGTTTCGCTTGGTAGTTACCGTTGGTATTTATTTATACCTTTTATATGAATATTTAAACACACAATTTATTCTGTTTGCATGATCAATTCATTTATGGTTTAATTTGTAACCAGTGATTTTAATTAAACCTTATGATTTATTCCCATACATAACACAAGACTAGCATTACTGAAAATGTGTTCCCGAAGCTGGAAAGGCGGTGAACATTATTGGAAAAACTTGACGGCTTCTATAAATCATTAAGAAGTGTATTCCTTTTCATTTTTCTTTATCAGTGTTTCAAGCTAATAGATTAACATAAATTATCAGTCTGATCAAATTCAAACTTCATTGATAGTTTATTTTTATTCATATATGATCTAACAGTTCAAAAAAAAAAATTTTACCTGAATTATTTATGGAAAAATAAATTTATTGTTAAACGTTACAGTAAACTGCACAAGTTTCATGTAAAGGGGAATTGATTCCACGTTTTAAACTTATCCATTTTTCAACTTTTAATCGAAAAATTAAATTTCAAAGCTTGGCAGCTGTTAACTCTGCATCAGAAATGAAAACTGCTGTGTCACTTTTGTTTAGTGCAATATTTCGTTCTGCTTTACGTCATATATTAATCGTGAATTGTTAATAGGCTGACCATATTTCCTTGAGACAAAAACGGGACATTGGGATGGCAAAAAAGGGACGGGGGTTATGTAATATTCTGTATTCATGAAAAAGTAAGTACATAAACATATTGAGCTTACAATTATTCTTCAGTGACAGAACCCATACAGAACCCATAAAAAAAAACGGTACTGTCCCGTTCAAAACGGTACGTATGGTCAGCCTAATTGTTAAGGAATGTGAAATAAAGTCAACCTCTGAAACGAATTAAAGTTCAATAAAAGATGGGTAATGCATATTTTACGTTTTCTTTCAATCATCCTGTTGAACTTTAAGTATAATGTGCTTTCCAATTAGGCATCTATAACTAGGGACAAACATTCACACAAAAGAAAAACGGATTAATGTGGGTTTTTTTTTAGATGATGTGGTTCAAAAAACACTATTCTGGGACCTTTGCATCGGCAGCGCGTTCCTTGGAGCAATCGATGGAGTACGTTCAAAATAACATCGAGTGGATGGAAAACTACTATGACGTCATCACCCAGTGGATGAAGTCCAACGGTTACAAAAACGTAATTTAAGATTAAAATGTATGTCGAAAAAAAAAAATGCTTAATGTTCCTTAATTTTTTTTTAAAGATACGTATTGAGGATCGGGTGCTGAATATTATTTTGACAGAAATATTTTAAGCACAGTTATTCACTCTCCACAGTTATTCACGTTTACACACTTATTCACTTTTACTCTTTTAAATATTAAGCTGCATAGAAAATTTAATTGAAATTTAATCAGTTAAAAAATGCTCAATAAATTGCTCGCTCTCAAAGAAATATATGGACAATTTAAATTAGACTTGTACACGAATTTATGTAAATTTTCTTGTAATTTTTTTTTTTACTGCTACGAATAAATCCTTCAAAGGCTTCATATATTTTTCCTTTTAATTTCCTCCTTGGTTCTTCCTCAACTTTAATGTTTGTAGCTTTGTATTCTCAGTACTTGTAGGTTATCTCCCCCTTACCAATTTTGACAGAATATTTTCGTTAAAACTAACGAAAATATCACGACTTAACCTAACCAATTATCAAGGGCGTACAGTTTATCTATTATTAATTATAACATTGTTTGTTTCTGGAATAGTATTTACTATTTACTAATAGATCAACTGTACGCTCTTGATAATTGGTTAGGTTAAGTCGTGATATTTTCGTTAGTTTTAAAAAAAATATTCTCAAAAATAAATTATATGAAAAACGGTACACAAACTGGAAAAGGTCCATTAATTATAACATTGTTTGTTTCTGGAATAGTATTTACTATTTACTAATAGATCAACTGTGCGCCCTTGATAATTGGTTAGGTTAAGTCGTGATATTTTCGTTAGTTTTAACGAAAATATTCTGTCAAAATTGGTGGGGGGAAGATAACCTACAAGTACTGTATTCTCTAAAGTTCTTTTAAAAGTAAAGGTGAAATACAGGGTTGTCATAAAGTCCTTGGGGGACTTTGAAATTTAATAATAATAATAATTTTCAAATTTTAAATTTAATAATGATAATGACGTTGTAAAGCTTAATACCACTGTATACTTTGCACCAACACCTTAAATTTCAATATACTGTATCTCTATCCTCGGCCAAAGACCGTTCAACCTATTTTGCAAGGATCGAAACATATTTGGTTTATTGTTATGGGGCCTCAGAGATTGTTTCGACTCGTACCTTAGTTATGCCAAATATTGGCGCTTTGTGGCATTAGGTCAGGTAATCGAGTTGGTGAAGGAAGTTCTTTCCTTCCTGTCTCTTTTCCTGAAGTAGTTATATTTTCCTAATTTAGTGGTACTTTGACCCTTTGAATAAAGAAAAGTAAAATTTTGACTAAATCTCGTATATATTTTAATTCTTAGATATTAAAATATACCAAAAAGTATTTACTTTAGTAGCTGTATTAAGACCATACCCATTTCATTCTTCGATCAAGAATAGGAAATCTGCAAGTGAAAATTTCGGAGGCAATTCTCAAATCTATTCACACTGTAGGATTTCCCATTTCACGTTAGATGTTCATGTCAAATGCCCTTTGAGTCGGCAAATACACCACGGTTTCGTCTTACCTTTTTCCAAACCAGGAAACTTTTTTTTCTCAAATTTGGAGTTATTTCGAGTATCCTCTCTTGCGAACCGCGAATGAGAATGGGAATAATAGTGAGTGGGAATTAATCCCAGTCAACTGTTGTTGTAGTATTTTATAATAATATACTGAAGGTTAACTCATGCATCTGGAAATATGCAGTATGCTAAACAGAAATAACTAAAAAAGTGCAGATTAAACAGAATTATTTTGATTTCCTTGAATGTGTGTAGTACTAAGTATTGTGCATTGAACATGGCCATTTGGCAGGAACGAATCTGCTGTAATAATTAGGAGAATATTTGGAGAGAGAAAAGAATAAAGAAGATGCCAAAACCTATATCGACCTTTGAAATGTACTATTTCATACTTGGAATAATATTTCACAGTACTTTTTACAAAAATCCCACGGAAGTCTGCCACGACACATTCAAACGGTTTTGAAAGGAAAAAGGTGTCACACGAAATGTCAAATACTGAATTTGAATTTTATTTCAAGTGTAAATAATGGTGTACCTCTCTCTCTTCCTCTTTCTAGTGAAGTTAAGTTTAATTTACGTAACCTTTCCCAGTATATATATATATATATATATATATATGAAAAATTATTTCACGAAAGTGACACGTGAAAAATATTTATGATGAATAAAACCACGAAGGGAAAGGAAACACAAAGGGGTGCTCAAGCGCTTTCGTCTAATGACATCCTCAGGAACACTGGAGTGAAAGGACAGATCAAGGCAATATATAGGTTACAAAAATAAACATACATACATACATATATATATATATATATATACACACGGTGAACCAAAAGTAGGTGGACAGTAGGTTGAATACGGTTTGTGTTATATTATATTATAACTATGGTGTTCATTATAACTATGGTGTTTGTGTTATATTATATTAAATATTATAACTAAATTTATTTAAATTTTATTTTGTATTATAGTATACAAAAAAATTAAATATGTATTCTCAAAATAAACGTTATCATTTACTGTCCACCTACATTTGGTTCACCCTATATATATATATATATATATATATATATATATATATATATATACATATATATAGTAAGCATAGAACAAATTGTGGGAGGAGCAAACACATTTGTATGGGAAATTGACACTTTTAGCACTTTGGCTGACATTCAATATAAATTCAAATGGCTTGTTTATGGAACAGGTCACAAAAGAATAAAGAAATAAAAATAAAAATAAATATAAATATAAATTGGGAAAAAAACCTACCGATTTTTCAGACAATAATTATAAAAACAAACTTTTGGTAATTTTTTCCCTTATGCATATATATATATATATATATATATATATAGTATATATATATATATGTATATATTGCGTTTATATTTCGTATATATACCTTATATATGTTGTATATATTTTTATGGTTCTTTATATATCATCTAGGCATCATTTTGTTTTCCAATTTATATTTACTTGTACTTTTTTATTCGTTTGTGACCATAGTATGCATGATTCAGACAATAACTAAAAAACCTTTGGTAATTTTTCCCTTATAAATTGGTGTGCCTCTCTTAAAAATTTATTTTTCAATTTATTTCTTTGTGACATATATATCAATTTGGCATCATCTATTAAATTGATTGTAAACTTCCCTTTTGAGCTTGAATTTGTAGACTCCACTTACAATTTTTGGTTTTTTATCTGTTGGTTTATTTCTTTATGGTTATTTAGGCTGTGACATATACGTATATCACTAAGGCATTATTTTGTAATTTTGTTTTTTTTTCCCTATTTATTTTTATATTTATTTTTATTTCTTTATTCTTTTGTGACCTGTTCCATAAACAAGCCATTTGAATTTATATTGAATGTCGGCCAAAGTGCTCAAAGTGTCATTTTCCCATACAAATGTGTTTGCTCCTCCCACAATTTTTCTTTACTTACTATATATATGTATATGTGTGATGAATAAAACCACGAAGGAAAGGAAACACAAAATGGTGCTCAAGCGCTTTCGTCTAATGACATCCTCACACATATGTGTGTATGTGTGTATGTATATATATATATATATATATATATATTTGTGGTTTTTTATTTGTTGGTTTATTTCTTTATGGTTATTTAGGCTGTGACATATATATCACTAAGGCACTATTTTGTAATTAATTTTTTTTTTTTTTCCCAATTTATATTTATATTTATTTTTATTTTTATTTCTTTATTCTTTTGTGACCTGTTCCATAAACAAGCCATTTGAATTTATATTGAATGTCGGCCAAAGTGCTAAAAGTGTCAATTTCCCATACAAATGTGTTTGCTCCTCCCACAATTTTTTCTATGCTTACTATATATATGTATATATGTATATATATGTGTATATATATATATATATATGTATATATATATATATGTATATGTATGTATGTATGTTTATTTTTGTAACCTATATATTGCCTTGATCTGTCCTTTCACTCCAGTGTTCCTGAGGATGTCATTAGACGAAAGCGCTTGGGCACCCCTTTGTGTTTCTTTTCCCTTCGTGGTTTTATTCATCATATATATATATACAGGGTGGGCGGAAAGTAGCTCCCTATTTTGGATTGGTAAAAAAATACGTATATTATCCATTTATTTCAGAAGAAATAATATGAAAAGGTAGGCATACATGGTAGGTTTTCTCTAAAATTCAATGTGGGCTCCAACTCTTTCCACCAGCTTCTGGAGCCGCCCAGGAATGGCGTCCACTGACTTTAGCAGGAACTCCGGCGGGATGGAGGACATGACTTCCCGAATTCGGTCCTCCAGTTCTTCCATTGTCCTCGGTTTGGTGCGGTAGACTTCTTCCTTTACCCACCCCCAAAGAAAGACGTCGCACGGTGTCAAGTCGGGGCTCCTGGCTGGCCATTGATGTGGACCACGACGACCCATCCAACGCCCAGGGAAGTGGGCATCCAGCCACTCACGGACAACAAGAGCGAAGTGCGGAGGGGCGCCATCTTGCATAAATATCAGATCGTCGATGTTCTCCCATGTGCTGACAACCGGCCAGACCTCGTTTCGCAACATAGCAAGGTACCGCTCAGCATTCATGGTGTTGCGCAGAAGGAACGGGCCCACAACCTGATCTGAGGTCATACCACACCACACCGTTACACTGAACCGATTCTGCCGTTTTTCAGCGGTAACCGTGCGACTTCTTTCTTTGGGGTGGGTAAAGGAAGAAGTCTACCGCACCAAACCGAGGACATTGGAAGAACTGGAGGACCGAATTCGGGAAGTCATGTCCTCCATCCCGCCGGAGTTCCTGCTAAAGTCAGTGGACGCCATTCCTGGGCGGCTCCAGAAGCTGGTGGAAAGAGTGGGAGCCCACATTGAATTTTAGAGAAAACCTACCATGTATGCCTACCTTTTCATATTATTTCTTCTGAAATAAATGGATAATATACGTATTTTTTTACCAATCCAAAATAGGGAGCTACTTTCCGCCCACCCTGTATATATATATATATATATATATATTAGAGCGGAGCGTTTTTACACTTTTTTCGATTTTCGTTTTGTAATAGCGCGGAAAAGTGGCTCTTCCACGTCAAAAGTGAGTGTGTAAAATCTCAGAGATCTGCAGTAATATCTTCTGCCTCCGCACGCGCGTTGAAAATCTAAAAAATGCGCCAAAATACGCATTTTTTCAATATTTTCTTGTAGTTTTAATTTTCATCCTACCTTCTTGTAATAGCGAGGAAAAGCATCCTAAAGGTTTATTTTAGACTAATTTTAAGTATTTTTGTCCTGCGATAATTTCTTCTGCCTCCGCAAACGTTCCAAAATACAGAAAAATTTACATAAGTAGCGTATTTTATAATGACGCTATTATGGTCAATTTTGGCCCTACACCACAGTTTATTCGTTAATTATGTATTAAGTAATGCAATTAACAATTCATTATATCATATTTTAGTAATTTAAGAAGTTTATATATTTGAGCAATTAAATAATTTAGGTCCACCAATGCAGTTTACTTTGTATATGCTTGGTTTATTTTTGATGACTTATTATGTAATATGCATGCAGCTCCTCGCTTATTTGGTTAATATTGAATGTACTATATTGACAAAATAACCCAGAACTCGCCACGTGGAGGTGGCTGCATTTCGAGTTCCTCCCTGCCCGACCCAACCACCCTACCATTACACTGTGTAACAAAATTTGAAAACTTTTCTGTTTATTGTGATTTTTCTGTCGTTTCTTAATGATTTCGGGGCGCTGATTCCAAAAATGATATTGGTTTTGCTCCATCATCAACCGTTTCAAAAATATAGGTTATCAAACTTTTCATATGGCAAAATATATAAAGAAGGCTAACATAAATATTTTCTGAAAATAAAAGCACTATTGGAAATTAATGTTTATTGAGCCAAAATTGTTTGACGAACCCAAAATGGTGCAAAGAATATAATATATATCATGAGGAGAACCGATAAGAGAATAACAAGCCTCGTTATGCAGTGTTATGCCTCGTTAAAAATGCACTGAAGAACGCGACTTCCGCGTATGAACATTCTTATCCTTTCTGATCAGCGACCATACGTAGTCTCCCATCATGAAGCATCCCAATGGCCCTGGTACCTTTTCTCCATCGTTTGAATATCTTGATGGAATCTTTCGCCATGTTCTTCACTCACATCGCCCCAGGTTATCACGAAAAAAGTCTAGATGTGAGTGCAGATACTGTAATTTTAAAGACATACGGCACCCCATTTTTCTACAGCAGTTAATCAAGTTTGACACTAACTCCTTATAGTTTGGTGCTTTATGGTTGCCTAAAAACTCACGAACCACATCACGGAAAGCACACCAAGCCTCTTTTTCGATCGGAGTCATCTTGGCTTCAGTTCTTTGAATTCACAGCGCCTTGACTTGTGATCCTACAAAGATGCCAACCTGACTTTGGCCTCAGAGAGTTTAGGGAACATGACCCGATCTGTTGGAAAACTTCCCCTCCAAAATCTAACGCAGTTACAAACTGATTAATTAAGACCCAACTTAATATGGAGAGGTGGTAGCGAACTATGTCAGCTCACAAGAGGTTCCCTGAGTACATTGTACTTTCCTGGTTGCAGTCCTTCATGGAGGCCACTGAAAACTATTTTATAGTGCTCAGTTGAAGTCCTGCTATCCCACAGGCAAAGAAAACATGAATTTTAGTAACCCTCCTTGTAACCTAACAGGAACCAATCATTTTGAATCACCACACCGTCCCCGTTATTGTTCATACCTGATTTGAGTGAGCAGTTGTTTTGACATTTTCATAGTCCTCTTCATTTGAACAGATGTGCAACTGGTATAGATGGATATTTGTTCCCATTGTGGAGTAGAACAGCTTTTAAACTCCGAGTTGAACTGTCATAAACAGGCGCCACTCTGAGGGTATATGTGTTAACCCAATAGCTGTGAATAGACCATTAACCTCGCTACAATAACAGAGAGAGTCATTGACATCGTAGAACCTTGCAAAACTCTTTATGCGCTTTCGTATACAGTGCTCTTGCAGTCTTCTCCAAGCAAATTCCCTCTTTGAGTCTGAGGTCAGAAGCTCAGACCCTGATTTCGTCAGCAACCCAAATCTCTAATTAAGTCGTCCAATTCCCTCTGATTTGGAAAGTGAGGGTTTGTACTGAAAGTTACTGTATATTCTTCATCATGACTGTCTTCACCAGCCGACATCTCAGATGAGCTAGCTGCATCCTCATTTTCAACCTGCAAAGCAAAGAAACAAAATATAGGCATAGCTATATATGTAGAAGAGCATCAGCACTAAGAAAAATCGACACATAATGGCCCACAGTCTGTAAATACAGACGGTAAAGTAATGGATAGATACCTGTTCTGGTGGGCGTGGTATTGGAAGACCTTCGCCATGTGGTACAGGAGCTATGGACGACGCTATGCTTGGATACTGAAGAGTCTGCCTTCCTTTAACTTTCCTGTACTTAGAAACATCTACCATGTAGTAGTAGCAATCGTCGTGGTGGCTCTTTGGTTCTCTCCATATTCTGGGTACCGCAAAGGGCATTGCCTTGCGTACTCCCCGCAGCCACCCTTCAAGTGTGGAGCGGCAGCTTCCACAAATCACATGGGGTACCCAGGGCTTATCTTCGTCACCCATAGGCATACCAAAATAGAGCCGATACGGGATCCAGAACTTGGTGCCTTTCACAATCTTGTGCGATACTTGCTTGGGGCCTATGTAATACCCACAAGCGTAGCAGAATATATCCGGCGAGTGTTTACAAGCTCTAGTTGCCATTCTCTTTACCAAACTGTACTACATTAATCATAACCTGCAGATATAGAGAAAAGAGTTATTAAATCTGCAACAGATTACAGATTCCAGAAAAAAGATGTATTCACAACACTGAAATAATGTTCGCAATAAAAAAGGATTGATAACACTCAAATCGTCAGCACAGAGAAGCACAGAAACACAGTACCTCAGTGCTGGTAACCATCAGACAAACAACCTGCTTTCTTTGTGTGCTCACACTTACTGACTCCTCAGACTCTGCGCTCTTCTTTATATAGCACAGTGGAAGTTTCGGGCAATTTCTAGAGCAAGAAACTGTCAACGAACATCCGGATTGTTCTCAACAATTCCTGATTATTCTGATATTGCTGCGCCCATAATAACATTATACTGGTAAAACATGAAAAATGGATTATCTCTGAAACCATTGATGATACACTCAAACCAAGGCCAGATTTGGACTCAGCGCCCAGAAATGCATATAAAAACATACAAAATTCTATATAAACAGAATCAGTGTTACACAGTGTTATCGGACTTAGGTTAGTTACACACTGTAGTCACTTTTTGTTTCCATTCTTGGCATTTTCTTTCTGGATTCTAATCTTGCTCTGATAAATCCATCCCTTGCCTCTGAACCGCATACTGCAGCTGAAGCCTCTGTTACCAGCTTTATATGCCGTTCAACCGCTTGGGTGTGACAAGGGAAGCGTGGGATGAAATCAGGTACATCTTCTGATGAGATATAATTCAGGATGTCGGAGCGTGATAGAACTTTTGTCAGAGGAGGCTCTGACAGCTCACAAGTTTGCCAGTTAATCATGTTGTAGTACTCACTGCACTGAAAGTTCAACGTGGGCAATTTAAACACTCTCACTGCGGCTGACTCAGAATCTCTTGCTTTAAGGATTCTCCTCCATCCTAATTCTCTGATATGTTTTGCTTCATCGTGAATCATACTAAGGAGAACATTCTCAGGATGAGAAAAATAGGAATTTCTCTGAATAACACGATCAACTATTTCTATACAGCGGTCACTCAACGACCTCGACCGTTGTATCATTCGATAAAGATGTTTGGCTCCCTGTGTTGCTGAAGAATTTCTCTTGCTTTGAAACCACATTGGAATATAAACTTTCATAATATAATCCACGATACACTTAAGGTTGTCTGAAGGTTCTTCAGTTGAAACGTAGAGACGAAGTATGCGGTTAGCAGTTGTCACCCATCTGGAGTGTGCCATTTTTCCTGGTTTCCTTTGAGCTAGAGAGGGAGTACATTCACTTTTTGACACGGCATCATAGATTTCTGCCAAATATTTCTGATCTGTGCTCAGATCAGCTCTGTCAACTACAATTTCTTCCGCTTCAACTGCTTCAAACTCAACGACAGGTCTCTTTTCACAATCAATTAACTCTTTTCCTATAGGCCCCGTAAAACTCTGAGGACCTGTTGTTTTACCATCAATATCAGTCACTATGTGCCGCAAGGGAAGTTCATTAGTGTGAAGCAAGCAAATCAGCCACTGGAGTACTCTCTGAAAGTGCTCTTCAATACTTCTTATCACTCCTCCTTTTGGTCCTGTATTAACTGCTGTCCCGTCACATCCAATGGCTTTAACTTCTGAAGTATCAATCTCATTTGAGAGAAAAAAATCCAAAATTGCAGAAGATATACTCTGTACTGAGCCAGAAGCGGGAGTTACATGCCCAATATAATGCGAGTTTGGTTCTTCAAGCAAAGTGACATGTTCTTCTGTTATATTTTTTGATAACCTTTACTGCCAACTTTTTCTTGCACTGCAGTTCTGTCCTTTCTTCCATCGAAATAGATACTCTCCATAGTTTCTTCTTCGTAATCTCTCTTTTGAATGATAGATCTCACTCTTTTTCTAGCTCTCCTTACTTTGCATCTGTCTGTTACTGAACTTAAATCTTTTTAGTTTATAATTCCCACGTCTTCAAGAACAGCCGAAGCAATTATAGCAGCAGACCTGTCTGACACACCAGTTCTGTCACAAGCTATAGCCAATGATGAGATTGTTCCATCGATTTGATTCTCTGCGTCGGTTCATAATCAGAATCCGCTCCTTATCTATCACCGCCCAGGACTTCTTGAAGTGCTGGAATAATATAATATCGGGTCCAGTGGTGGTACTGTAACACTTATCGAAGATAGATGATATTACAATTTCATTGATATGGAGGCGGCAAGGTAGTCCTAATAGTTGTCTTTCAAGCTTGTTTTCAAGGATTGTACAAGCTCCATTCTTGATACTAGTGTTGCGAGCAGTTGTATTGAAACACATGGCCTGCACACGACCGTGCAAATCCCAATCATCTAAGCATTCTATTACAGCTATTGCAATTTGTTCACCTGTCCTGGAAACTAGCCTAGGCACTGCCAGAAGCTTAGACATTCCTCCCCCAGAAACAATAACAGGTAGTCTTTCTGTAGTATCATTTCCTGTGAGATCTGGAACTAATTTACCATCCCAATGAACAGTAAAAGGAATATCAACATTAAAGGACTGCTTAATATCGTCAGTAATCTTTTTGCGAATTTCAATCCTTCTTCTACGTATTGTACTTCTGCTCAAAGGAAACCAGGAAATGTCCAAGAGAAGTAGCAGGAAATGTCCAAGAGAAGTAGCAGCAACTGACAGTACAACAACAGCATTGTGATCACTCATAGAATGCTTAGATGATTGGGATTTGCACGGTCGTGTGCAGGCCATGTGTTTCAATACAACTGCTCGCAACACTAGTATCAAGAATGGAGCTTGTACAATCCTTGAAAACAAGCTTGAAAGACAACTATTAGGACTACCTTGCCGCCTCCATATCAATGAAATTGTAATATCATCTATCTTCGATAAGTGTTACAGTACCACCACTGGACCCGATATTATATTATTCCAGCACTTCAAGAAGTCCTTGGCGGTGATAGATAAGGAGCAGATTCTGATTATGAACCGACGCAGAGAATCAAATCGATGGAACAATCTCATCATTGGCTATAGCTTGTGACAGAACTGGTGTGTCAGACAGGTCTGCTGCTATAATTGCTTCGGCTGTTCTTGAAGACGTGGGAATTATAAACTAAAAAGATTTAAGTTCAGTAACAGACAGATGCAAAGTAAGGAGAGCTAGAAAAAGAGTGAGATCTATCATTCAAAAGAGAGATTACGAAGAAGAAACTATGGAGAGTATCTATTTCGATGGAAGAAAGGACAGAACTGCAGTGCAAGAAAAAGTTGGCAGTAAAGGTTATCAAAAAAATATAACAGAAGAACATGTCACTTTGCTTGAAGAACCAAACTCGCATTATATTGGGCATGTAACTCCCGCTTCTGGCTCAGTACAGAGTATATCTTCTGCAATTTCGGATTTTTTTTCTCAAATGAGATTGATACTTCAGAAGTTAAAGCCATTGGATGTGACGGGACAGCAGTTAATGCAGGACCAAAAGGAGGAGTGATAAGAAGTATTGAAGAGCACTTTCAGAGAGCACTCCAGTGGCTGATTTGCTTGCTTCACACTAATGAACTTCCCTTGCGGCACATAGTGACTGATATTGATGCTAAAACAACAGGTCCTCAGAGTTTTACGGGGCCTATAGGAAAAGAGTTAATTGATTGTGAAAAGAGACCTGTCGTTGAGTTTGAAGCAGTTGAAGCGGAAGAAATTGTAGTTGACAGAGCTGATCTGAGCACAGATCAGAAATATTTGGCAGAAATCTATGATGCCGTGTCAAAAAGTGAATGTACTCCCTCTCTAGCTCAAAGGAAACCAGGAAATGTCCAAGAGAAGTAGCAGGAAATGTCCAAGAGAAGTAGCAGCAGCTGACAGTACAACAACAGCATTGCGATCACTCATTTTTGTTCGGTTCAATGCCATAGACAAGTCAGGTGATACGATGTGTTTACCTCTACTGGACTGTCTCTGTTTATGCAAAGGTTGAGGGATATATGACATATTTGGTTCTTCTTCGCTGCTACTACTACTATAAGCAACAGCTACGTCCATTTTCTTTTGGTTTGCCTCTGCTTCTACCAACCTTTCATTTGTTTTTTCTCTCTGACATTTCTGGAAATCTTGACGTGCTAGCTTTTCGTCCACATTGCCCATGTAGCCTCTCCTTCCTTTCTCTCGCTGGGCATGTAGGAATGATTTATCTTCATCTATTGACATCATCTGCAAAGCATTTGCATGGGCAATATCGAAAAGATCACCTAAACATTTTTAAAAAGAAGTTTCTTTTTCTATTTGAGTCTTTGTACGCTTAGATTTTGATTTCTGAAGTGCTCTGAAACTATCGTACATTTTCTGAATCTTTGGCAGTGCATTGTATTCAGGTATAGTAGGTATTCTGGTCATTTCCCAAAATTTTAGGACCTCACAAAACACAAGTTTGGATGCCTCCTTCAAGGTCTTCTTATCCTTTGTTAGCTTGAAAATACGATGTAGCACATCTCCATTGGAAGGAAGTTTCCTTCTGCCAATCGAATCAATTGGCTGACCAAGTAGCCATATTTCTGTTGTATTTCTTGTCATTGATGAGCTTGACGAAATAAACAATTATTCAACAGTAATCTTAGATAAATGAAAGAGTGGTAACCACACAATGAAGGACACAATGGCACAACAACCTCGCTTGCCATCTAAGATCAAACTGAGTCAGGTCTACCGCGTGATAACACCCTCACCCCAAACACCTACACGATGGATCAGTATGACAATATTACTGAACTGATTAGGCCTGAGTCTCCAGTATAGCGTGGGAAAGTAATGGAACTGCATTTGTAGGCAACCTGCAACCTCAAGCATAAATTGAGTTCTTTGCTAATTATAACAATAATTTTGGGTGGGGTGGCGGCACCCCTCGTAATATTTCAAATTAGCTCAAATTTCTGTGGTGGCCTTTCCTTAACAGTGTTAACAATATTAAAGGGTAAGACATTATAATTTAAAAAAAGCATTTTTTTGGACCAGTCTAATATATATATATATATATATATATATATATATATATATATATATATAAGAGCAAGCAATGGCAGCAGAACAGTGGATAATCAGCAACAAGCCTCAATATCTAGCATATTTTCTGGCTTTCAAAATAAAAGACAAGAACCTTTTCTCAGTATCGCTGTTTAATAACACTGGCCAACAAAATGAAACTTTTTTTTCTCATCACAAACATGATCACACTTTTCTTAATGCATGTTTCGCGCTGATTCCGAATCTGGTTTTATTTTGTTTCTAGCACGTATAGTTATATAGATACACTGGTTTTGATATTTTTAAGTTTTTGATATTGCTGTAAGAAAATTTATGGATGTATAGATCACACTTAGGAATGCTAAACAACAAATACATCATATACCTTATTCAATGTACTTATAAATAAAGAATATATATATTATTTTATTAAAAGCGCTGTGAGTGTGTGTGTGATTTCCTTTTGTAAATTTGGCCTGGATTGTCACGATACAGCATCCAACAATGGTCCGCCATCATGCTTTCATTCCAATATCCTTGGTAGCGCTTCTCCATCATCTGAATATCTTGATGGAAGCGCTCTCCTTGCTCGTCACTCACTGCACCAAGGTTTTCAGGAAAGAAATCTAAGTGGGAATGCAGGAAGTGAATTTTTAACGACATTCGACACTCCATTTCTTTGAAGGCATCAAGGAGGTTCTTGACTCCATCCTTATACGCAGGTGACTTGTTGCTTCCAAGAAAGTTTTCACATATCCATTTGAACGCCAGCCAAGCCTTCAATTCCAGCGGACTTAGAACTTTTTCAAATTCAGTGTCATTCAAAACCTCCCTTATTTGTGGCCCAACAAAAATTCCTTCCTTCAATTTTGCTGCAGTAACCTTCGGAAATTTCCTTGAAAGGTATTGGAACCCTTCAGAATTGACTTTACCCATTGCTTTAACAAAATTCTTCATTAAACCAAGTTTAATGTGAAGAGGTGGCAGATACATCTTTTGGGGATCCACTAAAGGGACAGACTGGACATTGCTTATCCCTGGGACATATGTATACCTAAGTGGCCAGTCACTTTTGGTGTAATGTTCTATAGTGGCGCGACTGTCCCACAGGCAAAGGAAACAACAAAATTTTGTGAATCCTGACTGCATACCCATAAGCATTCCTGTAACTTTTAGATCTCCACAAACATTCCATTGATGACTGTCGTATTTGATTGCCTTAAGTAGTATATCCATATTGTCATATGTCTCTTTTAGATGGACGGAATGGGCAATGGTTTTGGATGGCATTATATTACCAAAATAACTGCTTTCAGGCTTCTCTGCGACGAATCAATAAAGAGGCGCCACTCAGATGCCACATACGTCTGAGATATGGCTGTAAATAGTCCATTGATGTCATGGCAATAACAGAGAGGACCGTCTACTGAAAAGAATGCTGTTATTTCAAAATTCCGCTTTCGGTAGTAACTAATACGAACATTGTTCTCAAGTAAATTGTTCTCCTTTAGTCTTGAGGCGAGAAGCTCTGATTTCTCTTTAGACAGCGATAAGTCTCTAACAAGATCATTCAACTGTCCTTGGGTTAACTTTTTAGGCTCTAAATGTCTACCTTCAAAAGTGTACTCTGGTTCTGTAGATGGTCCGGAAACGCCAGTTGCACCTTCATCACTTTCCATGTCATCTATGATTAGGCTGACCACATTTCCTTGAGACAAAAACGGGACATTGGGATGGCAAAAAAGGGACGGGGGTTATGTAATATTCTGTATTCATGAAAAAGTAAGTACATAAACCGGGACAAAATTGACATTTTTATTAAAACGACGGGACGGCCAGGAAATATTAAAAAAACGGTACTGTCCCGTTCAAAACGGTACGTATGGTCAGCCTATCTATGATAGAATCTAGCCTATCACTTGGGGGAATTGGAATGGGCAATGTTTCATCATGTTTTACTGGTCTACGTGCTGAATCCAAGTTTGGATATACAATCTGGTGTTTGTTCTTGGCAGAAAACCCCATTAAGTTCACACTACAAAAATAACAGTCTTCATGATGATCTCTCGGCTCCCTCCATATCATGGGTATGGCAAATGGCATTGAAGCTTTCTTTTTGTTAAGCCAATCACGTAATCCATTTGAACAGCCAGAACAGATTTGATGTGGCGCCCATGGTTTATCTTGGTCACCTAGATGGCAACCAAAGTATAGCTTGTATATTTTCTTAATGTCGGTTGTAATACTTCGTCGCTGTGCTTTAGTTGTGAACTGGCCGCATACGAAACAGAACTTGTCGGGGTCATTCTTACATTGTCGAGGCATGTTGACTGACCTGAGCAAACTATAAATTCAAAAAAAATGTACACCAACTTGACACAACAAGTTCTTGGACTGGACTGATCTTTTGACACAAAGCACGGCGTTGTTGCCTGAATCACAATGCTGCTAGACGTAAAAGCTCACACCTGAAATACATAAGATGTATGATTAAGATAATTGAAATAAATAAGATGAATAAACTAAAAAAACACAATAAAATAAACACAATCAAATGTTGAAATATTAGTATTTTGCCTATTTAAAATGGTTAAATCTGTGTAGTTATATATATGCCTTCATCTTGAAAACTATACGTGCTAGAAAACATCTGAATGCAGTTTTGGAATCAGCGTGAAAAATGCTATCCAGCCACCACAAAGTTTACTCTGATGAAAAATCTTTGTTGACCAGTGTAATCAAGTCATTCAACTGTATAGAAAGTCTTCCTCTATTTGGTGGCAACTGATGAAAGTACAAACTGCAAAAAGAAATGCTATTGGTATGGAAGATTTCTGCAACTTTTGTGAACATCTACTAAGTTGTACCCCAAATTCAGCTGCCATTGAGAGAGTTTTCTCAACATTTGGACACATCTGGTCCAAGTTATGCAACAAGCTTGAGACAGAAAAAGCAGGAAAGCTGGTCAAAATATACAAATATTTGCGTAGTGGAAGTGAACTGAATGAAGATGGTTTGATTACTTTGAGATGTGCCAGTGCTTAATAAATAAATACTTAACTATGATTACTATCTGAAATTAATTAGTTTATTACTTTTACAGGGCACTTCATTTAATAAAAAATATTTTGGAGTTCAGTTTTAATTAAAAATGAAGTTGAACTGTGCTTTGTGCTTTTGTTATTTATTTAATAAAACAAAGTCCTACATGACTGCAATGACTCTTAAATACATGGTATTGACTGTTGTATTATTTTTAGCAACTTATTACAGTAACTCATTGTTTTAAAATATCTGAAAAAACCTACTTGAGTGGGTTTTAATTGGTTTTTGAGGTGGGCTTTTTCTGGAAAAACCTGCTGGGGACAACTGGGTCGGGTCCAATCAGGCTAACCCTGGTTCCACCACACAATTAGGCTACTGTCTGCTGAAATTCTTTCAATATTCTTAAAATTCCAAAGAACCAAAATGATGCTTCTATTCGTAGCACTGGTTGAGTGTTATTTTTGCAGCAGCTCCAAGCATGTTTTCCAATCATCCTCTGATGTACTGGATGCCAAGCTTGCTAAAGATGTCGATTCCATTTTCATGTGAAGTTGGGTCAAATGAGTAATCGCATGCTCCTGTTCTACTTTGGATAGCATAACATTGAACTTAGGATCCAGATATAATGATGATATCACTACTTTTTGTAGGAGCTCCTTCTCTCTAGTATTCATTGCTTCCAAAAAGTTGTGAGTTAGCACGCATTTAATTTTTGAGATATCACTTTTACACAGAAACCACAATTTGTAGAAGTCTCGTGGAGTCAAATTTTCTTCTTGCAGTCATACTTGCAGTTTTTTCCCAAGCTTGAGGAGAAAGTTTTAAATCGGTTCTATGAGTTCAATAAATTCATCAATGAATGAATGGTCGAAGTTCCACTAAATGGAAGATCATGTCATATGTTGAGTACCACCTCATCACGATGTCTATGATAGGCATATAATACTACTTTGTTTTTAAAATATTCATAATAACTGAAGTTCGCAGCTTCTTAGCAAGTTTCTGCAAATGAACTATAGTATTGCTGCGGTGGCTGCGTAGGCCGTAGTCCCCAAGTATCTGTATCATTGAACCACCCAGCACCTTTTTACATTTCTGGGTTCATGATAGTCAAGAGACTGGGCAAAGAGGTAGTCTCCTCAGGTATCTAGGAATGCCTCTCTTGTCAGTGGTTTATTTCCAGGAGATTATTCAGGTCTGACTCGCACATTAACTGCAAAGGACTTCCCAAGCTCTATTCCCAAACTCCCTCCCCCTTCTTTCCGGGAAACTATTCAGGTCCAGTTCACACGTTAACTGTAAAAGACTCACCCAAGTTCGGGTGACTAAATCCAACTCCTCAATTTGATGAGTGGGAGAACCAACCACTCAGAGTCAAAGAAAGGGCTGGAATTTAAAGGTGAACCTAATGGAAGTAAACTACTGTTTTTTCTTTTTATTATATCTGAAATAAACAATTATTCAGTATAAAAGTATAAACATACCTAACAAAAAAGACTGGCAATGAATCACAATTAACAAAACCACTGGAAAACAAATAACACTTAGTGAGATTTGGCAGAAAGGATAGAAAGCAAGTGGGAGACAAGCACCCGAAATGACCCACAGAATATGAACCCAAGGCCTCCAAGGCCCTCATAGAATTACAACAGAGAAAAGTAAGTTACACATTCAAGTTATATATGGTAGATATATACAGTAGGCACATATATATATATAATTTTTTTTTTCACTGGGCATGCCCATATCAACCCAATGAAAGATGGGCCATGTTGTTGTTGTTAGTCACCTCCAGGGTCGAAACCCTCAGCGCCAAAAAACTGACAGCCGCTCCAGCCTCGCCCAGAGGTTCCCTAATCCCAGTGTAAAGTGTTTGTCTATGTATGTGGAAATGATGTGTTTATCCCAAAGGCAGTGTTGAATGAAATGTGTGCAGGTATATATATATATAATAATAATAATGGAACCATATATTTTCAGGCAAAAAACTAATGGATAATCTGCTTGAGAGAAGATTTGTATCAATGAAAAAACTCAAAGATCTGGATTTATTTAAAGGTTAGTTTTAATTAAAAGTACTTCCTGCTCATACTTTTCACTGGCCACTTCTAACCTTTCAAGAACATGTTTCACATTGGTAAGTGAAAATTTATAAAAGAAATTGAAAAAATCGGGGATGGTATATTTTTTTTATTTAAGGTCAAAGGTCAAGGATATTGTTTTTACATTTTCACTTTAGAGGCTTATGACAAGAGAGATAATATGACAAGCTGTTTAAGATCTTCAAAATGACACTAGAATCAGAACTCTAGCTTTATTAGGTATGTGGCTACAGCAATTTGAAATTTGACTAAATAAAAAATCGGGTCAAAGGTCCAAATTTTGTGACCCCGTATCTCAGCAACCAAAGGTCAGCCAGCTTTAAAATTTGGGAAATTTCAGTTTCTCACACATACCTACTAATGTACCAAATATCATGAAAATCTGAGATGGTTATGTTCTCGGGTGGCTGAATTGACATGGAATGACCTGGAACGAATTAGGCTAAATACATGTATTTTAGGGTTCGCATTGCATTATTTTCGCATAACATGGTGTTTCTGGAACGAATTAATAATGCAATGCGAGGGACCACTGTACTCACTTATAGCACCGATTTATGATAAAATATGGCTGACAATTTTGTTTTAAATGATTAATGAAATAAATTTTTCATAAAATCAAAGTGGAAATATATATATATATATGTTTTTGAAACTGTGACTGAGTATAGATAGGTGTAATAAATCCAGCCAGGTTAGAATCAGACATCAGACCTTTACTTATTGCCCAGTTTGCAGTGCATGCTGGAGCCCTGGAGTTTCCTTTCGCCAAATCCAGTCATCTGTGATTCGGGGTGCACCGGATATGGCAAAATATCCGGTATCCGGTATCCGGCCGGATATGCCGGATATAGGCCAAGACATTAGAAAATTAACACCTGTATGAAAATCTGCCATAATATGATAATAACACATTACAAATATTTTATATACAAAAAAAAATGGAAAGCCCTCCAGGGCCCACCCCTAAACCAGTCCAGCAACACTTTTTATATTAAATCAACACAATACTGATGACAAGAATAAATAAAACATCTGTCCATCCTTAACGATTACAGTTCTATTAATATAATCAGAGCATTTTATAAAAACGTCTAGGCGTTAAATTTTTTGAAAAGAGTAAAATATTGCTAGACCCCTGCACTTGCTTTCCATTCTTTTTTCTCCTTTTTTCCTTTATTTTCAAAACAATACGAAACATTACAAGCTTGACAAATGTAAAACAATACATTGAATACAATATAAAATGCCTGGAATGAAATCAATGAATGGAGGGCAGTATTGTGTAGGTCAGATGCCGCCATTCAGCCTGGGGGTCTTCAGAATAAAAAAAACTCAACAACAGTGATTTAGAATTTTTTTCCGTTGTGGTGCAGAAACAAGAGCATTTCTCCTCTTTTAGGCAATATTCGGGATCGCCTTGCTTCATAGATGTTTCCATATTCAGAAAACATTCTCTCTGAAAATATAGAGGATGCGAGTGTGCAGAGAAGCATTGAAACAATAGTTTTAAGGAGAGGAAATCGGTCCTCCTGCTTCCATATTTGAACTGGACAGCATTTCCTATCTGCAAGAGGTTCAGATGCATATCTGTCTAACTCCCCTGCAATCAGTAGAACAGGAGCAGTCTTTTTTCCAACCTTTCTTCTCTTGTAACTTACTTCCCCAGATTGCTCTCCTTTTGTGATCTCCATAAAACACGCTTCAAGAATGTCCTCTTTGTCTTTCCTCTTTCGCATAGGAAAACTGGAATTTGAGCTGCTTTCGCTCCCATTTTCATTATCTTCACTTTCATTTTCATTAGAATTATTACCACCTTCATCGTTTTCACTACCTATGACTTCTTCAATCAGCCAGGATTTAGCTTGCTCTTTTTGATCTTGTTGAAAGAAAGATAACTTATACCGCAGATCTATTGCAGTCGCAGTCACATAAGCCTGTTTTTCATTATGTTCAAAGACTTCCCATCATTACTCTCCGACAAGAAACGCGCTTGAAGAGAAGTCAGGAGTTCTCTCTTTGTCGTATGAACACCTTGGTCATCATGGACAATCTTTGAAAGAAATCTTTGTAAAATACAAATGCTTGGGATTACGGAAAACGAAGTTGATTTTTCCGAACTCATTTCCTGAGTTAGTTGGAGGAATGGTTTTTATATTTTAAGGAGATTTCGTATCAATCAGTGTCCACTCGAAGGATGTGATGGTAGGTAATTCACTACGATCAGCCAAATTCAGTTGCACTGGAATTTTTAATTTATATAATCTTTCTAGCATCAAATATACACTGTTCCAACGTGTTGGGACATCTTGAACTAATAGGAGAGGCTCAAGATTTTGCTGCACTTGAATGTGTTTGAAATTGTTACAGGCCAAAGGAGAATGATTAAAGTGAGTTGCAAGGCGGCGACTTTTTGCAAGGATATCAATTACACCTCTGAACCATAATTAAGTCACTAATAACCAGTTGGAGTAAATGAATGCTGCAGTGTATTGAAGGTATTTCAGCCAGGTCACTACCAAGAGCCATATTATTAGCTCCATCCCTCACCAATAAATTCCTCTTATTTGCATCAAGATCCCAACTATCCCACATAGAGTGAAACTTTCAGATATATTCTTGCCAGTATGCGACCCTGAGAAATGAGAGGCATGTAGCACAGCATTGTATCTTTCAAAATCTTTACTTATCCAGTGACCCGATAATAATATAAAACTTTAGAAATGAAATAGAAGCAAACTGGAATGAGAAAAGAGACAGATTTTGTACTGTCTCAGCTGCCGTGGGACAGGGGCCATGAAAACGAGAATGAAAAATACCCTCAGAATACAAGGCTCAAAGTTTTTTAATGTCCTGCCAAAATAAGTGAGGAGCCTCCAGCACACCGACCTGAATAATTTCAAGAACCAGTTGGACAGATTTCTGTACAAAGTCCCTGACCAGCCATGCGTGGGTGGCTACGAGGGCAGAAGGAGATAGGAAAGCAATTCTCTCCTTCGCCAAATCCCGCAAATGAGGCGGAGTGCTGCAGAGCCAACTCAAGGCTGCGAGCTTGATCAAAAGCGATCTGTAAACTGAGAGATTTGTTTTCAAGCAATCGTTGCCTAATGAAAGGAGTATTCAAACCGTTTCTAAAAGCATATCTCATATATTCATCCCTGTATTGATCTGCAGAGACCGATTGAAAGTTAGTCTTTACTCAGATGCTTTAGTGCATTCATGTAATGGTCCAAACTCTCTCCCATCTCCTGACGACGGGTGGCTAATAGGTGACGAGTAAACGTTTCATTTTTCGGTTTTATATAAAGTTCATTGAACAACTTTGTAGCATCTTCATAGGTAGTACAATCAACTATGTACTCATAGACTAAAGGAGATACATGGTTTACAAGCAAACTTAGCTTTTGAGTTTGGAGATCAGAAGGTAACGCGGCCAGAAAGTTCTGAAATGTCTTCAACCAGTGACTCCAGAGACGAGACGAACTTGAGGATGAGGGCTCGGCATCAAATCTTTCCGGCTTCAGAAACTTGTCCATATCCTCTGATCTTGAAATTAAGTTGATTAAATTGAAATGAAACGCTCTCCTTTTCTTAGGCTTTAATCAACTTAATTTAACAACATTCCTGTTAAAATAAATAACAATAATATAGTTATGGTACACAAAATATATAATGACAAAGTTATAATAATAATAATAATATAGATACAGTAAACATAGGACATTTATATGAATTGTTTATACTACAGATTAGGATTAATCACATCAAAGAAAATATCATTACCTTGATATAATAAAGTATCTCACATCTCATCAATTTAATTCAGACATCAAGATTCATCATTTTAATTGAATTGAATATAAGCACAAATGATTTACTTAGGTATAACATTCTAATAAAGTCATCATAAACCTGCAAAATAATATTACATCCTTTGAAGAAGAAATCTACATTAATTGGTCTTTCGTGGAAGAAGTGCTAGGAAAAGCGAATGCACTTGCTTGAACCCAGATCAACTGGATCAGAGGAAATGCAACTGCAAAAATGTGTGTGACGAAATTTTTTTTAAAGGCCCATTGCACTGATCCTAAAAATGTTGGTTAATTAATAAGTAAAGGTATTTGAAAGGGAAGGTTACAGGTTCTTGTGTGTATACGGTAGTCACTTGTAGGGGTATACATTTCACAGCAAATGAACCCAGCCATAAATTCTTTAAAGCCAGTCTGAGAAATGGGGAAGGGGTACAGTGATGAGTCTGCTAAAGTAGTTTAGCAGACTCTACCCATTTCCCCTTTTAAGTGGAACTTAGTTTTCCAGGCTGGTTTCATTATCGCTCGTTTCACGATGTCCCTAGTTGGACGGAAGACGTCAAGTGGATCAACCAGCCAACCACACCAAGTGACACGAAGTGAAGATAATTTAGTAGTTTGTCGTATTAAGCTAGTGCAGGTTATTTTTGCCCGTTACAATCACTGGTGTCAAATTTAACTTTATAAATTTAGCGACAGTGACGCGCGTTGAAATTACAGCTTTGGTAAAACAGTATATTCACCAGTGATGTAAGACTCGAGATCTTTTTTTTTTTCTGGTCTCCGTCTCGGCTATGATGGTCTGAACGACATCACTAGTGAGTATGTTTTCAGCATTTAATTGCTGAAAAAGTCATACTATGAATCTCTGAATAAATTGTAAGTAAATTTTCCAATTGTCACTTGATAACCTCTTTAGAATCTTTTTTTCCTGAATGTGAAATACAGAGCTTAGCAATTAGGCATTACACAGTATTGAATACATTCAAAACTTGCGTATGGTCCCGGTCTCGACTATATCACTGATATTCACTACAAACTATATAATGTCCGGTAAGCATTTTTTCCTCCATATCTCGGTTCATAATTCACATTCTTAAATGAGAACATTATAACTCATTATTTAGAAGTGACGTAACTCCTATGGAGTTGATTGTTATTATAAAGTTATTGTGCTCTAGGAAGTTATGGATATTTCTTTTCTTAAAAGTGACTCAACATTTTGAATAATTTCTAGAAGTTTTGCTATATTTTGTCATATTTATTTGAGGATATATATACTGTATAATATATAATATATATATATATATATATATATATATATATATATATATATACAGTGGCGGCTCTAGACTCGATAAAGTGGGAAGGCTGTAGCTTTCGAAAATACTTATAAGGTACAAAAATTAAGAAAACTAGCTTAATAAAATAATAGTTCAATTATAAATACTTAGTATGGTTACTTACCAATGGATGAAATGATTTTATTTAAATATAAAATCCATTTTTCGGGTTCTGGACGTTGCAAAATGATCAATCACTTTTTCATTAAAATTGTTGATATCACTTATCATTCTATTTTCAATTGACAGCATTGCTAAAGCCGTGAGCCTTTGATTCAACATCGAGTTTCTAAGAAATGTTTTATTCTTTTTAAGGTTGAAAAGCATCTTTCAGTTTCAGCTGATGTCATGGGCGTTGTTATTAAAATTTTTACAAGTTTAACTGTTTCTGAAAATGCTGATTCTAAATTATTGTCCAAGAGAACACTTAATAAATCAGTGAGCTTGTCGTTTGAGCAGATATCGTCTCGACCATAAAGAACGGATAGTTCCGTTTTGAGTTTTAATTTGTCAAGCATTGGATATGCTTCAACAGTTTTGCCGAGTTCCACAGTTGGAAAGTCTTTAAGATAGGATTGTGCGGTTGTTGCTTCAATACACCTAGATTGAAATTGTGCGAATAAAATTTCAACTTGGGGCATTATTTTACTGAAGAATTCCAGCCAAAAAGTAAATTCCGGATTATTTAGCATTCTTTTAATACCAGCTGCTGCAAGTCCAGTTTCCTTTGACTGAGAGGTTTCTAAAATGCTGCAGCACTCGATTAGTTCATCTTTTCTTTCGTATACAGCGTTTACTGTTCGACTTTTAAAATTCCATCTAGTTGCTGATACTTGTGGAATTCGATGAGTAATTTTTTCTAATTCAGCTGTTCTTTGAGGAGATTTTGAAAAGAATGCAGGAATTCCAGACAAGCTATTGAAAAAAACTCTTGGTTTGCTAATTTTTGATGTTGCTTCTCAATTATTAAGTTCAGTTGATGTGCGTAACAATGTACGTAATGAGCATTTTTATAGACTTCTTTTATTCTTGTTTGGACGCCTTTCTGCTTTCCACTAAGAGCAGCAGCTCCGTCATAAGTTTGAGCTATAGGTTTCTCCTTATTAGATAGTAAACTATTCAGTTCATTGAGGAGTATTTCGGATAAAGCTTCTCCAGTGAGATTTGGAGGGTTGAAGAAACTCCAAAACCGTTCAACGGGGTTTCCTTTTAGTTCATATCTGAACACTATTGCCATTTGTGATTTATTATAAATATCCGTTGTTTCATCACACATTACAGCTAAGTAGTCAGTTTTTTCAATCTCTTCCTTGATATTCTTTTTGCAAAGAACTAATATAGAATCTAATAATTCATTTTGAATCGTTTTTGAAGTTCCCTTAAAAGCTGTAGCAGTTCGGAAATGAGATTCTAAACTAGGATCTGATTTACACAAGAAATCAATCAAACCGCGAAATACTCTTGGATTTTGGGAAGAGTCACTCTCATCATGGCCACGTAATGGCAACTCAAATTTGCCGCAGAATAATATGCAATCAATAATTTTAGATAGCACGCCCCTATTTCTTTTCACTAATTCATTATGTCTGTCAATCGATTGTCTATGTGCTTCACTCAGCTGATTTCTGATATTCACTTTACCAAGAAAAGATAAGTTCACTACGTTTATCAAATGTTTTTGGCTTTGCTGGTGCTTTATTATCTTTGGAGGCAAATTTTTCAAATTAGAAATGCCATTCGTTGTCCATTCACTTTCTCCTCCAAATAATAAACATGGGAAACAGAACAGAGAATTACTTTGTTCACAGCCACAAATCCAATCATGTTTATCATAAATAGCTGAATTAAATTTGCGAACGTAATCCTTATTTCTACTTTTACCTGTCTCTTCTATATTTAAAGCAGGAGTTGGACGGCCTTTGTTTTTAATTTCAACCTTTTCGAGGTAGGTTAGGCTTGAAAATTTAATTGATTTCAAAAACGTCACTGTATTTTCCATGGCTTGTATGTAAGGGAGAAATAAAAGTTTTAGATAAGCTAATTGAATCAAAATAACCAAGTAGAAATCTGGTTCACAATAATAAATTTAATTGAAAAAGAAGCACGATCAGCCTAGCACAGGAAACAATGACTGACCACACTTGATAACCAGCGTCCGAACACTGCCGTCACGTGCCGTCTGCAACTGTACGCTAGCAGGCTGCATCTGCTGCAGACTTAAAAGATCCAAATTTTGCTGCATATCATATCATTATCTTCTACTTTACCAATAATGTATTTGAAAATTCAGTTTTTAATAGTTTGATATTAACACACGGTGACGGAAGTATAATTTAAATAGATCAACTTTCATCAAATATAGCGAATTAAACGTGAAATTAATCATTAGGGACATCGTGCACCTGGCAGCAGTGCAGTGACCGCACTCACCTCACAGTCCTCACTAAATCTCATACCCTGTATACTGTGTATAGACTGCACGATTGCAGGCTTAAAATTTACATCTTAGCGCGGTAGGCCCTATATTTATATTACATTTTAAATAACCTTTTATTCATCATTGTTTGCTGGAAGTTATCTTTATTTCGTCACATTATTAATATATAAAAATCAGTTTAGTTTAGAATCTCATGTTTTGTTTAATACAACACTTTAAATAAAATAAAGAGACCGTAGAGACGCATTATTCGTCATTTTAGTTGGGGGGTCTGCAGCCTTACAGCCTCTAGGCCAGAGCCGCCCCTGTGTATATATATATATATATATATATATATATATACACACAGGGTGTTTCATAACATGTGGGACGCACTTTCAGGATGGATTCAAGACCTGAAAACAATGAAAAAAGTTTATATAAACATATGCCCGAAATCGCTTTGTTTCCGAGTTCCAGCCCGTTATGTGTTCCAGCCTTACTTTTAAAGGAAGTGCTCAAAATGACCGCCTTGCGCTTGAATACACGCCTGAACGCGCGTCGTCATAGACTGCCTGACGCGTTCAAACATTCCAGGTATTGCTCGGATTTTCTGGCATCCTTGGTCTACACGTTGGCGAAGCATGTCAACGTTGTCAATGGGTGTCACGTAAACGATGGATTTCAGATGACCCCCACAGGTAAAAATCGAGTGGATTCGGATCCGGAGAGCGAGCAGGCCACGCAATGGGTCCTCCACGGCCTATCCATTTATCAGGGAAATGGTCATCCAAATAGTCTCTGGCTACTCGACTGAAATTAGGCGGAGCGCCGTCATGCATAACCACACACGACGTCGGACACCAAGAGGAACTTCATCTAGTAAATCGCTTACATCATTCCTTAAAAAATTGGAATAGGATTCTCCTGTTAATCTTCCAGCAAAACAAAAGGACCGATTAAATTGTCGGCAATGAGTCCTGCCCATACATTGATACTAAATTGTTGTTGGTACCTTGACTGGATGATGGCATGCGGATTCTCTTCGGCCCAGTGATGAGTGTTGTAAAAATTGATCACGCCATTTCTTGTGAAGGCAGCCTCATCAGAAAACAACACGGAGGATAGAAAAAGAGGATCGCAAGCACACTGTTGAAGGAACTAAGTACAAAAAGCCTCTCATGGTGGGAAATCAGCTTCAGTAAGGCCTTGTACTCTGAATGTGATATGGGTAAAACTGCTGTTCTCCACACAGTTGTGTATCTTACACCCTCTGCTGCTGCTATCCTTCGGGTGCTGAGATCAGGATGTTCCTCCACGCGATTCAGGAACCGCTCCTCCATCTCAACAGTCCTGGTGCTGATTGGTCTATCACCATCTGAAATTCGCTTGTTGAATGATCCTGTATCACCAAGACGCTCGTCTATTCTCTGAAAGGTCTTATCTGGCAGACGGCGATTCGGAAACCCTTCCGCATACAGACGTATTGCTGCGACCGCACTACACTCGGCAAGTCTATACATGAGATGCATGTCTGCCATTTCTCTGTTTGAATAAGCCTCCATTCTCATTTCAAATGCACACTATCACTGAATAGCACAAAAACTTTTAAGGTTTTTTTTTGACTGGACTGCACTTATTCACGGTAAGAAGTTACGAATACGAACAGTGAAACACCGCGATGCACCTCTGACTGACTGATGGCTCTACACTCAACGATATTGAAGCATGTGTACGAAACATTAAAATAGGCAAGGCCATATGTGAAATAAGTCTCGTACACACAAACATTGTCGGCAAGCAGTGTTTGTAAACAGTTTGTGTAAAAAATTACTGGAACACAAAACGGGCTGTAACTCGGAAACAAATCGATTTCGGGCATATGTTTATATAAACTTTTCATTGTTTTCAGGTCCTGAATCCATTCTGAAAGTGCGTCCCACATGTTATGAAACACCCTGTATATATATATATATATACTGTACTTAGCAAAATAGGCTAAGCACATATTAACAAAAGTAAATCACTTTTTTTATGTATCATATAGTATACGATTAAAACTAACAAATTTTAGTCTGTCCAAGCCCACAAGATAGAACCCCCAAACGATTGAGATTTTTTTTATAGAACGAATAATTTAAGGTAGCAAAATAATAAATTTAAAATGCTAAAACTTTTATAAACCCAAGTTAATCTAACCCTGCCTGAGCTAATCTAATGTAAGCCTGGATGTGAATATTAAAATGAATGTTGTTTAACTTAGGTTTTACTATACAAAAATTTCTGTCCTGAAACCGGAATTTGAGGAATTCCATTTAAGCTTTTACACGTTTGCATTTGGTAATGTATGTAGTTCTCACCTCGGAATCTTTGGTTCTTACTCGCCAGTTAATTTAAAGTATAAGCCTAATAATGTAAGTAAATTTACTTACATTTGACGTATGTTTGAGAATTCTTTCTTTAAATTAGTCCACTATGATTTCCGATAGAGGACAACCGTTAATGGAAATATAGTATTGGAGTATGTTGGACACGGTCTCGTCTACGTCGTGGCCAATGTCGTAACATCGTTTCCCGTCGATCAGTGAAGTTAAACAACAGTGGGTCTGGTTTAGTTAAGACTTGGTTTAGTCACATCAGGGATCATCCTCTGCGTCTAGATTATATTCATTCTCGTATTCAAAGCATTCAAAGTTAAAGTTGTATATTTTTTGGAAATAAATGCAAATGTTATTAAAGTGTGCCGCGGTACTCTGTAACAGTGTAGAAACTTCCACAAAAAGTATGATTTTTTTAATTCTCCGAAGATCTTTTTAATATCTGGGCATCTAATTGTGGAAGAGTGGACCTAAAATTTGGCCGTGTCATAACAGAGTAATATGTGTTAAACATTTTAATGAATTGATAGAGGCCAAGATTTTGTAGATAACTGATCCATTTTTTGGTTCCGACTGTAGACCTTTATTATAGTGAATTTGAGATGTATTAATCAAATTAGTTTTATCAGGAATGGTAGTGTATATATACAGTATGTATAAAATATATATATAATATATATATATATATATATATAATATATATATATAATGTTATGGCTAGGTCTGTCTAAACACTGGAGACAAATGCATAGCCAAGTGGCTTGTAACAACAGTAGACCTAATTAAATTAAGATATTATGTAAGCTGCTCACGCATAACTTTTTAAATTTCTAGTAGGATATAGGATACATAATTATTTAAATACGCTAGGCCTATTCAGTATTTGGTCAGATTAACACAAACCATGTACGTACGTACTTAAGGGAACGCCAAGAAGGTTAAGAGAGGATGAAGGATTGAGTTGTGTATTGTTGAAGGTAAGGGGCTAGTTGTGTGGAAGATTGTGACGAGTAGACAGATGAAGGAACTGAGTTTTTGAGGCATTGAAAGCCACCAGGTTTTCTCTGCCCTAGTCAGAGATAGCAAAAATATCAGAGGTCAGGTGTACCATAGCCGTCCTACACAAAGTATGGAGTGACTGTTGAGAGGGACGCTTCGTGAAGTGGATGGAGAAGTGAAGAGTGGAATCATCGGCATAGAGTGGACAGGATAGGAAGTGCGAATTAATAGACAATTCATAAATAAAAGGAACAGAGTGAGTGACAGGACAGAGCTCTGAGGAACACCACTGTTAATAACTTTAAGAGAAGAACAGTGGTCATCTATAACCGCAGCTATAGATTGATCAGAAAGGAAATCAGTGATGAAGCCACAAAGACAAGGATAGAAATCAAAGGAGGACAGTTTTGAAATTAAAGATTTGTGCCAGATTCTATCAAGAGCTTTTGATATGTCTAGCGCAATAGCAAAGGTTTCACCAAAATCCCGAAAGAAGGAGGATGACCAAGAGTTCGAGAGATATGCAAGAAGATCGCCAGTAGAGCGTCCTTTCCCGAATCCATACTGACGATCTGAAAGAAGATTGTGAGAAGAAAGTTGTTTAAGAATCTTCCTATTAAGGATAAATTCAAAAACTATTAGAAAGGCAAGAAATCAAGGCAATTGGACGATAGTTGGAGGGTTGAGAACCCTTCTTTGGAACAAGCTGAATGAAAGAACTTTCAGCAGCAGGGAAAAGTACCAAATGAAAGACAAAGACGAGAGACTTTGCCCTGGCAGGGTGTCAGCACAGTAGCACAGTTCTTAAGAACAACAGGAGAAACACCGAGGATCATTCGCTTTCCTAGAGTTGAGC
Organism: Bathynomus jamesi; assembly: GCA_023014485.1. NCBI lineage: Eukaryota > Metazoa > Arthropoda > Malacostraca > Isopoda > Cirolanidae > Bathynomus > Bathynomus jamesi. Next base: position 218,865 of record JAJOZX010000480.1, on the reverse strand, counting down.
CCAGGTCAGGAGAAAAGACGGCAACTGAGCCGTCGGAATGGAAAAGAGGAGGGAAAGAAAAGGAAGTAAAGTTGATAATAAAAACCCACTCTAATAGACCAAGTTTATTTCCACAACAGTTTCGATGCCCACTGGCATCCTCTTCAGGTATCCACCCGAAGACGATGCCAGTGGGCATCGAAACTGTTGTGGAAATAAACTCGGTCTATTAGAGTGGGTTTTTATTATCATATTTTGACCTTCACGTAGAAAAAAGTGATTTTTTTGCATTTAGGAAGTAAAGTTGTTGAAGAGGTTCTTAGCTAGATGCCAGAAAGAGCGAGAATAATTAGATGGTTGACGGTATGAGCTTCAGATTATATATATATATATATATATCATATAAGGGGTTCCCAAAAACCTAAGCCCCCCCATTTGCAGCTTACATGTTTACTTATATCGAAATAGTTTTTAGTGATTATAAAAATATATAAAATTCTTTATTTATTGCAGGTATTAAAATTACTCTAGCTGATAAAGTGATAATATAATGGCTTCTCAATTAATTTGTGATTCGGAGAGGCAACGTGTGATAGATCGCATACGAGCAATAACATTTCGGGAAGCTCGTGATGCTGGAGCCACCTCTCAGGAAACAAAGGACATCATTGAAAGCGGTACGCGTAAGCGGAAAAACAGCTGTGCTAAACTTTCTAGAGAGATCGAAGTGTTGAGAGGAAAGATCGTTAGTGGTGAGATCATTCGACTGTACCGTCATAGGCAACGTTTAAAGCCTTGACATGAACTTCCAAAGCCAAGAAAAACTCAACATCGATGACAGAATGTGGTTTGCCCATTATCTTGAAGATTGGGATGTGGATGATTTCATGCATTTAGCTGTCTCCGATGAATTTTTTGTTTACGAAACACGTCGGCCTAACTACCAAAATGATCGAGTGTGGGCCACAACACCAGATGAAATCGATGACACTGAACATTATCGCGAATTATTAAAAAGTCCAGACTGTGTTGTTGTGTTTGTTTTGTTCACTGCAAAGAAGCTCATGTGGGTGCTGAAGCCAAATGGTCAGAGTTGGGATGGACAGTATTTTCGTGATATTATTCAGTCCCAGCATGTCATTCCTTTTCTAAGAAATCCAAACAATGTTATGGATGTCGATCAGGTCACACTTCTGCACGATAAGGCCCCCTGCTTTAAGGCATTAGCCACTCAACAGTTGTTGCGGAACCATGAGATCGATTTCTTTGGAAATGAAGAATGGCCAGGAAATTCTCCTGACCTGAACGTCTGTGAACACATTGGATCAGTTATAAAGGACAAGGTTGAATGTCTCTTGTTTCAAGAACCTGCAGCAAATCGATTTTCGAAGGATACAATGACGCAACACATTGAAACTGTTTTAGCAAATTTGCGTAACGATCAAGATCTATTGACGTCACTTTTGGCAAGCTACCCAAAGCGAATTCAGGTTGTCTTGGAAGCCAATGGCGGGAACACCAAGTTTTAATTGTTTCTCATTAAATGCAGGATTAAATTCTCTTTTGTAAGGTATGTTTAGATTTACTGTACCTCTAATGGTTTAGGACATGGGCGGGGGGGGCTAAGGTTTATTGGAGCACATTGGAGTACATTCGCACTAATTTAAAACTATCTTCCTGTTCTAAACATACAGATTCTATTTTTTTTATTTTTTTTTTTTACATAATTATTACATTTATTATTAAATTTATTACATTTAATATTGCATAATTATTTATTACAGAATTTATAAATTTATTATTACATTCGTTATTACATTGTTGTTTATTATACAGAACTTATAAACCGAAAAACGAATGAAAAAGGCGATTAGGAAACAATCCAGAGACCATTGAGAAATTCGCACCTAGGTTAGATACCGTTCTCCCGACACCGGAAGGGCATTTTATTACAGGGTCCGCTTATAAGTACATTCGCACAAATTAAAACTATCTTCTTGTTCTATACATACAGATTCTAATATTTTGACATAGTTACTGCATTTATTATTGCATTTACATTTTTTAACATTTATTATTATTACCTTTACCCTAATTATTAAATTTATAATATTACCTTTATTATTACATCTGTTGCATTTATACTTATTTCCACATTTATTACTTCCATTATTACATTTACTAAAAGCGAGTAAGGAAACAATCCAGACACCTTTAAGAAATTCACACTTAGGTTCGAACACGTTCCCACGACTCCGTAAGGGATTTTTTGACCAAGAATCTCATTAAAGGGTCTAACTTATAAGTACCTTCGCACAAATTAAAATTATCTACTTTTTCTATACACACAGATTCTATTATTTTTTTTTCTTTTGACATAATTATTACATTTATAAAGCACCTTAATTGATTCCCAATCTATAGCATGATTATTTTGGCTGGCGTGATAAAAAATGGCATTATTAGTATTACAACTTCTGAAGGCATATTTGTGTTCTTTAATACGGGTTTCAATATTTCTTCCAGTTTCTCCCACGTAATAATTATTTTCAAAAGAAAAATAATAGAATCTGTGTGTATAGAAAAAGTATATAATTTTAATTTGTGCGAAGGTACTTATAAGTTAGACCCTTTAATGGGATTCTTGGTCAAAAAATCCCTTACGGAGTCGTGGGAACGTGTTCGAACCTAAGTGTGAATTTCTTAAAGGTGTCTGGATTGTTTCCTTACTCACTTTTAGTAAATGTAATAATGGAAGTAATAAATGTGGAAATAAATATAAATGCAACAGATGTAATAATAAAGGTAATATTATAAATTTAATAATTAGGGTAAAGGTAATAATAATAAATGTTAAAAAATGTAAATGCAATAATAAATGCAGTAATTATGTCAAAATATTAGAATCTGTATGTATAGAACAAGAATATAGTTTTAATTTGTGGGAATGTACTTATAAGCGGACCCTGTAATAAAATGCCCTTCCGGTGTCGGGAGAACGGTATCTAACCTAGGTGCGAATTTCTCAATGGTCTCTGGATTGTTTCCTAGTCGCCTTTTTCATTCGTTTTTCGGTTTATAAGTTCTGTATAATAAACAACAATGTAATAACGAATGTAATAATAAATTTATAATTTCTGTAATAAATAATTATGCAATATTAAATGTAATAAATTTAATAATAAATGTAATAATTAAGTAAAAAAAAAAAAATAGAATCTGTATGTTTAGAACAGGAAGATAGTTTTAAATTTGTGCGAATGTACTTAATGAAAATGCCCTTCCAGTGTCGGGAGAATGGGATCTAACCAAGGTGCAAATTTCTTAACGGTCGGTCCCTGGACTGTTTTTCCCTCTTGTTTTGGTTCATTCGTGTTTCTGTATCCACCCGAGGAGGATGCCAGTGGGCGTCGAAACTGTTGTGGAAATAAACTCTGTCTATTAGAGTGGGTTTTTATTTTGATATACAACAATTTATGCTGAATTATAGTAGAGCATAGTATAATATAAAAAAGTGTTTAACAACATCAAAGCAGTCTGAGTCAATCAGCCAAAGTCTTCTTCAGGGCATCAGGGTATCGTCGTCGGTGTTCATGTACGACCTGAAGCACAAACTGCAGTTGTTCTTCATCTTTCGTCAGCAGTCCACAGTACTCCTGTATAAGCGCCACGCCTCGCTCGGTGTGGTCGTTAACAACGCTCAGGGTGTTCACTATGCGCTGGGCCAGCTGATAGCTCTGCAGTGTACTCTATAAGGCCGGATCTTCTTCTAGAAATGTGGTCGGAAGTTTCAGCAGCTCGAACAGCGATAGCGACCTCTTAGATACGAAGCTTGCCAGCTACCGCTCTTTGACGGACGGTCTTAAGATCTGCTTGAGCTTTTTTAGGTGGTTCCTCATCACTTGGATTACTCTCTTGAATGGTCTGGACCATAGTGTGCTTCTCGTTGGCTGGTATATTGTCGTCGAATAGCGAGAGGGCGACAAGCTCTTCTGACAGGTACCACAAATGGGAGCTGAATTTATCAGCTGCGACTTTAGCAATTGCTAGGTGGACAGTTTCATATGCGACGAGATCTTTCATGAACTGTAGATCGTTGGCAGGAGCAGCAGCAGCACTTGGTGCTGTGAACCAGGCCTTTATGTAGAGGCGAGCTGTGAAGACACAAATGTCACTTAGACCTCGCTCTTCCCTTGGAGTGAGTCAGATCTGGGAGCGGAAAAGCCAGATCTTGATCGTGTAGATTAGTTTTGCCATCCAGCGTGCTTTATGGATAGCACCTGGGCCCCTGAAGCGCACATCTCGATCCGGTTTACCACTGAGGAAGATGAGGCAGAGTTGAAGCAGCTGTTGGTAGTCGTCTCTGAGCTGGTGCTTGGAAAGCTGGTGGCGGGTGAAATCAATTGTGCTTTCCTTAATATCTGAAAGCTGTGCGGCAGTTCTTTCATCAGAAGAAGAGTCTTGATAGCGACTTTGGTTGATAGATGGCCACTGATCCTTGAAACGCTTGAAGATGCCAACATTGGGTGCGTTAGACTCTCCCATGCACTGCACAAAGACAGCACCGATGACAATTTCAAAGATATGGTGGCGACAAGCTAGGAAAAGGAGGTTTTGCCCCAGACTCTGTTCAATGCGTATGCAAGCTCCATTAATCCTTCCTGTATTTGAGCTGGTGGTGTCGAAGCTCATCGCAACTACATTTTTGTCCACTCCCCACTCCTTTAGCGAATCACAAACGGCCTTGGCTTGCGCTTCGCCGGTTCCTGATCGAATTTTAGCTACAGTGAGCAGCTGCGAGACCCCAACTCCTGTGATTATAACTGGGAGGCGTTCAACGTGCTGATTGCCAGTGATGTCGGTGAGAAGCTTCCCGTCCCAGTGCACCACCAATGGAACGTCTGCTTTGAACTCGTCCTTCAGCTTCTCAGCAGTCTTCTTTCGCTGGTTTCGCCGACTTTGCCTGATCGTTTCCTGATTAAGAGCAAGATCACTGATGTTATGACCGAGATTTTTTACTGTTTCGGTGACAATCATCATTGCCTTCCTATCAGAAACTTTACATCGATCGAGTGTAGCTGTCATCCTTTCTGTGATGACCAACTTTCTTCCGCGCTTTGTTGTAGGCTTTTCACTGCTCGGTCCTGGCTCGCCATGTTCCAGAACTTCTGCTTCTGCTTCACTGCTCGAGCTCGATGCTGTAAGGATGACAAAGGAAGTGGCCATCTCCTGCAAATAAAAATGTCAGTTTTTAGATAGAAATTAGGGCAGACAGAAATCCTAGCTACTACGGTATAATATTGAAGCATTGTGTAAAATTTTAAATCTACGAAAAGAGTACTATAAATTGAGTATGTAAATTTTAGATTTACAAATATTTGTAAAATTTAAGTAAAACACTAGAAAAGCAAAAAGATACCTGTGAGGATCGTTGGTGGTGACGTCTTTCGTCTTCCTCCACTCGTCTTTTCACACTCCTCTTCTCCTTTTCACGCAAAGTGACGTCCAAGCCAGTCATACAGCCACGTCTTCACTTCTCTCTCTGAGCGAGCAGGAACTCGCGGTCTCTAGGAATTTTAATCAGAGTGAATGCATCTGCATGTACGATATCGAACAGATCATCGAGAACATTACAGAATTTAGCCTCATTGTCCTTCTGTGTTCTCGTCTGGCGCGCTTTATTACAAAGAAAAAAATATGATCGGTGCAGAAAACATTTTTTTAGGAGGAGCATACAATTCAAGTGGAGTTTTAGCGCCTTGCCCTTCTTATCTAAATCTGTTCTGAATTAATTCAAAATAACAGGATCGAGCGAGAAAAGGCCCTGGCTAATGTTGAAATTGTTTGTAATTTGAATAAGGGCAGACTCAAGAATGTTTCTCTTAACAATGTTGCTTGAGTGAAACAAAATTTAAGAATTATTCCAATCAACACGATGGGACAACTCTGACAAATGGACAAAAAGGGCATTGGATGACTGTCCCGTTCTAATGGAATATTGATGTTTTACACGCGTGTTCAACTCTTTTCCAGTTTGTCTAATGTAAAAGAAGCCGCATTGTTTACAACAAATTTTGTAGATAATGCCCGAATTATATTGGTAGGACTATTCTTTATTATGACATTTTTCACAATATTGTTATATGAAAATACTGCATTAATGTTCAAAAGTTTAAATATATTAGCCTTGCCTAAAAAAACCTGGGGAAAATGGAAGTACTAAACTATTCTTCCACAAAGTGCGAGAATTATTTTTTACACGATAGAAGGTTCGGTTTGCCTTGTTAAGACAAAATTCCCAAAACGCAGATGGGTAACACAAATCACTTCCAATATTTTTTATTTTTTCTAACTCAGCATCCATGTATTTCGGACTAGCGAACCGAAGAGCACGGTGAAACATTGAAGAAAATATGACTTTCTTGATGGGGGTGTCATGTCCGGAGTAAAAGTGTACATAGGACAAATTGTTTGTTTTTCTGATAAATACTAAACTTAAAACCTGAGCTTTCCCTACGAACACGCACGTCCAAAAACGGGACTGAGTTGTTTTGTTCCACTTCCAAAGTAAACTTAATGGAGGGGACTTGATTATTTAACTGAACGAGGAAGTCATCCAGGTCACGCCTCATGGGCCAGATGCACAAAATATCGTCGACGTACCGCGACGATGGGATGCCAACCCCAGGATTCTTTGAATGTAAGTTATTTCGGAAAACTTTGCTACCAAAATGTAGAGAATAATAATGCGCTTCAATCTGAATAGTTTTTATTAACCTTTGAGTTAAATTTATTAAATTTTTTATATCTCTTTGGTCATTTTGATGCATTTTCTAAGGAAAAAATGCTGCTGTTTTATATCTTTGGAAGATTTGAACTGCAATAAAATATTCTTATATACTTTGGATGTCACCGCCATCCATAGAGCATCATCCCAATGCAGCTCTGCGCCGATGGGCTTTGAAAATATAAATAAAAAAAGCAGATGGGCTTAAGTGAGCAACACTTTTTTGGTTTAGAGATTCAAAGTGGGAACAACTTTGCACATGTTTAGATTAAAATTAGTAAATTTTGCAAGAAAAAAAATGACAACTGTAGATTTAAATTTTTATTAATCTAAAAAAATATGCAAAGCCCCATCGGTTTTTTTTTATTTTTTATTATGAAATACAAACACAAAACATTTTTAATCAAATAGAAACAAAGTGCTATTCTTGAAATTATAATGAAAAATTATGAATGAAATGAAATTATAAATGGAAAGAAATTACAAATTCAAGAGACCTTGTTTGGAAAACTTTGGGAAAACACGCCTGTTTTCCTCTACAACTTGAAGCAATGCCTGAAATTCACCTTCATCCCGACATGAGCCATGAAAATCCTGCAAAAGTTTAATACGCCTTTCTGCAGTGTCATTAACAACCTTAGTTGAAGAGCGTGTTCTGTTCATCCGTTGAAAATCATTGTTGCTGTCCCACGTTACAGCTGGAGCCCTTATCCAATCTCCCGTTGAACCAAGGACTTTGAACACAAACCATGAGTTTGGACCAACTAATTTCTGAATTTTAATTCGTTCTTTTAGGATGGGAAATATCGGCTTACCCTGTTTGAATTCTGGTGGTTGATTGAAAGAGGAAAGTTTTTTGGCCACCTTGTCCTTTTCACTATGAGGTAAATCTCCAGAGAGAGAAAGGGTTACAAGTTCTTCAGATAGGTACCAGTAATGACCTTTTAGAGTGTTGAGGGCAGCTTCCGCTACTTCCATGTCAATCTTTTTGTACTGAACTAATTCGTTGTATAGGAGGAGGTCATTTTCAGAAGCCTGAAGTGGGTTGGTGACTGATAGCCAGTACTTGGAGTAGATCAGCGATGTAAACAAGCATACTCTTTCCAGCTATTTTATTGTAACATTATCATAGCCGGCTTGGTCTGAAAATGCTAACAACTTATTCGTATACAATATGACAGCCATCCATCTGGCGTGATGGAAAGCTCCTGGCTTGATCCAGTGTATTCCTCTGGCAGAAATTTCTCCTAAAATGAGCATAGTTGTTTCAGCTACCTCTTTGTAATCATCCCTGGGAAGGCTCTGGTTATCTTTGAGCAAATCTGTCATAAAATCTATGACGCATTTTTTCAGGTCCTTGAGATGTCTGTCATTGATAGATAGCTGTTTGAAGGGTTGCTTAGTATCTAGCTTCTCCCATATAACATCTCTGAAGGTCTTGAAAGATTCGTTTTCGGGTGGAGTACATTTTCCAAATACCTTTAGATACACTGCTGACAAAACTCGTTCTGCCATATGGTGGCGACAAGCGAGCCATATTAATTTTTTTCCAAAGAGGTCTTCCAGTACTTTACAAGCCCCTTTTATCCAGCCAGTATTGGATGAAGTAGTATCGAATACCATTCCGTAAACCTTATCCTGTAACTTCCATTCTTGGATCGTGCTAAAAACAGTACAAGCTTGTGTCGATCCAGTTGAGATACCGATATCGGGTATCGAGAGAAGTTTCTCAACATTCTCTTCCGATATAAGTATTGCCAATCGATCCTGCTTTCCTCCTGAAACATTCAGTATCATTTTGCTGGCCCAGTGGACTATGCAATATTGAGGTGGGTTGAACGACTCTAATAGTGTCAGCAGTAGTTTTCCTCGACTTCTTCGCAGCTCGCGCAGAAGTACTTTTCGATAATAACATCTCTTTTAAATCTAGCCCACATTCAGCTGCTACCACAGATGCAAATGTCGAGCGTTGTCCGACTGGTAATCCTAAACAATCAGCTGTATTAGATATTAATGTTGACTTTAGTAACTTAGGACGTTTTGATGGGCCTGGGCTCGGAGTAAAATCATCTTCACCATTACTTGAGTCCACTAACTCGCCTTCAGATGATTCAAGTTTGTGTGTCTCTTCTTCTAATGCCTTTCGCTCTTTTTCTTTCAATTTTCTTCGTTCTTCACCTTCTATTCCAACAGTCTTTTTGATCAGTTTGGCTACATAAGCTTTATCGATCGGACTCAGAGAATATATTCTAGCACTTCGGTGATCTTCCAAAAAGCGAAGATTCTCATTCTTCTGTTGTATACAGTAGTTCTTAATGTATCATTTTGGATCTCATTACATACATTTTCAGTTGATATATCAAATAAGTTATCTAAACGAGACAGAAAAGATGTTTTTTGGTTTCATAACATTTCTTCTTTATATTTTTACCCAACTTCTCATGCTCTTTTATCAAATCCCACAACATTTTTTTGGGTCCTTTCTGCTTTCTAACGGATTTTGATGGTATGCCATCCATAATCTTCACCTTTTCTACCTTATCTAATACTCTCAAAATATTTTCTTCCTTTGACACATTGTCGCTTTTCATTTGGTCCCTTCTCAAGAAGAAAAAGTGACTAAGAACTTCACTATTCGTTGGAAGCATGCTTCCTTTTCTTGCGCATATGTCTTCCACTAACTTTCCCAATAAGGAATCATATTTTCTTAGGTCTGTTCTTAATATTGGCTTACTGTTAGCCATGACTATTGACTAATTTTAATAAACTATAAAATTAAGCAAATCTATAATAGAATTCTGAAAGAAAAGCAAATTTATCATACATTTGGTTTTCTTTGCATACTTTTTGTAGATAAAATCTGGAAATACTGTAAATAAATGTTATAGAAATGAAAACAGAGGGAAAAATTTCATAAGGTCCACTTAAATATCAGCACCGTATACAACTAAAATAGTTTTAAAACGTTCACAATAAGAGGATACCGTTATTATTTACATTTTGGTAGCAAAATTTTTGAAATACGATGATTAGTAAGGAAACTATGACCAAAAATATCTCCAAAAATCACCATTTTTTTTGCGTGAATAGGGGGCTTATTTTTCAAATGGGGGGCGGGGACCCTAAATATTATCGGATTGTCTTTATTTTGATTTATTCATGGTTTTTGGTCAATTTGTCACGATATAAGAGGTAAGCACCGTAACTTTTCAAACAAAGTCCAAAAGTGACACCCTAATGAACACACGTTGAAACTGATCACTCTATCGTTGGTTTCAGTGCGTATATTATTCAGTTTTTCAGTAAGATCCAGGGAATTTTTTACGTGTTTAATCAGAGATAGTTCCGAGAATAGGGTACTAAACTTTGACAAGCCATATGAAGAGTTTATAAGTATGAAACCCAGAGAGCTAATAACAAGGCTCATAGAGTTGCCACCCACCTACTTTTTTTTAATTTTGGCTTAACAAGGCAAAACGAACTTTCTATCGTATGGAAAATAACCCTCGCACTTTCTTGAAGAATATTTTAGTACTTCCACTTTTCCTAGGATTTTTAGGCATTTCTAATGTACTTAAACTTTTGAACATTATTAACATAGTATTTTCATGTGACAAAATTGTGAAAAATGTCAATAAAAAATAGTTCTACCAATAATTCAGGCATTATCTATAAAACTGGATGTGAACGATGTGATTTTTACATTGGACAAACGCGAAAAGACTTGAACACGCATGTAAAACAACACTAATATTCCGTTAGAACGGGACAGTCGTCCAAAACCTTTTTTGTTCAATCATGCTGATTGGAAAAATTCTTAAGTTTTGTTTCACTCAAGCAACATTGTTAATAGAAACTTTTTTGAGTCTGCCATTATTCAACTTACAAACAATTTCAACCTCAATCAGGGCCTTTTCTCGCTCGACCGTGTTATTTAGAATTCAATCAGAACAGATTTAGATAAGAAGGGCGAGGCACTAAAACTCTGGTAGTTTTCCACGTGAATTGTATGCTTCTCCTGAAAAATATTTCTGCACAAATCATATTATTTTTTTTCCTATGTGATCTATACAAAATACCAAATACAAACTACAAATTCCAAAAGCGCTTGAGTACTATTTTGTGTTTTACTTTCCTTCGTGGTTATTTTCATCATAAATATTATTCACGTGTTACTTTTGTGAAATAATTTTCACACACACACACACACACACACACACACACACACACACGCATATATATATATATATATATATAGATATATAGAGGGTGGGCCGTAAGTTTCCATACATAGGAAAAATTAAACGTTTGTTTTTATGTTTCAGATACCCTAAGAATATGCGTTTGACGAAAGAGCAACGAATTGAAATCATACTGATGGCTGGGTCGGGAAGCAGTCGCATGGTTGCAATGAACTTTAACAGACAACATGGAACGAACATCACACACGACACTGTGGCAAAACTTATTAACAAGTTTCAGAAAACTGGAAATGTTGCAGATCAACCGCGAAGTGGTCCAAGACGTACAGCCACCGATGAAGACACAACAGCTACGATACTTACAGCGCTTACACGGAGTCCCAGAAAAAGTACACGACGGTTGTCTGCAGAAAGTGGTGTCAGCAGATCGAGTATCAGGCGCATTTTGAAAGCAAACAAATGGCATCCATACAAATTGCATATGGCACAGCATTTGAGTGAAGACGACCCGGATAGACGGATGGAATTCTGTGAATGGGCATTAACCAAAGTGAACGAGGATGCAAACTTTTCAACTAAGATCTTGTTTACTGATGAAGCAAATTTTTACGTCAATGGAGAGGTTAATCGGCAAAACATACGTTATTGGAGTAATGCTAACACTAACTGGCTGAGTCCGACGAAGATGCAAGGTGCCGGTAAAGTGATGGTGTGGGCCGGGATATGGGGTGACAGAATTATTGGACCAATTTTTGTCAGTGGAAATCTTAATGCCGAAAGGTATCTTAACATGTTGCAAGAAGAGATTTTCCCATCCCTGCTAAACGAGGAAGGTAACTTCCCAGTTTACTTCCAGCAAGATGGAGCTCCACCTCATTATGGTCTTCACGTGCGTCGGTATTTGGATCAGCAGTTTCCGGATGCTTGGATTGGTCGGCGTGGTCCTGTGGAGTGGCCTCCCAGATCCCCAGATCTCACCCCCCTTGATTTCTATCTTTGGGGGCACTTGAAGGCCATGGTGTATCAGGAAAAGATACGAGACATAAATCATCTAAAGGAACGTATCACCAACGCCATTACAAGCATAACGTCAACTGTGCTAATGCGTGTTCATCAACAGTGGGGAACACGTATTGAAATGTGTTTTCAAAACAATGGCAACCATGTAGAGCATATTATATAAATAAAAATGGTTGTCCATAAAAAAATGTTTATTTTTCCTATGTATGGAAACTTACGGCCCACCCTGTATATTGCTTTGAATAAAAAGACCACCCTTCGAAATCCTCCCACTTAAACCACCAACCAGAAAATTTGAGCGTCCACTTTTCTTTTGAGATTTAAGTTTTGGTGTTTGGTTAAAAATACAATAGTTACCTTTTTCTTTGATGTATTCGATCCGAAGAAAATGCAACGAGTTTCTTGCGTATATTGAGGTTCTGAGGTTCTGCTGGGTCCTATCTGCTTAACAGATAGCTGGTGAGGGAGCTATGTTTTGGGGCCTCTTTGCCAGTAACCCGTTGCCCACACTTGGCTTCCATCATGAAAAAGAAAAACTATAGTATTTGTCATTTACCACTACTTATTCGGACTATAGTGGATTTAATTTTCTCAGAAGAGTTCCCTTCCCTGTTCCATGCACGGTCTGTGTGTAACATAAACGTTTCTCAGGGGACCATTCTGAATTCTAACATATATGCATATCAGTAAAATTATAAAATTATAAAGGTTTAATTTTTCCGTTTGGTTGGTATTATTTATAATAATTTGTGGTGATTTTCATAACACCTTATTTAATTCTGTCAGAATGTTGTGGTTCAATCTTCCAGATGTGTCGTAAATTTCTTACGACAAATTGTTAACAATTATAATAATATACGTGTGTTTATGTATATGCAGAGTCGCTACCATCGGGTCTTTCCAAAAGCGAGCTGACGTCACTACAATCAGCTGTTCTTGAAGTACTCGAATTTCATAAAAACAAGCCCCTTATACAGAGGAAACATAGCCCACAGAAAGAACAAAAATTTCTCGACTGTTGATTGGTCCGCGCACCGTGGCTTCTCCGCAATGGGAAGCACCATGTTGACAAATCAATTTTCGATTAGCATCGACCAAAGCTACACGCTTTTTCGCTCGCCCTTTACAAATTGAATTTTCAAATTAATTTTTCTGTTCAGAACCATTTACCGTTAGTAACAACCAGAGTTGGGCATGTTACTTTCTATAAGTAACGGCATTACTGCTACCGTTACATTATAAAAACGTAACGTCGTTACCACTTCAGTTACTCCTATGAAAAAGTAACGCGTTACGTAACGGCGTTACTGGTAACGCCGTTACTCCCAACACTGGTAACAATTGAGAACTTCTATTTCCCGAACTCATATTATTTTACGTTACAATCATCCATCTTAACATTGTAGCCTATCTTTAGCAAAGCTGATAACACCGCTTTCAAATTTATTCTGCAGTCAGTATTTAACAAATTAATGAGTAGTAATACATCTAGTAGTTTATGTGACTGGGAACTATTTCAGGATTAATTTGACCTTACGTTATTGTTAGCGGCCCATCGACATCGGGGACATTCTTAATATCGCTGGTAAATTATTCCTGAGTTATTAGGTACACTCGTCAACATCAGCGACTATTCATTCAAGGACTAATATAACTTCCTCTCATTCAACCTCGCCTAATTTATTTCGGTAGGCTAACGCGATCGAACCAGGCGTTACTTGGCCTAGACTCAGGCCTAGAGGGAGATGGAAACCTTATTAGTTCCAAAGTGGTCCTTCAAAATATAATTAAAATACCAAATTAAATCCGGAAAGGCGTCAGGTTCGATCCGATCCCAGTACATATTTACTCTTCAGCATCCACCGTAATTGAAAGATTAAGGGTTTAGAATGATTAGAGTCGATCAATATTTCCATAGTTTATTAGTAAATTAAAGTGGATAGTAAATCTGATCGACAAATCCGATCGAGCCCCATTATACAGCTCATCTGCCTCTCTGCCTCTATATCTGCTCGGTTTTAGCTCCACAAGGCCTTATATAATGGTAACTGGACGTTTCGATCACATGCCAGTTCGATCACGTGCCAGTTCGATCACATGTCAGTTCGATCACAAGCCAATATGATATATATATTAATGAACGGAGGAGGCATATAATGTCTCCAATGTGACGCAACTGTGAGTTGAATAATCTAGTCTTTACAGAATAATATTTCTATTAGCAAAATCAACTTGCGATATTAGAGTAGTTAGAGAAAAGCAGATAATTTCGAAAATTTGGAACATGCAGAAAAAATAGAAGTATTTAGAATATATAGAAATAGATATACATGTAATATATAGAAAGAAAGAAATACAGTAAACCCTCGTCCAACGCGTGTTTATCCAGCGTTTATACACAGAAAAATAAATGCGAACAATTATTTGCCGAGAGCGGAAAATTTGATTTTACACGGTCCGCTAAACACGCTCTAATACAGTAGTACTGTACGCGTGCAGTGCGCGCTCTAGTGTTTTCTCCTACACTCTTCAACACTCCCCCATCTCCCTCCCTCTCGCGTCACCCTTTGCATCACCTTTTGTCTCAGTCCCGCTACCGCGTTAAGTTCAGTGAAGTTGTGTTGGATTGTTTTTGTCGTATTTTGCCGTTGTTTTGCTATTACCCTTAGACAGCAGTATGGCACAAAAACGTAAAGCATCTGCAAGTAATAGTGAAAAGAAGAAAAGTCGTAAGATTATGACATTAGCCGAAAAAATAAAGATTTTAGAAAAGTTGCGTGGTGGTGTGAGCATAACATCACTTGGCCGCGAGTATCACGTGAATGAGTCTACCATACGCACCATCCGAAAGAGTGAAGAAAAAATACGTGCTTTTTTCATTTAATATATTTTTATTTATCATATATAAATATCATTATGTTTATGATTTTATTATTTTCTTATTTCATATACAATATAGGTAGGGGAATTTATTTATGTGTGAATAAAAAATCTACGTATCTAAGTATTAATGGGAGACTTTACGCGGCCGCGTTCACGTATCCCCATTTATTCCATAAGGTATTAAGTTTGTCCAACGCGGATTTACCTAACGAGCCGTTCTCGTGGAACCTAACCCTCGCGTTGGACGAGGGTTTACTGTAATTGAAATGGAAACTTTATTAAGAAAAATTAGGTTACTTTTTTCAATTATACAATACTTAGTATTTTTTAGAATGGTACATATGATTAGGTAAATTCCTAGTTTAGAGGCGTCCTTCAAATTTTTATTGAACATGCATAAAAGTTACACCACTGGATTGGAAATAATTTATTATAAACGTTGAGAGGTGGAAACAGAACCTAACCTAACCCAACCTAACTCGGGCATTATTCGATCTAACCCAGGCATTAATAATAATATGCTTAATAACTTTTCAAAACACAAAAACACACACTTTTCCCTTACAATGTAAAAAATGTGGCTTATTTTAGCATGAAGAATAAAATGTTACATTACTGATAAGTTGGAAGCGGAAACCTAAAAGCTTAGATTTGCTCCTGATACAGACGATGGGTGTCAAGAATATATCATAAAATATATTCTTTTATTTATAAAATACACAAAATTATAAAATTTCCACCCCCACTGTTCATAAATAAACTATTGCCTATCCGATGATATAATATTTACACATATCCATTGCGTATTAAGACGACTCCTCCAAACTAGGACGGAAAAAGAACTAACTCCAAAGACAACAACAACAGAAAACAAAAATTGAAGAGCGTAGGCCGCGATATACAGGGCCTAATTGTAAGCCATACAGAGAGAGACGACGACATTGTAAAAGCGATAAAGTTTAAGCACAAATACTTCCATAATTTTGCAAAAAGGAAAAGGAAAAATCACGTGAATATCGGACCTTTGATGAATGAAAACAATATATTAAATGATAATCTAAAAGAAGTATCTGAAATACTAAGAGCTCAGTATGACTTATCTTTCGGTACCCACAAAACTGATAAAATAATAGGCACTAGAAATGTCCTCTGAAGAAGAATTACAAAGGGAAAGTATAACGACTTTGATTTCACGACAGATGATATCACACAAGCTATAGGGAAGCTAGAAACACTCAGCAGCAGGCCTGGACAAATGGAACGCTCTACTGATTAAAAACTGCGATATTGAAATCACTAAACCCTATTTTGAACATGGAGGTGATCACTGGACACAGGAGAAATACCGACCATCCTGAAGAGAACAAACAATTTATGAAAAAGGGGATCAATCTGAGGCAAAAAAAAAATATATATAGGCCCGTGTCGCTGACATCTCATCTCGCCAAATATTTGATAGAATTAAAGAAAAAAATTAAGACCTTTTGGAAACAGAAAAAATTAAATGATGTTTAACATGGATTCCTATCAGGAAGATCATGTCTATCACTACTAACATAACAAAATAACAGCCTCACTGATGCACTCAAAAACAATGCTAATTATGATTTAATATACACTGGTTTTACCAAGGCGTTCGACAAGCGTGACCATGGAATCACAGCACATAAGCCGAAATATATGGGAATAGCAGGAGAAGTAGGAAAATGGATAGATAGTTTCCTTAGTGAGCGGCACAAGTCGTTATAGTCCAAGGAATATGTTCATTAGAATCGGAGGTCAGTAGCTCAGTACCACAAGGAACAGTATTAACTATATTACTATTCATAATCATGCTAACTGATATAGACGATGAAGTTACCAGTGTTAGCATAGTAACATCCTTTGATGATGACACCAAAATTAGTAGAAAAATAAGAAACCCAGACGATATAAAATCTACAAACGGACACGAATAGAATTTACACCTGATCAAAAGGCAACAATATGAACTTTACGATACGGAAGAAGTAAAAAACTAAAATCCATGGAATACTATGCTCAAATAGACACGAAATTCAGAGAAACTCCAACTAGGGATTATACTGTAATAAACAACGAGAAACTTGAGAAATAGAGAAACTAGTCCCTAATCTCACTTTCAACACAATAACCGGTTAAACAACTTATATAAGGCTAGGCAGGGAACTTCCTCAAACTTGAATGAACATAGCCTTGTTGTCAGAGGACCAAGACTGCTCAGCCAGCTGCCCAACGAACTGTTACTGTTTACTCCACTGTCTATGTCTGTTAGCATGATAATGGACAGGAGTGGGGCCAGTACTGTACCTTGTGGTACTGAGCTGCGTACTTCCGATTCTGATGATGATATACCTTGAATTTTCACGACCTGTAAACGCTCTCTGAGGAAGATGTAGATCCATTTTCCCATTTGCCTGTTATTCCCATATATTTCATATTATGTGCTATTATACCATGATCACATTTGTCGAAAGCTTAGCCAAATCCGTGTATATGACATCGTAGTTGTCATTGCCTTCCAGTGCATCTAGGATATTGTTATAATGCTTTATAATTTGTGATAGGCATGATCTACCTGATCGGAATCCGTGCTGATTTTCATTGAATCTTTCCAGTGTCTCCAAGAAATCATAGATTTTCTCTCTAACTATTCTTTCAAATACTTTGGTGAGGTGGGACGTCAATGACACTGGTCTATACTTCTTTGCTTCAGCTCTATCCCGTGTTTTATATACATATATGGACAATGTTTGCTCTTTTCAAGATGCTCGGTATTTCTCCGGTGTCTAGGGATCTTCTCCGTATCCAGTCATATATCAATGGAAAGGAAATTTTATGAGCTTTTTAATGATATATACTGTAGTTCAAAATGATTAATCTAAAGAAATGTTCCTAAATTAACATTACAGTAAATCCGAAAAGTACAAAAGTAAATGAGGTGTCCTAATCTTTTTGCACAGCATTGTTTATATATATATAATATATATATATATATATATATATATACACACAATGCTGTGTATATATATATATATATATATATATATATATATATAGAAACGACGTAAGGATAGAGGAGCGTTCTGCACACGAGGAAGAGAAATAACGAACAAATGAAAAATGAGGTGACCTCATTTTTCATTTGTTCGTTATTTCTCTTCCTCGTGTGCAGAACGCTCCTCTATACTTACGTCGTTTCTATACATTAATATACTGCGTGGTCATTGCAGTTATATATATATATATATAAAATCCACGGGGTTTATTTCTGAAATGAAGATGCTTATGAGAAGTTAAATTAAATAATTCTAAAGTTATACTTTAAAGAAAAAAATAATATAAATTAAGTAAAATTGCGATTAACAACCTTCAGCGCAAAATAAGTATCATTGACTTAAATGAATCACAAAAGCGTGAACGTTGTAACTACGAGAAAACAGATTATTTTTGTCCTAGAAAAATAATGGAAAATAAACAATGATTTAAATTACATTTAAAATTGTTTCAGTGCAAACAATTAATTAAACGCAAAGTGAAATTTGGCCTTCACGGCCTTAACACTGTACTTCAAATGAAATGTTTACCCTAATATTTGTCTCAAGATAAACATTTCATTTGATATATATAGAGTGGCGCTCAGTGACGGACTGGATATCTAAAAAGGCCCTGGAAAATATTCATGCAGGGGGCCCACTCACTGGAGAAAGTTGGACCTGCCAATTAATTTATTTTGAATGCAAATCACACTGGCACAGTAATTCATAAGAACAAGTGTGTTTAGCAGTCTTTGGAGCATACATGTATTTCGAACGAACTAAAATGGAAATTTAATAAACATTGGCAAAGAGCAAAACAATTTACAAACTGAATAGTAATAGAGAGACATTAGTGACATTAGTAATGAGTAATACAATATAAATTGCAAAACATACAAACATACATAGCAATGAGCAAACTTTGAGCAAACTAGTAAAATTACAAAAGTAAAATTGAGCAAACTAATAAAATTACTTTGAGCTAAATAGTAATGAGCAAAATTTGTTCATAGTAATGAGCAAAGCAAATTGCAAACGGAAGAGTAACAGACAAACAGTAATAAGTAATACTTATTGCAAAACACAGAATGCTAAACTAAAACGGAATAGTAATAAACAATAATAACGAGTAAAACAAATTGAAAAATACACAGTAATACCGAACTACAGCAAATTGTATGAAATCAATATTGTACTGAAATCAAGGTATCAACAGTCGTTTAAGTTCCTTGCTTCTGTTGGCAACATCATCAATGATGCGTTCCCGATCAATTTTGGACAACACATCGTTTTCCGCAAACATGAGTAGAGCTGTCTCCAAGACATCCTGAGAGATCATGTTTCTGGTCTTTGTTTTTAGCAGTTTTAATTTTGAAAAATGTCGTTCACAAGTAACTTGTGACACTGAAAGAGTCATGATGAATCTGTACGCCAAAAATAGATTAACATAAGCCCAACAGTACAAATTGAACTTCATCAGAATTTTGTATGCACAGGTATAACACTGCTTACAAGACTTTCCAGATCTACAAGTTATCAAACCATCCAGATCGTCAATATCTGTGTCCTTATCAGGATCATCTGAATCGACGAGTATATCCATGCTCGTGTATGTTTCAGGCACAGATAACTTCAAAGGTTTCCGATTCTTCGCAAACGATTGCAATTCATTTTTCAACTCTACAATGCCATTATAAGTGAAGGGGAAGTACTTTTTTAGGAGTGTGTCCAATTCATTCAGTGCATTATCTGGAAAATTGAATTCCAAGTCACTGAAGTTTCGCGGGTCCAAACAGGCCATGTCAGCATACAATTTCTCTTGGCCAGAAAATCGTGATGTGATGCTCTGAATAACTATCAGTGATGACATTGTACTGTTCAACTCTAAATTTCTGCTCTGGATCATGAACCACTTCATCCCGTGCTTTTTCTGAATCTAGCCGCTTCTTTCTGCGAACACAAGCTTCCGAAAACTTAGCTTCCAGTCTTATGTCATTTTCTGTATCCTTCATGTAATTATTAAAATGTAACATGAAAGTGTTAGCAGCTTTTGAAATTAATGGATACGAATGATCTCTCATTTTTCGAAGTTTTTGTAATGTTGATGTAACCATGCCATAAGCCTTCACCAGGTCCAATCCATTAGTATGAAGGTATTCAGATAATGGAGTTGTGCATTCAAAAACGTTTAAATATATTTGGCTGAGCAAAATGTTTTCATACTTCAAGAAGTTTGCTCGAAGAGTCTGAGCTTCATACCGTACTGATGTGTTGAAATGATTTCAATTAGAAATAGCTTCCAAAGAAAGAACAAGTTCTGCAAAAAGTGAGGCGCCTGGATCGTTAAAATTTCCAAAAATTCTTTTAACAGCCTTATCTTTAAACCACCATCGAGTAGCTCCTATCTGTTGAAGACGTTTCAATCTGTCTTGTCCTTTTAGGTATGTAATCCAAATGTCCATACGCAAATAGGATTCCCGAAAGAAGTTGGCTGCTGAATTTACTAAACCGAAAAAGTTTACAGAAGTCGTTGTACATTCAGTTGTGTTAGCCATCACTAAATTTAACGCATGTGCATATCACCATACATGTATGTGTTCAGGTGAAGCTTCCTTAAACAAGGATGTCAAGCCTTTGTACTGTTCTGACATATTTGCAGCTCCATCGGTGTTTTCTGATATGCAACTCTGTGCAGAAATGTTTTTTGTTTCGAAGACACGAATCACCAAATCATACAGAGATTGTCCTGTGGATGAATGAACATCAACCAGAGAAACAAGTCGCTCATACACTTGGTCGTGAACATATCTGACTACAACAGCAGCTTCATCCACTGATTTTATATCCTGTGTAGTGTCCACTTGCACTGAAAATACACCAGCGGATCGTATCTCATCAGTTATGATTTCCAACATCGCTTTCTTTATAGCTGATAGTACATAACCAATGGTAGTTTTTGACAGAAATGTCACAAGTGATCCACGTCCACGACTGGTAGGATTAGCAGCATGTGTTTTTCGCTTTCATCAACCACTTTACTCATATGTTGTTGCAACACATCATCATACTTTGTAAGAAGTAGAACCAACTCTAAGAAGTTTCCATGATCTATACTTTCATCGGTTTTAAAAAACGTGAATGCACTTTCTGATTTATTTCTTCGGAAAGGAAGTCCTCTCTTGCCTAAAAACATAGTAATGTCGATAATTCTGTGCAAAACTTGTCGACGCTGCTGTACTTCACTTTGCCTTTTATTTTTTGCATCAGTAAACATACGTGTTGCTATATCTGTTCCATGGTTTCTTAACATGAAAGCCTCTGCACAACTGTTGTGAGTTTTGGATGATTCATGTTCACTTATGCGTTGGTAAATGTGTTTCCAATCACGCATTCCATTGATGAATACATTTTTCTCCTTTGTTTCTGCATATGCGAGACACACAGAGCAAAATATCGATTCTTGTTTAACAGAATATGTCAGCCATTCTCGCTTTATGTTGTCATCTGAACGCCAGTAGACCTTTTGCGGTATGAAGGGTACATCTGTCAATGGCTGCTGTGGGTGATAATCAAAAAAGACATCCAGATTAGCTGAATCATGCTTAATCTTTTCAAACATCTCGTTTTCGATTTCTTGAGCATCTTCACTGTCTGATACATGATCAGCTCTTCCAGTTCCGTGTACAGTAATTTCAGTTTCAGATTGTGTTTCACTTACAGGTTTAGTTTCAATTTCATGCTGAGTTTCAATTTCATGTTCATGTTCAGTTTCAATTTCAGGTACGGTTTCTATTTCTGCAGTAGTAGTTTGCAATTCTGGTTCTTATGCACGAGACGATGTAGATGAAGAAGCAACACTAGTTTCTGCTATTGTTACGGCTGTTTTCGGGTCAGTAAAAAAGTCTGTCACTTTTTTTTACTTCTTAGCACTTTCTGCACGTAATTTTGCATCTCTTTCCTTTCTCTTCTGTGCCCCTGACTTCATTGTTCATCTGAAAAGAAAGAAATATAAATGATAATATAAATTTAAAAGACAAAAAGTCCAAAAAGAGTGTTAGCTCAAGCCGTAAAATACAAAATGGCGCAAGCGATTAGGGAAACATGCAACCATTAATAAGTATCGATATTTATAATTGTGATACTTAATTATCTTATAAACGCAAAGTCCTTGCGTTTATAAGATAAGATATATATAATATATATATTATATATATATATATATATATATAATATATATATATATATTAACGGTGCTCAGTTATTTATATTAACGGTGCCCAAGAAGCCCTGGCCCCCGGCCCGGGCTCCTTGGGCACCGTTGCTCACACGGCTCTGGGCCCAAGTACTGGGGGCCCACCGGGAAATTTCCCGGTATCTCGGTGGGCCAGTCCGAAACTGGTGGCGCTCATAAGTATTTGTACAGAGAAATATTTCAGTTACAGTATATTCCTCCTTATCGTGCATCGGATAGTTATGAAAAGATTACAGTTAATTTAGAAAAATTTAACAAATTAAAAAATTAGTTCAACTCCAACATACAGTATAGTGTAAAACATCAAAGAATTTGAGGAAAATAAAAATACAACTACTTAAAATGATTCGTTTTGGCTGTTTTACTACAAGGTTTCGATATCTCTCGGTAGAAATTTTAGTCCTTTCTTCTACAGAAAATTGGTTCAATTCATTCAGATTCGAAGGGTTTTTCTTGCGGACAGCTTTTTTCAAATCAAACCATAAATTCTCTATTAAATCGAGATGTGGGCTTTGACTGGGTCACTCGAGAAACTTCAAATTCTTTTGTTGAAGCTATTTCATGGTACTCCTATTTTTATGTTCTGGATCATTATCTTTTTTCAGTATCCAGTTGCGACCCATTCGCAACTCCCAAACTGAAGACAATATTTTATACATTTTCTTCTAAAATTTCCTGATATTTCTTCGAATTCATGATTCCATTGATGACAAGTTTTCCTGAACCATAAACACTAAAACATCCCCAAAGAAGCAAACTACCACCACTGTAGGAAGGATGTATTTTTTCCTCGAATGCCGTACTTTATTTTTGCCAAACATACCGTTGCTCGTTCTTCCCAAATAATTAAATTTTGGTCTCGTCTCTCTAGAGAACTTTCTTACCCAATGCAAATCCATCATTTTGATGATCCTTGGCGTACTAAACGCAAGCTTCTTTGAGTGCTTTTTGTAGCAAAGGTTTTCTTCATGTAACACTTCCATGCAGACCATTCTTTCACAGTAGAAAGAAGGATATCGATCTTAGACAATGTTAATGTTTGGCAAATATCACCTGCAGTCACTCGTAGATTTGCAGAAGCCATTCTTTCAATCCGTCAAGCTGTACATTCTGAAATTTTGCAAAGTTGTCCTCATCTTGGTAGAGTTTTGATTGTTCCAAAGCCTTTCCATTTGTTTATTTCTTTATAACTGCAACAACCGTCTTAAATGCAATTCGAAGTTCTTCTGCTATTTTCTTATAACTCTTTCCAGATTCGTGTGCAGCAATAACATATCTTTTAAGAGCTGTAGACAGCTCTTTACCACAACGACCTATTGCTTATTTATGGCTTGTACAATAGGGTGGTCCATAATTTCACTTTTTAAAATTTTTAATGGTCCAACAGGCTAATGTTGTGGGCATTGGTGCAAGAAACAACATGGTTACCAGTTTTTGGAGTTCCGCTAATATCAGACCACCCCCACCCCCAATTTATATGGGACCTAAAAATTTGACTAAGAAAACGAAAGTTTTTCCGCTTCTCTCTGAATAAACATATGACTATATTATTTTTTCTTGGTAATAATACAGGGTGTACATAAAGTCAGGATCTATTTTTGTGAAATAATTATTTTTTTCTATTTTTCTTTTCAGAAGCCCTTAGAATGAATGCAGAAGAGCGTGTGGCAATAGTAACTTGGCGAATCGAGGGAAAGAAATACAATGACATCAGAGAGAAGTTTAGAAGGAGATTTCATAAGCCGGGGCCAATAGACAAGACAATACGAAAATTGGTGAACAAATTTAAACGAACGGGATCTGTAAATGATGAAGCAAGATCAGGACGACCGTGTATGTCAGATCTTACCGTGAATGCAGTACGCGGAATTATCACTGAGGAGCCACGTACGTCCGTTCGTGCTGCATCACACAGACTCGGCCTCCCGACGTCATCTGTGCACAAAATTCTGAAAGTTAATTTGCAGAAGAAAAGCTATCATTTGCAGGTTTTACATGATTTACATGAGGAAGATTTCCCTCGACGAAGTGCTGTGTGTGCTGATCTCGTAGAACAAATCTGGAGTGATAATTTAATGGACAACATTCTCTTTAGTGATGAAGCCACTTTCCATACGTGTGGAAAAGTAAATCGCCATAACTGTCGAATTTGGGCAGATGAAAGACCGAATAATTTCGTCCAAAATTGGGAAAGAGACTCACCTAAAGTTAATGTCTGGATGGGTTTAACAAAATCTAAGGTTTATGGTCCTTTTTTCTTTGCTGAAGCTACAGTTACGGGGCTTATTTATCTGGACATGTTGCAGCAATTCCTTGAACCTCAGCTGATTGGGGATAGGATTGTTAGTACCGTCGTCTATCAACATGATGGTGCTCCTTGTCACTATGCCAAAATTGTTCAGGATTATCTAAATGGACGTTTTCCAAATCGCTGGATCGGACGCGGAAGCAACAAAAGACCTTGGCCAGCGAGATCACCAGATTTAACCCCTTTAGATTTCTTTGCATGGGGCTTTATCAAATCGCACGTCTATCAGACGAAGATTACGAGTCTTGAAAACTTACGTACACGTATACGAACTGCTGCAGATAACATAACCCCGCAAATGCTCCAGAATGTGTTTAGAAATGCTGCGGAACGATTTGAGCTGTGCAGGGATACTGATGGGCGTCACGTCGAATCCTACTCTTAATTATTTAATAAATGTTACCACTTTATCATTTTATGATTGAATTCCATATAATTTCCAAGTGCTTCACAAAAATAGATCCTGACTTTATGTACACCCTGTATATTATTTTAATTAATTATATATTCTAGGGGTGTTACAGCCACTCTGAAACATCATCCCAGGCAGCTTCGCGGCGATGGGCTCGAAATTAGACCAGCTTATCCAGCCAGCTACAGTATATTTCGAGTGGGAACAAACCTGATTCCAGGTCCCCATCGTTTTTTTTTTTTGCATTTATTTTTAAACAAAAATGAATTCCTTTTACAATGATTAAAAAATTATACCAAAGTTTAATTAAAAAGATAAATACTTCTGCATAACATTACACAATAAACGCTCACTTGACATAATTATACATTTCAGCCAAAGATTTTTTTCTTGAAGTCTGGAAGAAGGCGTCGATGTTGCTCTATAACTTTTACCAGAAATTGTTTTTGTGATTCATCATTAACAATTCTGTCTTTGAAATCTTCAATGAGCTTGATTGCTCTCTCGGCAGGATCATTCACAACTTTCATATTTTTGACAAAGTTCTCCATAACTTGGAAAGATTTGCAATTTTTCCAAGAAGTAACAGGTTCATTTAGTCAGTCACCACTAGTACCCAAGCATTGGAAAACAATTGAAGAACCCTTACCAACTAACTGACACAGTTTAGTTGTATTTGTTAGCTTAGGGAAGATTGGCTGACCTTTGGGAGGAGGGTGTTGCGGGTTGATTTGACAGACTTTCTTCATTGACTTTGCAATGAGACTTTTTTCTGTATCTGAAATTTGCCGTGAAAACAAAGCAAGTGGTACTAGTTCCTCAGTCAGATACCATAGCTGACCATTTAATCCCTTAAGAGCACTGGATCCTACATCGTGATCATAATTTTTATATTCAATGAGTTCATTAAAAAGATTTAAATCGTTGACAGGTGTATCACAGGCGACGGAAGCAAGCAACCAAGGTTTTATATAGTAGAGGCAGTTGAATATGCACATTCTCTCTAGTTTTGCTATCATATTTGAATCATACCCAGCTTGATCAGAGAATGCGTACATCTTTGCTGGATACAATACAGATGGCATCCACCTCGCATAGTGTACTGCCCCAGACTTAGCCCATCTCACACCAGTGTCTGAGACGTTTTCCCCAAGAAGTAATAGAGCAACCTCGGCACATTCTCTGTAGTCGCCTCTGGGAAATAGAGGTGAACTGGCTGAATTAATTGCATCTTTTAGAAAATCTTTTACCTCAGAAGCTTTGGCTCTCAATTGGCGATTTTTATATTTTAGTGTTTTTGTTGGTAGTGTTATGTCCAGTTTTGGTTAAATATTTAATCTGAAGCTTTTAAACATTTCATTTTCAGGGGACGTTGTACTTCCGAAGAGACTTGTATAGACTGAGCACAAAATGCGCTCGTATAGATGATGTCTACATGCTAGCCAAAGTAACTGAGTCCCAATCATTTCTTCTAGGATCTTACACGCTCCCTGTTTCCATCCAGAATTCGATTCTGTTGTATCAAAAACCATACCGCGAATATTTTTATCAATATTCCATTCAGAGATAGTTCTGAATACACATTCGGCCTGCGTCTTGCCCTTGCTATTATCTATAGTTGGGATTGATAAAATGTTGCCTTCTTTTAAACCCGGAGAACCAGAAACAATGATTGCCATTCTTTCTTCCTTATTATCAGTTGTAGTTTTCAATATTAATTTACTGTCCCAGTGAACAATGCAATGCTCTGAAGGATGCCGTAAGTTGTTTTGCACTAGATGTTCTTGTAGTTTTACATGAACGTTTAGAAGTAGACTTTGACAGGCTCATGTCATGTATATTTATATTTAATTCTGAGGCAACTGCTGCAGCGTAAACTGTTCTTTGGCTATGCGAGAGATTCAGCCTATCAGCCGTGTCAGAAACCATTTGAGAATCGAAAATGCAAATTCTTTTTTTAGGATTTCTTTGAGCCGAAGGTTGAAAGTCGGAATCATTTGATTCATTACTTGATTCATCATTATCTATAGGAATGTCATCATCAGGTGGGATATTCATTTGTTCACCACCGTGTCCTGCATCCATGTCTGCTAAGAGTTTTTCTTTTCTCTCTACGTCATGTCGAATTCTTTGGTTTCGTCTTTCTGTCCGAGTTACATAAGACTTATCAAGGCTGGAGACGTACATATTCCGAATAGTTCTTTGATCTTCAAGGAATTTTATATCTTCGCTTTTGTTTCTTGTTGTTCTCATTCTGTCTTTCATTACTGTTTCATTAGCATCTGCTGCCGATATATCCAATAGCATATCTAATTTTTTTACAAAAAATATCCTTTTTATCTTCGAAAGTATTCCTGTTTTTGTGTTTTTTCAGTGTTTCATACTCATTAACTAAAGTCAGAATCTTTTCTTTTGGTCTTCTGCTTTTGAAAATATCTTGCGTTTTAATGCCAGCTAAGTCCCAGAATTTTTTAACTTTATTAAGTACAACTGTTGCAGCCTCTTCTTTATTGTTCACAACCATATCATTTCTTTTTAAATGATAGAAATGCTGAAGTGCATCTGATTGGGATGGTAGCTAGAATAGTCCTGTAGGAATCAGTTCATCTTTAAGATTACCAATAATTGGATCATAACTGCTTCTTCTTAACTTTATATTTAATTTCTTAGGAGTAGCCATGATATTCACTTAAAATAAGATTAGAACCAACCAAGTGAAAAATGCATCATATACTATATACATCATTGGATATCTGAAAAACACAAAATATTGGCTTAATCAGCTGTTATAGAACATTTCTATGTATACTATTACGAATAAATAATCAATTTATACACCAAAATGTGCAAAGTTGATTTCTGAATAAATTGATAAGCAATATGTATGCTTTTATTTAAGATTAAATATGATTAATCTTAAAAAATGCTTAAAAGATGCCGTTTTTACTCAGTTTTTTACTATGCAATATAAATTGGGGGTGGGGGGGTTGATATTACCGAAACTCAAAAACTGGTAACCATGTTGTTTCTTGCACCAATGCCCATAACATTAGCATGTTGGACCATTAAAATTTAAAAAAGTGAAATTATGGACCACCCTATATAATGTACAATCATCTGTCCTCCTTAAAGATTCTAAGAGAAAATTCTAGAATTCAGATTGCCAACAGTCTCTAATCAATAAACAGCCAATTACTGACAAATATTTTAAATTCTTGAAGCCTGAGGTGGAGACAAAAAGTACTAATTTTTGTAAATAAATGTACGAAAACTTTTAAATTTTAACTATTTTATCTTCAAATTCTCTGATTTGGAATTAAACATGATGGAATTAAACTAATTTTTTTATTTAAATATTTCCAAACGAATGGTAAATTTTTCATAACTCCTTCGCATGGTACAAAAGGTAAGGAGAATATAACTGAAGTACTTCTCTGTACGAACACTTATGAGCACCACTGTATACCAGCTGGAAAGGTGCAAAATCCTTGCCTATCCATGCAGGAGAGCAGAAATCAATTCTACCCCCCCCCACACAAAATCTCCTAAATAAGGGGGGGTTACTGCAGAGGGGTCGACCTCAGGTCGATCCTGAACTGTCATTCGAAGCCATCATTCGAAGGTATCATAAGGTAAGATAAGGTAAGGTCAGGGGTGTATATATATTTATATATAT
Source organism: Bathynomus jamesi (assembly GCA_023014485.1). NCBI lineage: Eukaryota > Metazoa > Arthropoda > Malacostraca > Isopoda > Cirolanidae > Bathynomus > Bathynomus jamesi. The sequence continues at coordinate 190,290 of JAJOZX010000480.1, read as the reverse complement.
ATATATATGCGCCTAGGTGGTGTAGTGGTTAGCGTCGCTGATTACGAATCCATCGACTCCGGGATCGACACCCGGTGACGGCAAGCGGCGAGCAGCAAAACCCAGCTGTTCATCCTTCCACACAATAAAGAAATTGGTTGGTAGATAAATGGGTACCATGGGTAGCCTGATGGTTAAGACATTGGGATGCTGGTGGGGCGTGATTCGGATTCCACGTTAAAGTGTAGGTCTAAGTGGAGTGACAAGCTTGACCTTCGTTAGAATGAACAACTCGGCCGGAAACAAAACCAAGGTTATATATATATATAAATAAGTACATATGTATATATAATCACTGGAAAACAGCAACTGTGAGAACTTTAAATATTTACTTCGATTTTAGCGAATGCAAGATGCAAGGTTTAGAAAAAACAGTGACGAAGCACAACTAATTTGCAAATAAGTGACGTGAAAAACTTCATCTTTGTTTGTTTGGCTGTCATTGGATCCATTTGTGATTAGAGTTTGAGTTTAAAAGCATCTTCAGAATAATTTTGTCATCCGACAAGCAAGGTTCAAGCAGTTTGTAGAAAAAGGATATTTCATGTAAACTTTTTTCACACACTAAAAGAGAGTTTAGATCCAGATTAAATATAAAAGCAGTTTAATTAAATACAAATGTTAAACACATCAGTTAATTATCTATATAAGAAATATATAACGTTAAATTGAAGAACAATTTCACTGAAGTTGTTTATTGTATTCGATATACTTTAAATGTCTAACATTTAAAGCACTTTTAAAAGATATCCATCTTCAGTGGTTGTTGCAACTTTATTCAGAGATAGAAACAGGTTGTCAAGTCTCGTACATATTTTTCATAAATGCGTCTAAAAAGTGAACACTTTATTTCTTTTTTATGATGCTCTAGTGATACTTTTATTTCAGATGAAAATATAAATGTAAAGATACGCATAAATTTTAAAGTACATAAAACTGTTTTACATGAGTAATTTGAGGGTTTTTTTCCTGTAAGAGCCATATTATTCTACGAGGTTAACGTCATATCACCAAAACAACGAGAAATGGCGTCAAATCTCACAGTTTTTCTTCTGCTATTGTTCATGTATTTTTCTGTAAACGCAAACCAACGAAGTTCAAATGATATTTACATTGAATTTTTTCCTGGGGACATCACCGTTCCGGAAATCGTAGATTATGAGATTTACAGGTAAGAAATTAGAAAATGAAGAGGCGTTTTATTTTATACGCAGATCTAAAGAAATTGTAAATCATTTAATACTGACCTTGTACAGAGTCTTCGCATTCCCATTTACAGTCATTCTAATTTATAAAACTTCCCAAACTCATCACAATGTCTTGAAACTGAATTATGAGTGAATAATTTTGTTTGTTTTTACACCTTGAATATTTTTTTCTGTTTTTTAATCAACAGGAAGTGGACTTACCAGTCCGCCTTCCAAAATCATTGAAGCCAATCCACTACTTAGTAAGACTTCAGCCGTTCATCAATGGAAATTTAACCGTCAGTGGATACGTAGAAATTACAATTGAAGTACTAAAGAAAACCAGTAAAATTATTTTCCACATCAGTGATATAATCACTAAAAATGACACAACAAAGGTATTGTATATTTTTTATATTCGGTACAAATTCGGTATTCTTATCGAATTCAAATTTCTGTGTTGAATTGAATATTTGATTGAGTGAAGAACAATAATGATATTCTATAGGTTTACCTTATGGATAATCCATATCAAATGGTGCTTATCGCGAGCCAAGATTACGACCACGAAAGGGAGTTCTACATCGCCACTCTGCAGGAAGAACTACAGGAAGGAGAAACCTATATCCTCTCCATGAACTTTGAAGGATTTTTAAACGATAATTTGAAAGGGTTCTACAGGTCCAGCTACGAGGATGACGATGGCACCACGAAGTAAGTTTTTATTCAGCTTTTACATTGTACAAAGTCGGAAAGCTGAATTCTACAGACTTAAAACACAAAATCTTAAACGTTAAAGATGAGGTGATTTGACATCTGATTAGTGTGTTATTATAAAATATTTTGAACCCTATCTTATAATTATAGTTGTAATATAGGAACACCAACGCATGATGGTAATAATAATAGTAATAATAATAATAATTTAATAATAATACAGAGAGTACAAGTACATTTTTTATATACATCTCAAGAACTGCCAATATGACGCAATAAGAGTTACCTTCCATGGCAATAGTTATTTATGTAAATTATTCACAGTTTATATGCAGTAGACATGGCATTTATATGTAGCAATTTTGGTTAATCACTGAAATAATAACAATACATTGGTTATTGGTGATTTGCATGAGCTTAAATTGGGTAAATAAGTTTAATTTTTTATGTTTAATAATAATAATAATAATAATATTTATTATTATTATTATTATTATTATTATTATTATTGTTATTATTATTACAGTAGTTGTAGTAGAACTAGGGATTTTTCTACGGGAGGAATGCTCTCTCTTGGTTTAGAATGTTTATTATTTTTGTAGATGGAAATTTAGGAAATAAAATTTAAATGATTTTATAGTTTTAATGTTCGAATAATTACTCTGTTCAACAATGATTTTGTCTCAGGAATTTTTTTATCATTATTATAGTTTTTAACGCTGATTACAAAAATGGTCTTATTACTTTCCTATCACGTATATAGGTTTTGAGAAATGTCCATTTTTATGTTTTGGAAAAAATATTCAATTTTTGTAGTGAAACCTGTTTGTGACTAAACTATGTGTGATACGGTGTGTTGTTCTGTAATATGCTGTGATGTTTGTCTTATTACGTCGTGTATATTGCTACTCTTATAGTATGTGTGATATTAATATTTTTTAATATTTTGTATAATATTTAATTAATTATATCCAATATACAATATTATACGTATTATATACAATATACAATAATTGTATAGTATTTTTAAGATTTCATGGAAACTATGCGTGATACGCCAAAATGAATAACATTTTCGGAATCAACAGCGTCGACTTCATATAGACCAGCTTTGTTTGTTGCTGAGACAGAAAAAAATAAAAAATTTGTTGTTCAGTGTTATACAAAAAAAACTATGTACAGAAAGAAATAAAAAAAACCTGATTTAAAAATAACTGCTTTGAAATCAATAAATGAAGCCATTTTCAGAACATTCTAAACAAACAGTCTCCAGAAAAATCTTCAAAAAAGGACGCCCTGTTTTGTTTAATTTATATGTTAAATGGTTTTTGACATGTAACTTTCTATGCACATCATTATTTTCATTGAACTTTAGAAATTTTTTCATGTAGTTTAAGTTAGACTGTCATCGACTTTATAGTGGAAGATGACGTATTCTATATTTTTCTTTCGACCAACACGGGTGTCCTTAATATCTCCAGTATTTTTTAATTTTTTCATTAGTCTCTTCATTGCAGATCTACTAAAGACCTCCCTTACTCCAATTAGTCTTTCAAGGTCACGTTCCACTCGCACAACACTCTTTGGATGGAAATAACACATTCTAAAAACTGTCCGCTATGTGTACTTTAGAACCGAGAGAAAAATAAAGCTGAACCTACTCTAACTATAAAGTATGTAAAGTATACTCGGTAAACCGAAGGTACACTGGGATTAAAGTGAAAGTTTTTCTTTAATCCTTGGAAGTGGACTAAAGTACTCGGTTCTAAAGTAAACTAAATGAAAACAAAACTTTAAAATCCCGTGAGCATAATGATGTGTCATTGGAATTTATATATCAAATACTTCGTAACTTATAAATTAAACAAAAGAAAACGTCCGTTTACAGAGACCCTGTATTTTTGCGATGTTATCTACATCAACATAATTTTCTTTCATAGACTTCTTGCAACCACTCAATTCCAACCAACTGATGCTCGCAAGGCATTCCCTTGTTTTGATGAACCTGCCTTTAAGGCCAAATTCACGATTGAAATTGCACGAGAAGAAGGTATGAGAGCAATCTCCAACATGCCAGTAGCTGACACAATTCCAGTGTAAGTACATAAGACTTCGTATTTGTTGTAGGATAAAATTATTATATTATATGAAAAAAAGCGTAATTTTTATCAATGAAGCTTTTACAAATAACAAAGATTCATTCGACTTTTACTGTAAAGATATTTCTTGATACCATTTCGTTATAAAATCAAATTTAAATCCTAATCAGTTAAACTTTGTGTGCAGATGAATTAGGGTGTATTAAGTGGCTTTAAAATTGCACAAAATTATTTACAGTAAATATTTCAAAATTTTAAAGTGAAAAGTGATGAAGCATTGGCTAAAAGGAGAAAATTAATTGCACACATCAGTCGAATAGGGAAGTACTCTGAGGGAGGATAGGGAGTGCTAGAACTCCCGTTTCTTCTGTCACTGTCCTCCTTAGCTGATCTTTTTCCATGTCTCATCTATCCTGTGAGCAGCCCAGCATGCTTTCAAACACACAGTTCTCACTCTATTCCTCACGACACATACATCCATATTACACACTACGCAATCTTTTCAAAATTTAAAAAAAAGGCATACTTTTTAAAAGTTTTGGAGACCTTGATTTCGTCTCTCTGCTTCTTCTATTTGGGGGAGAGGGCATTTTTGCGGGCGTACGCACTTGACCCCTCCTTCTTGCATAAAAATATATTTGGGTATTCTTCCAGAATGGGACAAGAAGGATGGTTCTGGGATCGTTTCAACACTTCTTACCCAATGTCATCATATCTGGTAGCATTCATAGTTTCTGACTTCGATTACATAGAAGCCGAAAGCAACGAAAATTATAAGTTCAGAGGTATGCTAAAAATATATTTAAAATCACGACAAAATCAGTAATGCAAAAATTGTATGTTTACAAGACGTTTCATAAAAACAATTGGTTTCTTCATTAATATAAATGTTCATTTGTTATTTACAAGAGTATGAACTTTTTATTAAAACTTTATATGTTGCCAAAATTTTAATTAGTATTTTCGTTGCAGTTTGGGCCCGAAGGAACGCAGTTTCAAGTGCAAAATATGCATTAGAAATAGGACTTAAGGTTTCCAAGTACTTTGAAGACTTTTTCAATGTTCCCTTCCCTCTACCGAAACAAGACATGGCTGCTGTACCAGACTTCTCAGCAAATGGAATGGAAAACTGGGGTTTAATTATATACAGGTAATGTTTATGAAATGTTTATTAGCACATTTAAATATATTAAATATAATATTTATTCGTTAATATCGATAATTATAATGGTATTTAAACCCATTACTAATAGAGAGTCCGGCATCTTGTATGATCCTAACGTGGCGACGATTCACGACAAGACAAGGACTGCGTTTCTGATATCTCATGAATTAGCACATCAATGGTTTGGAGACCTTGTAACACCAGTTTGGTGGACCGATCTCTGGCTGAACGAAGGTTTTGCGTCTTACATGGAATATGTTGGCTTGAGAGACGTAAGCTCTAGCGGCAATTTCTTAAAAATATTTAGTTAAAAATTATAGTTTATTTTAATTGTTTATTATTTGGCACTATGACGCACAATTGCATGGGAAGGATTACGAATGGCACTAACATAGGGATTCCCATATCTTTAATATTTATCAAGTTTTAAAGAATTTCATATTTATATTAAACCCATTTCTTCATAAAACTCCCGTACTTTCATAATTAGGATTCCGCTTATTATACAAGTTGTGTTGAAAGAAACCCATTTGTATATAAGGAAATTTGCCTGAAAGTGCACTTGAGTTTACGCCGTCACATTCACATCTGAACCATTTCATATGAAAGAGAAAAAATTTGAGTACGCTATATGTATTTTCCAACAATTTACTTAGACTGAGGCTTCGATGAAGCCATTGGATCAATTTGTGGTGAATGATCTTCATTCTGCCCTCGCTCTTGACTCTTTGGAAACGTCTCATCCACTCAGCATCCAAGTGAAAAATCCTGACGATATCAGCGGGATATTCGATAGCATTTCTTACGCCAAAGGTAAACTGTAACCAGAACCGCATTGACTCTCAGCCTGTCCCAATGACACTCTTGATTTTAGTGGCACGTAGTTCGGAAAAGATAAACCGAAGGGACTAATTTTACGAGAAAGCTGCAGGGTCTCATAACACAGGCCTGCGATGGTTTTGTTGTCAGAAATATTTTATCACTTATATAGTAATTTTTGCACGCTGATTCCGAAAATAATATTCATTTTTCGCCATCACGTACAGATATTTCACAAAATGTCATATTTCATATTACATATGTAAGTAATTTTCATGATTTAAAAACTACTGCCTATAAATGCTTCCAGATCAGAAGTGACGACATAGCGTCTTCTAAAACATTCGAGAAACGCACAGCTCGTATGTAAGTGATTGACGAGCTACGAGATGAGTCAGTCTGTTTAGTGCGTGCGAGGTTATAGTTCTTTATTATTCAAAGGTGCGCGGTGACTATATTTCTCTTTTGAAATTTGTTTACTTGTCGCTATGGCAACCAGAGGGTGTGTAAATAGCCCAAACATTTTCTGTTATATTTGTGGAAAATTTACTGTGAAAAAACAAAGGCGAGATATTACAGACTTCGTCAAGAAAGCATACTATGCGTACTTCGGAATGAAACTTGGGGATCAAGACAAATCATGGGCTCCACATAAAGTTTGCAGTGTTTGTGTTGAACAACTTAGACTGTGGAGTAAAGGTAAAAAGAATTCTTTATCTTTTGGGATTCCGATGGTCTGGCGTGAGCCTAGAAATCACAGCAATGACTGCTATTTTTGTTCATGTAACGTGCAAGGCTACAATACTAAAATTAAAAAGGAAATTTCTTATCCAAACTTTCAGTCTGCTATACGACCTGCTGCTCATGGACCTGGTATACCTGTACCTACTAAATCAAATACTCTTGATATAACTTCATCTGATTCGGTGTCTGATGACGATGGAAACGATGATATTGATTGTTTTCAAACCGAAACATCTGGTGAACCCCAATTGTTTAAACAAAGTGAACTTAATGATTGGTACGAGATTTGTGTCTCCCGAAGGATTCTTCAGAAATTTTGGGATCCAGACTTCAGGCAAAGAACTTGTTTTCTCCCGGGACGTCATTTTACTGGTACAGAAATCGAGAAAAAGAATTCATCCAATATTTTTCTCAAGAAAATTCACTGATATATTGCAACAATATTTCGGAACTAAAACTTAAGCTAGGCGCTGCAGTCTATGACCCAAATGAGTGGAGACTTTTCATTGATTGCTCCAAAAGAAGTCTAAAAGGCGTCCTCCTTCACAACGGTAACTTTTATGCATCCGTTCCTGTGGCTCATTCGGTTCACTTGAAGGAAACGTACGAAAATCTTGAGCTTCTTCTAGCTAAGGTTAAATACAAATAACACGGTTGGCTACTTTGTGGAGACTTAAAAGTGATTTGTATGTTTTTAAGTCAACAACCAGGTTATACGAAGTTTCCATGTTTTTTGTGTGAATGGGATAGCCGAACAAGAACTCAGCACTGGATAAAAAAGGAATGGCCACGCAGAGTCAACCTGACACCTGGTTCTAAAAACATTCAACGTTAAAGTTTGGTTGACACGAAGAAAGTCCTTTTACCTCCACTTCACGTAAAATTGGGATTGATGAAGCAATTTGTTAACGTCTTGTACGAAGATGGATATTGTTTTAAGTATCTGTGTGGTAAATTCCCAACTCTTTCGAAAGCAAAATTAAAAGAAGGAACTCTTCGTTGGTCCCCAGATTAGAAAACTGACTTTGGATGAACACTTTGAAAGAACAATGAACAATCTTGAAAAAGAAGCGTAGATTGTTTTTAAGGGTGTTATCACCAAATTTTTGGGCAACAACAAGGACCCAAATTACTAAAACATTGTGAACAACATGCTAAATAAGTTCAAAGAGTTGGGTTGTAATACGAGTTTAAAATTATATTTCTTACATTCACACTTGGGTTACTTCCCTGAGAATCTCGGAGCACTCAGCGAAGAAAAAGGAGAACGGTTTCACCAAGACATCAAAGAAATGGAGAAGAGATATCAGGGAAGGTGGGACATCAGCTTGATGACTGATTCCTGCTGGATGTTGAAACGAGATACTCCAGAATTATTACATAAAAGAAAAGGAACAGCGCGTACATTCGAGACTAAAAGGCATAGATCTCACAAGAAAACTCAGGACAAATAAAGATGAATATGTAATTGACGTTAATAGTCTTCTTTCTTTTCAAAGTTGTTTGCATTTGTCATTAGTATAACAAAGCGAAATAGGTACCTAATGTAAATTGAGATAAATAATATTTATTTATGTTGTTGTTTTTCCCTTCCAGTTTGCAGAAAATCCTTACGTGATAGAAAAATGGACACCTTATTCGAAATCAGCGTAGATGAATTATATAAAATCAGTTATTAGTAAGAAAACAACTTTTAGAAAGTTCTCATTCGCAGGCCTGTGAGGTGTTATGTACATTTTATATCTTTATTTGTTAAGAGTACACCTGATTTATGCCGTATTTTTGGATGTATTCGTCATCAATATTAATATATATATATATATATATATATATATATATATATATTTCTTTTTTTTTAATGTTACTTAGGCGCATCAATAATAAGGATGATGAGCAGCTTTTTAACAGAAGAAACATTCAGAAAGGGACTCTCAAAGTATTTAACGGAACTGTAAGTATCTTAATATGACTTCATTCGCTTAAATATTTTGTTATCGGAAATAAGTATTTAAAGAAATTTATACATTCTCCAGATAACAGCATATCACACCGATAAGGCCTTAAATTATCTTCTCGAGCCTACATGGCGTAAAAATGTTGTAGTGAATAAGTTTCATATTTTTTTTAAACACAACCTCACAAATATGGCAATGTTTGGAATAGGTTTACACATGCAAGATTCAAGTATAAGTTGGCTGAACTTGTAAAAATAAGGTGGCTGTATGGCAATGAAGTACATAAATTAAACTCATCTGCTGACATTCGCTAATTATGACTTAATGTTTTGGCTATCATTTCACCCAGGCTTATGTACATTGGTACATTGGTACACTTTCTGTCAATGATTAGTTTAGTTTTGATTTGTTCTACCGTCAAAGATTCATTTTAAATAGGATTTGAATATGAAGATACAAGTTCATCATGCATCTGTTCATTAATTAAAGTTACGAGTATGTCTGCACTTCTTGAATCTTGTAAGAAATAGAATCTGCAAAAATAAAAAAAAAATTATCTTTATCTAACTTTTCTCCTGTATTTCAAACTACAATATTGTTGCTATTTTTATTAATCTTTCATAGAATTACACAAACATTTCAGATCTTATTCGAATGCAGAACAAGATGACTTGTGGAAGTATCTAACAGATCAAGCTCATGCAGATGGTACACTCGACAGCTCTATCACAGTGAAGGATATCATGGATACATGGACCCTACAAATGGGATACCCAATCATATATGTCCAAAGAAATCAAGATGGAACAGCTACACTAGCCCAGGTAATGAAATAAAATACAATAAAATAAAACCTTTTTGCACTTATTTTAATAATGTTAATTAACATATGTTGTATGGAAGTATGACTTAGAAATAATGTAATATCATTCAACATTGTCTCTGCTTTATGTAAACGAATAAATTCTACACATTAAGCTCATGCATAATACATTCTATTTCTAAAAATCCTGTATTTTGACCATACATATATGGACCAACTGCTGTAAATTTAAGTGATACAAATACTATAAATTTGGAATCATTATCATCAGTTTAAAAATAATTTGTGATGTCTCCAGGAAAGGTTCCTCTTCGAGAAAAATAAAAATTTAATACAAAAAGATACTCACAATTACAAGTGGTGGGTTCCTATTACATTCACGAGTCAGAGCGAAGCTGCATTCAGTGATATGACGCCAAAGACGTGGATGACTCCTTCTGATTCTTTAAAAGTAATCGAAGGAATGCCACGTACCAACGAATGGGTCATTTTCAACCTGGGTCAGTATGGGTATTACAGAGTAAACTACGATGCTGAGAACTGGGCGGCGATTGCGTCTCAGTTAGCAACTGATCCGTCGGTGTTCCCAGACTCAAACAGAGCTCAGATTATTGATGATGCACTACACTTGGCGAGAGCTGGTAAGGAACTGTTAGTCTAACAAAAAGTTATTGAACTAGAGAGAGAAATATTCCATTCGTATAGTACTAACATTTTGTTAACATTCACATTTATGTTTACTGTTATATTGTGAGAAAAAATAATGAATGAAAAATTATGCTTACAAAACCTTGTTAAAATGATAAAAGCCATCTCAATAACAAATAAATTTAGAGGTGTTTTTTTATTTTAAAATTAGTAAATGTTTGTGTACAAAGAGTATAAATACAGGGTGGGCCGTAAGTTTCCATACATAGGAAAATTTAAATTATGGTCTTCACGTGCGTCGGTATTTGGATCAGCAGTTTCCGGATGCTTGGATTGGTCGGCGTGGTCCTGTGGAGTGGCCTCCCAGATCCCCAGATCTCACCCCCCTTGATTTCTATCTTTGGGGGCACTTGAAGGCCATGGTGTATCAGGAAAAGATACGAGACATAAATCATCTAAAGGAACGTATCACCAACGCCATTACAAGCATAACGTCAACTGTGCTAATGCGTGTTCATCAACAGTGGGGAACACGTATTGAAATGTGTTTTCAAAACAATGGCAACCATGTAGAGCATATTATATAAATAAAAATGGTTGTCCATAAAAAAATGTTTATTTTTCCTATGTATGGAAACTTACGGCCCACCCTGTACATACAACGTGTAATTTATAATTTGGTGAAATCTTTCGTTCTTATCAATAGTTTTCTTAGTCACGAACTTTATAATTTTCAGGTCAATTGTCGTACGAAACTGTTCTTAATCTTATGACATACTTAAAGGAAGAAAAGGAGTTCGTACCCATTAAAGCCGCTCTGAAAAACTTTGGTTACATCAAGAACATGTTTTCTTCCACCGCGGGATATGGTTTCTTAAGGGTACAGTAGCTTTTCTGCATAAGATCAAATATAATAAGTAGACTGTACACAGAAAAGTTGCTGAAGCATTCAAGGCGAAGTACCAAATGAGTTTTCCTTGGAACCTAATTCAGAGAGGCACCTTCATTTAATTTATTTTGACATGGAATAAGGAACCAAATTTTTTAAAATTTTCATGTCACAAAGAACTTTACTGCTTACAGTGTACAATTTTCCACGTAAAATTTCTAGTTACTGGCTCATCCAGTTTAAACTTGAGTAGGGCTCTTCACAGATGTTATGATATTTGCAAGTGGTCATGACATCAACAAGATACATTTTAAAGTAAGTGCATATTAAGAAACAAAGCATACTAAATAACCTTTCATACATTCCAAGCCTTATAATCAGAACCAACTTTCATTTCAGAATTATCTTTTATCACTGATCATTCCTTTATATAATCAAGTGAACTTCACTGGCTTACCGACTGATTCTTATTTGGATCAACTCAAAAGAGAAGAAGTTCTAAAGTGGGCGTGTGATTTGGATCACGTGCCTTGCGTTGACGCTGCCTTTGATTTTTTTGGCGAGTGGCTAGACAATCCTGAAAACGATTCGTTAGTTTCTACCTAAATGTTCCTTAATATCATCCTCGTTTTGACATGCATAGGAATGATCGTAATATATTTAATAAAAATTTATTTATTAATCCAGATAAAACATTTTTCGTTCAAATTAAATAATCGTTCTTTGAGTATATACATAGAAATTCTCAATTTCAAATTGCCTCAACAATCACGAAAAAAAAGAAGTTAAATTTCACCATTTTATTGTAAAGTACCAATAAATAACTGCATAATAGTTCAAAAACTTCGAAATACTCAACACTTCTCTTCCTTTCTTGTGGATTCAGGATCATCCCCCCTAATGTGAAACCTATTGTTTTCTGCACCGTCATCAGATGGGGAGATAATGAAGATTGGACATTTCTCTGGGACAAATATAAAAACAGCCTCATTGCGACAGAACAGAAGGAGCTTTTGCAGGCGATGGGATGTTCTAGAGAAATTTGGATTTTAGCAGAGTGAGATATGCATTTTTCTTTATGAATAATGTTTTAAGTGCTTAGTTAATTTTTCAGCTCATTTCTTCCTAAACGTAGTTTCAAAACACAGATATGAAGAAAGATCTGTGTACTCAAAATAATTAAATTATTAATTAAAGAGTTAAAGACTGGTTCTGCGTCAGGAGTAGATGACCTATCGAATGAGCACTTAAAATATGCCACTGACGTGGTGTGTCTGCATATATCACTGCTCTTCTCAGCCATGCTTGCTTATAGTTATATCCCTGCAGAGTTCATGAGGGTATATATCCTGCCCCAAGTCAAAAATAAGTATATATGGGGACATTCTATCCAGCAATAATTACAGGCCTATTGCTGTCGCCTCCTGCTTCTCGAAACTACAAGAGAAACTCTTGTTACACCGATTAAGTGATTACTTATGGACATCTCCTAAGCAGTTTGGTTTCAAAAGGTCCCACTCAACTGACCTGTGTATCTATGTACTTAAAGAAACAATATCTAAATACATTGACAGTAACTCAACTATTTATAGCTGTTTCCTAGATATAAGTAAGGCATATGATAGAGTGAACTACAATATTTTATTTAAAAAACTAGGAGATGGGAAGGTTCCCATGTACATATTAAACGTATTGAAATTTTGCTATTCCCACCAATCTTTTACTGGAAGGTGGGGCAGTGTACCATCCTAATGTTTTGGTTCCTCTTGTGGGTTGAGGCAAGGCTCCTTGCAAGCTCCTCTCCTGTTTAAAGTGTATATTGATGGATTAATTGCTTCGCTTAATGAGGCAACAGTTGGATGTTATGTATATAACACAAGGATAAATAACTTAGTTTATGCTGATGATATGGTGTTAATAAGTCCGTCTGTTAAAGGTCTGGATCGGTTGCTAAAAGTTTGCGAATTATTTTCACAGAAACATATTCTTTTTAATATTACAAAAATTAAGGTTATGCAATTCCATCCTAAAAGCCCTAATCAGCCAGCTGATATTAGGTTTAAAATGAGAGGTGAAGTAATTGAGGAAATACAAGAATTTAAGTACTTGGATCAAACTATCACCAGCTCCTTGAGTAATGTGTCAGATATAAGAAAACAATCTCGAAGCCTTTGTGCTAAAGCGAAAATGACTATGAGGAACTTCCGATTCTGTACAAGTGAAGCTAAAGACCCTCTTTAGTAAGTTTTTCAGTAATATATACGGACAGCAACTGTGAGTGAATTATTAAAAAGGTTCTGGGAGAACCCTAAATATGCTATACAACAGGTCTTTTAGACTCCTATATAAATTATCCCTGAGATAATCGGCTTCGCAATTGTTTGCTACCCGCAATGTCTCGAGTTTCCCGGAGGTAACAAGACGTGCTCAGTACAGTCTAATGCAAAGAATTAAAAAATCAACCAATCCGATTATCCAAGCTCTTCATAAGTTCTGCTGTATGTCTTTTATGCCAGGGAATTAATGGTACGGAACGCCTGTCTGTAGCTCCATTTAACTTTGACATTACTGTATTATTTTCCATTAATTATATATATGTCTATCTTTAGGATGTGAATTGTCGTTGTATCATTAATATTTGTCATATGGACTATGGTCTGCAATGAACCTTTTCATTTTCATTTTCATTCATTCATTTTCATTACATTTTTACCTTAGTTTTACTCTGAATTCCTAGAGAAATATATTTGACTAGTTCTTCGTTGATTAAGTAATAAGAAAAAATTATACAACTTATACTGTATAGCCGGCTAAATTTTTGTTTTTTAGGAGCCATTTCCGTTAAGAAATAAGCAAAATGCTACTATATATTAGTGGTGGACCGGATGTCAGTTTTTCAACATCTGCGGATGCGGATGCGGATACGGATATTTAGTTAATCTATCAATATAATATAGAATTATGAATATATATGACAATTTTTTAAATTTCGTGATATTATTATTATGGCAGGCAATGCATAAGAATTAAAATTAATATTAATGTTTTCATTATGGTAAAAATAATAACTTTCTCAAGAGTTTCAGCCACAGAAAATTCAATGAAACAAGTTTCATTCAATTTTCTGTGTTATCAAGTATTTATATTTTGAGGTTTATATATTTGTTTGTTCATTAATAATTAATACTTTACATGAAATGTGCATGACTGGGCCTTATAAGCTACTTTATAAGCTAATTTAATTGTAAATTGCATAATTTATTAGAGGTTATATCCGCATAACATCCGCAGTCAGAAGTGCGGATGCGAGTGCGGATACGGATGTTAAAAATGATGCGGATGCGGATATCCGGTCCACAACTAAATTATATATACATATATATAATCATCAGCATGAAAGTGTAGTTAGAAAGAATTTTCTTGGTTTATCTATTGCTGCCTTACTTATAGTACTCGCATTTACAAAAACAACTTCGTTTGCATGATCACATGTCGATTAGTCGCATCACCTATCACCTTTCTCCTTTCCACTGTTTAATTTTCCCAAAGCAAACATATAGAAAACAGTGAAAGCAAACATATAGAAAACAGTGAAAGCAAACATATAGAAAACAGTGAAAGCAAACATATAGAAAACAGTGAAAGCAAACATATAGAAAACAGTGAAACCAAACAGCTGTTCTTTTAGGTACTTGAATCGCTCTTTATCACCTGATCAAGGCATTAAGAAGCAGATGGTAAGATACATCATCCCAGCTATCGCCAAAAACACCAATGGAAGATTTGTTACCTGGGAGTTCCTGCTAAACAGATGGGCAGATATTGTTGACTAGTAAGAATCAGAGTGCTAGAAAAAAGAATTTCCTATTTTTATAATTCAATTTTATCAACTATTTAATTTTTCATGATTGTGTTTTGTTACTGGTTAAATATCATTGATACGCGTTGTTAATGGTTTGACCTAGTCACTATCTAGTGCTTATAGTTTAATAAGTATACAACCATTTATATGTCAACACATATAATATCTACATGATAACGTTTGTATCGTAGTGACTATAAAAGCAAACATTTTAATTCTGAAAATTTCAGTGAATTTACTTAACATTTATACCATGTCATGATATTTTTTTATTTTCATTATATTTCTTATTTGAACAGCTTTGGCTCACAAACCTTTGTTTACGATGACCTCATACAGTCTGTGACAGAGTCGCTGAACACACGTATACAGTTGAAAGAGGTAACATCATCTTCACTGTTTATCTTATACGCACATAAAATCTAAGTTTAAAAGGTTTAATTTTAGTTGCAAGTTATGAAAAAACTAAATGTATATAAAATATTGCAGTATGTTGCGCATAATATTTCATGAAAACAGGATTCATTTTACATTCATTAAAGTTTTATTTTACCTCCAGTTAAGGAAATTTGACAACTCTTTTAACTCTTAATCATAAGATTAAAATTTCTATTTCATATAAAATAAAGTAAGGCTGTCGAACCTTTTTCACTTAACAACTAATTAATTAATTCATTAATTGTTAAGGTACTTATGTATTATCTGGACTACCAAACTGTTTATTATGTATTTTTGCTCTCGTCATTTTCGATTAAACTAACGAAAATATCACAACTTAAACTAACCAATCATCAAGGGCGTACAGTTGACCTAACCGGGCATTCAGTTGACCTAACCGGGCATTTTCCGTTTTATTTTGTTATTCTCTCATCCTTAACTCGCCCGAAATGTGACAGTGGGTGCCTAATACGAAAAGATCAGAAGATATTTAGGTGAAATAACCAATATTAAGGTGTTAGTTTAAGTGAATGCCCGGTTAGGTCAACTGTACGCCCTTGATGATTGGTTGGGTTAAGTTGTGATATTTTCGTTAGTTTAAACGAAAATGACGAGAGCAAAAATACATAATAAACAGTTTGGTAGTCCCGATAATACATAAGTACCATTGTTAAGTGAAAAAATGGGGTTGACAGGTTCATTTTATGCTCGCTATCCATTAGCCTGTAGTACTTCTGATACATTTTGATGTAAAATAACGTTCCTGTTAACTGTATACTCTCCTCGAATATGTATCTATAAAAGTACGTAAACATTCTGTTTTTCTTCTTTCAGATGATGTGGTTCAGGGAACGCTATTCGGGCAAGTTTGCATCGGCAGCGCGTTCCGTGGAACAAGCGACGGAGTACGTGCAAAACAACGTTCAATGGATGGAAAAATACTATGACTTTATTATCCAGTGGTTGAAGGCTAATGGTTACAAAAAAGAAATTTCGGATTAAAACGTACCTTCAAAGTCTGATTCGATGAAAAGGCTTAACCCTTTAACGTCGTAATTGTTTGTAGGGTTAAGTTATGAATGCGTGTATTTGAAACGTTATCAATTTGTAGCGGTTGTCCTTTTATGGCTAATATTCCTTAGTTTTCAAAATGGATGTCTTGACAGTCGGATGCTAGATATATAATTTTTGTTTGTAAATCAGAAAAATATGAAGCAACTCATAATCAAGTATGCAAGAAATGAACAAGTAGTCTTGACTAGTTATGATTGAGTTATGAATAATACAGTAATATAAAAATCATGAATAATACTTTTTATTCATGGAATAACTGAAATAATAGAAATTAAATTATTTTGGGCAGTTCATCACGTAATTCTTACTTCTCTTTTTCTCTTATTTCTAAAATTACCTCATTTTTCATTTGTAATGACAGAAATTAATTAAATGCAACTTTATTTTAGTTTATATTATTTTTATTTATTTTCTTGCTTTCTGTCGCGAAATCTGAGATAAATCTCAGAGATTTTTGCCTGAAAAGTTCTCATGTTTTCTGACGGCATGTTCAAATATCAAATAAGAATGCTGGTTTCGGAACACTGACAGTTCTTAGATGAAACCCCATTGGTAGAGACGGGAAGCTTGATATAAACTCTCGGGAGTAAAAACTTCCGAATAGACGTATTCAGCAGCAATAGGTTTCAGTTAGGCGATCTTTCCCAGTTCTAAATTTCTTTTAACAATTTAGATTTTTATTCAGCATCAAACCAAATCATTTATTTTTGCAGTTAATTTCCTTCTTATTTCTTCTTTAAATGAACATTCTATAAATAATGGACCTCTTTTATAAATTCAAATAATTGTTAAAATTAATTACTGATGTAACGAAAAGAATTAAAGATTTAAGCATTAGTATTTTCCTTATAATCAAGCTCTGTGCACCGACTCTTTTGTTTAACGGAAACTCCAAAGTTTCTCATGTCTTCACCAGTTCAAGTATTTTCATGATTTGAATTTATAAGCTACGAACAAATCGTTATTGCTTATTAAAAATACTGAAATTAAAATTTAAATAAATAAAAGCTACATTATACAAGTATGATTGTCACCCACTTTATTATGATACTGCAAAACAAATTGTTTCTGAATTTCCATATTCACACGATAATAAATGCAAAAAACTTCACTTTTTTCTACGTGAAGGTCAAAATATGTAAATAAAAACCCACTCTAATAGACAGAGTTTATTTCCACAACAGTTTCGATGCCCACTGGCATCCTCCTCGGGTGGATTCGTTTTTCTGTATCCACCAGAGGAGGATGCCAGTGGGCATCGAAACTGTTGTGGAAATAAACTCTGCCTATTAGAGTGGGTTTTTATTTTCATATTCACACGATAAGAAGAACGCGTCAGATTTGTAGCCCAGTTGCATCCAGATGATTGAGAAACGCCCTTCCTCTTCCAAAAGAATACAAAAGAAATGAAAAGGACACCAAACAGCAACAGACAGGTTGGTTCCTACGTGGCTGTCTGTTTAAGAAGGAACTTTAAAATATTTTTATGCGCAAACAAGTACTTCTAACTAGGGATTTAAAGTAAGATCAGCATCTAGTCTCTTTTTAAAGGACTCAACCGAATTACTTTGAACTATGCTGGCGGGCAATTGACTCCACAAATTAACTGTACGATTGAAGAAGAAATGCTTAGCTTCATTAGAATTAAAATGTTTACCCACTAATTTCAGACCATTGCCGCCAGTTCTATTTGCGTTTCAGGTGAAATATTTTTCGGTGTCGACGTTGTCAAAACCTTTAAACATTTTAAACACCTAAATTAAATCTCCTGTAAATGGTACAATTAAAAGTAGACTCATAAATTTGACACAAACTCCAAGTAACTGATATAAATTTAACTGTAATAATGAAGAAACACCGAAAGTGATGATTAGTATTCTGTACTATAATAAATACTCGCACCCGAGCATATTGGACAGTGGCTAAATATCCTGTTTTCGCAGAGTAGTTCATTCGACCTCGGATTAAAGACGATAATTTTAGATAAAAAAAGATATAAATCTGAATAAATAACAAAAAATTAATCTTGAAACCTAAGAACACTTACAAACCCTACTAACACAATTAAACTACTAATTTCCTTTATGCGAATCTGCTAATGAATTTATAAATCAAAACCAGTTAAAATAAGGCTCATTTCATTAAAACTGTCTTGAAAAAAACATTATTTCCTCTGTTGATTCCCGTCCACTGTTAATAAAGATCTATTCTCCTGTGACAAAACTTGACTTCAAGAATAATAATAATGTTAGGTTTATTAGTTAGTCGATTTGTTGCTGAAAATTATCAGGCTTTTCAAAAGTCTTTAACCTTTGTCCTGGCGACAGCTTAGGTATAAAGGATAAAACTCTAGACTCGAAAATATTGTTTGGACTGCACTGTACTCCATAATGTTTTACGACTCAGGCAGAGCTGGGCACTTGCGGTTTTTTTTGCGGTACTGCGGTACTGCGGTACTACCGCACTACCAAACCGGTACCGCATAACGCAGTACCGCAAAAAATGCGGTAGCGATACTGCTGTACTTTCAGCGATCCTTTGCGGTACTGCGTTATGCGGTACCGGTTTGGTAGTGCGGTAGTACCGCAGTACCGCAGTACCGCAAAAAAACCCGCAATTGCCCAGCTTTGTTTACGAGTTCATTGAGTTTTTTATTCCTGAAGGATGAACTGAACTTGAACCTTTTCCAAAATAATGGATGACATCAATAAGGTAAAGTAGCGTGCACTGCTTAGCAAAGTTTGTTTAGTGGACTACAGAGAGAGTATCCCTTAAAAGTCAATCCAATATTATTTTATATGAAAGCTTGAATTAATTGAATTAATCTAGGAAATGAAAATAAAGTTTGGATAATTACAGTTATAATTGCATAAGAACGTATTTTTCAACATTGATTACACAAAAGCTTATTTTTCCTTATGAGAAACAAAAACTAAAAA
The DNA here is from genome assembly GCA_023014485.1 of Bathynomus jamesi. NCBI lineage: Eukaryota > Metazoa > Arthropoda > Malacostraca > Isopoda > Cirolanidae > Bathynomus > Bathynomus jamesi. Next base: position 170,892 of record JAJOZX010000480.1, on the reverse strand, counting down.
TGTATTGAGAATTCTACACTATATAATATATATGCATATATATATATATATATATATATATATATATATATATTATATATATATATATATATATATATTATATACATGTGCTATAAAATATATACCATCGTTATTCCATAATAGAACTTTAAGGAGTGGTCTTAGATGCAAACAATTTTAAGGAAAATGTTTGAATTTGCTTTAACAAAAGCGATGAAGCATAAAATGGTCTTATCTAACATTATCAAATTTAATATAATCTAATCTAATTCAAACCTACTTCACCTAACGTAACTATACGTAACCTATATTTACGACGATGACTACTAGAAGTTTCGTTGATAATGAAATTGGAATAACAGTTTTCCAGACACCAGTCTAATATTCCTTTAAACTAAAGCATCGACTTCTTTTCCTTCGAACCCGTTTTCTTTTAACCACTGAACCACCACTTCTAGGTTCTTTTCATACCATTTGATGTTGGCTACTATGTTCTTCCTCCTCTCTCCCAAAGACCACGTTTCAGGCTCCTGCAGCTCCTTCTTCGAGGCTACGAACGCATCGATCTGTAAATGAAAGTTTAAAATTTAAGGTTTAAAAAGTTTAAAATCTTAAGGCTAAATAAATATTAACCCTTTATCACCTGGAGGTTTTTTTGAGACTGAATAAAATTGTCTGCCGTTAACCAGAACAGAATCAGTAAAGTGACACTGGGCGCTAAAGGGTTAAAAGGCATTATTTATAGAATTAGCAATATGAAAAAAATTTAAATTCTCTACTCGTTCTTTTCAACATTTAGAGAGAAAAGCACGGGTGTATTTTTGCTTCATAACTTTTTTTATCTCCGAACAATCAAATGTATTGCAGCCTGTGTAATTAAAGATGTTAATAGAGTGAAGTTTACATTTAAAAAGGAATTTACCAAAGTTATGAATTGGTTGATCTCAAATAGACTCTTTATAAGTACTAATAAAACACTTTTTTTGTTTTTAATAACAAAGAAGTGTGCATCTTGACAACCTGAATGTTGCAGAAGTCGTTGTTAAAGCAATGTAACGAAATTTTCAAGCATAATGTCAGATAAGAACTTGCGGTGCAAAGACTTTATCAATTACATCTCTAAAAAGATTTCTACGAGTGTCGCAATGGTGTTTAAACTTAGATATACATTAGTTCCTAAACAGGTTTTATTAACTCTATATCATACTTTTGTTCTTCTTCATATGAGGTACTGCAGTCTTGCATGAGAAAATACTGCTGATAACGTATTATACAGTATTTTTATTATTCTAAAGCCAGCAATAAAGATATTAATACTTGATTCTACAAGTTCATGGAGCTTTTACCGAAATTTGGACTGTTTCTGGTTTTTTTGAAAATAAGATATTTAATGTAGAGTTTGACGCTGATTTCAAAAATGTAAGTTCTTGTTTGGAGAAATGAGCAGTTCAAAAGTTATGTTTGTTATTGTAATTTTGTATTAGGTCAAAAACTATAACAATACAACTGAAAACTAATGCAAGAGTTATTGTATTCTTTAGTAATATTGGCTTATGTCACTAAGTATTTGTGTGAATAGATTTCGATCGTTATTTTTCTGTCACCAAATGAATTCGCACAAGTAGGCATCAATCATTTGCCGGTGAGTCCCTGGGTATCTCTTATTCCTTCGTTTGGCCTTATTCCACATAGATTCAACGCCTTGTGTTAGGTTCGGTTAGGTTAAGTTATGTTATGCTAGGTTACTTACTTCTCTTAAGTAGTTGTTGAAGTCTACAACTGTGTTGTGGCCAATGTGCAAAAGATTTTTCTACAGTAACTATAGGTAAACTAGTACACCATGTAACTTTTAAAATAGTAACTATACGTAAACTAGAACACAATGTAACTTTTAAAATAATAATTTCTCAAAAAAAGATTTACATTTTTTAAATCAGCGTAAACATCTACATTAAATATCTTATTTTCAAAAAAATAGGAAACATTCCAAATTTCGGAAAAGTCCCAAGTTCATTTTTGAAAAAGTTAAAATTTAAAGACATAATCAAATAGGCATATTTTATTTTCATTTACAAATGTATGAACAAAAGTATTAACTTACAATGGATAAATAAATATTCTGTAACAAGAAATTTACTCGCCGAATAAAAGAGTAGAAATAGGTATGTTTTTCCTCACCTTGGATTACCTTCATCTACAAAAATCGCCTGTTTTTGTAGGCTTCAAATTATGGAATGATTTAAGTACTGATCTAAAGAATATTAATAAAGGTATTAATAAAAGTATTAATAAAGGAATACCGAAACCGTATCGTATTTATCGTAATTTAGTATTAAATGTGTACACTAGGGTTATGACTTTTTAATTTTTGTCATAAATATTGTTTCCTGTATCATCAATCGATGAATGTTTGCTTGAAAACAATAAAAAAGGGCCTAATTCTTCAGAATTAAAAAAAAATGTCACCCCGAAAGCAAATATAGTATATTAGTTACAGGTTTATTTTAAGCAATAAGTAAAACAATTAAAACAATAATAGAGTAAATGTATAATATTGTATTTGTATAATTAATATGTATTGTAAAGGTATAATGTTGTATAATATAATATATGTTTATGTATAATAATTGTGAAATAAAACATGGAAATTTCTATTTATTTTATTAATTTTTTATTTTTTATTTTGGGGTGAAGTTTTTTCAAAATATATCGAAAAAACTGTTATTTTCATTGTCAGGGGGCAAAAGTTCATCGATTTATGATACAGGAACATGAGGTTATAAAAATGTCATAACCCTAGTGTACACAGTATTAATTGTCTTAATTGTTGTATTCTCCTGAGAATAGCAGGATCCGACAGCTTTTTCAGCAGAGCTACCTACATGAATAACACTGGTATGCATCAATTTTGCTGTCAAGGGTTTTGTGAGTGATTCTTATAGAGTTTTTCCTGCTGATTTCGAATCTGCAATCCGTTTTTCTCAATCAGCTCAGGTTATCCGGCTATGGCCTCATAAGTAAAATAGAATTTTTCGTGATTTTGTCAAAGCAGAATTGGAACAGTAACATCTATCATCACTTGTTTCACTTGTATAATATCTTTTTTTACTTTTCAGGCATATAGATAAAATATTTCATAATGAATAGAGCGTGTAAAAATGATCCCAATAGATTCTGCTACATATGTGGGACGGTTACCATGCCAAATAACCAGTCCCAAATCACTAAATTTGTGAAGACAATGTATAGAGCATACTTTGGAATTAAGCTAGGGGACCAGGACAAAAATTTCGCCCCTCATATGTGCTGCAAGACGTGCATTGAAAATTTGAGAAGATGGAGCAAAGGCAGAGCGAAATCTTTGCCTTTTGGAATTCCCATGATTTGGAGAGAAGGAAAGGATCACGTGACAGATTGCTATTTCTGCATGACAAACCTCCAAGGTGGGCTTATAAATTTATTTTTCTTAAATATTTTGAAATCCTCGTATGAAACTTGACATAATATTCACCATAATGTAATATTCACCATATATAGCATAATATTCACCATAATGGTAATCATACATTTACATATACATATTGTTATAGAAAATACATTTACACATACATATTGTTATAGAAGTTACATTTACATATACAATGATTGTATATTTTCTTTCTTTTTCATTCATATTGTCCCCGAAGGGACAATATGAATGAAAAAGAAAGAAAATTTACAGACTCCATCGACCTATTTCATATCTTACAGACCACAGCCTTCCCTCACGAGCCGCCACTGTCTGAATGCTTCTTCTATTTCATATGCAAGTTTTATATCCATGTTTCTGTGTTTCTATTTTCAGGAGTTAACAAGAAGAATAAACACATTGTTGTATACCCTGACATTCCTTCTGCTATGAGACCTGTACCCCATGGTCCTGGAATTCCAATACCCGACCCACCTCAAACCCTGGACTTCGATGATTCTGATGATGAATCAATGACCAATGCCAATGACCAGTCCCAGTCGTATATACCTCAAAATACCGCTTCAAATGAGCCGAGGCCTCTCAACCAGGCCAAACTTAATGATCTTACCAGGGATTTAGGACTTTCCAAATTAGCTGCCGAGATCTTGGGCTCACGACTTCGAGAGGACAACTTGCTGGCTCCGGGAACAACATTCTCCTGGTATAGGAAACGAGAGGAAGAATTCCGCAAGTTTTTTGCAGTGCACGAAAATACCTCTTCCTTAGTGTACTGCTGCAATGTTGAGGGGCTAATCGAATCCTTGGGCCTGCCATATAACGCATCAGAATGGAGGCTATTTATAGACTCGTCTAAACGAAGTTTGAAAGCAGTACTTCTCAACATTGGGAATAGGGTTGCATCAGTCCCTGTAGCACATTCCGTACAACTTACTGAGAGCTACGATAACATGAAAATTTTACTGGATGCTCTCGTATACGACCAACATAACTGGAGGATCTGTGGAGATTTGAAGGTAATACTAATATCATAAGTAAACTATTGCTATTGACTATGTTGTTTTTCCAAAGGTTATTTGAGAGCGTATAAGAACACTTAACTTCCCCACAGAAGTGATACAGTCCAATGCATAGATTTTTTTATCTGATAGAACAAATTCTCTAAATTCTTTAAATATTTTCATTTTTTTTCAGATTGTGGCATTTGTATTGGGAATGCAAGGGGGATACACGAAATACCCATGTTTCCTTTGCAAATGGATAGCCGAGCGGATGAGAAGCACTATGCACAGCGTGAATTGGCATCCAGAGAGAATTTTGAACCTGGGTCGCATAATGTCGTTTCAGTGCCCCTTGTACCACCAACAAAAATTTTGCTCCCACCACTTCATATTAAGCTGGGCTTGATGAAAAATTTCATCAAATCAATGAATAAGGAGGGTTCAGCATTCCGATATCTCGAGAGTAAATTTCCTCATATATCTGATGCTGAACTAAATGCTGGGGTTTTGATGGTCCTCAAATTCGAACTTTGATCAATGATACTCAGTTCGAAAACGCAATGACTCCAACTGAGAAGAATGCCTGGCAGGCATTCAAATCAGTTGTCACTGATTTTCTTGGCAAGCGTAGAAGTCCAGAATACGAGTCCGTTGTCGAAAACTTGATGGAAGCTTTCAAAGCTCATGGGTCGCGCATGTCCATAAAAATGCACTTTTTGTGGTCCCACTTGGACTATTTTCCTGAAAATTGCGGGGATTATAGTGAGGAACAGGGTGAACGATTTCACCAAGATATCAAAATAATGGAAGAGAGGTACCAGGAAACTGGGATATCAATATGCTGGCGGATTATTGCTGGTGTTTGAAGCGAGACGTGCCCGAAGAAAAACACAGACGGAAAGTCAAAAAAACTTCATTCCTTCCTCAATAAACTTTTTTCCATATTCATTGTATGAATAAAAGTATTTATTCACACAATGTTTTCATTTTTCACGAGTGTTCTTATAATATTACTCGTATCTACAGACTACAGTGTTTAAGCTAAAAAAATCAATAAATTTGGGGATAAAATTGGACTTATAATAAATGGCCAATAGAGAAAAAACCTGACCTGATTGAGGAAAACCAATGTCATTTTCGAATTCAGCATGGTCGAATTATATAATAAGAGTTGAAAAAACCCTCACAGCAACAAACAAATTTCATATGCATACCAGTGTAATATTCTTAAATCCCTTTGCCAACAGGAAAATGTTGAATTCGTCGATTTGTGGAGTAATTTTCTTATTTATATATATATATATATATATATATATATAAATAAATAAATGTAATTATTTTTCCGTGATGGTCTTCACCCGAATGGTGTTGGGTCAGATCGTTTTAGTAGATTACTACATACAGTAGCTCTGCGATGGCTTTTCAGGCAAAAAACGGTGAAACTCCTAAGCAAGCGACCAGCATGACATAAATTTTCCTGACAGTGAGCGACCGACTGCCTCCACGAAGAACCTCGAGATCCTACTGCGGTACTCATAATTTTATAAATAAACATTATATTAATGCTCGAAGATTTAAATTTGATGAACTATAAAGTACTGTCTTTGACCAAGAATGTGAGGTTGTAGCAATTACTGAATCCTGGTTAAATACAGAGCGTAGAGATTTTCTCCTGGTTATGAGATATTTAACAGTGGTAGAATTGCAGGATGTCATACTTAAAACCTATAATTAAATAAATTGCAGAAATTGATAATATAAATGTGACGTTTGTTGAAATTAAAGACAACTCACGAAAGAAATTAATTATAGGTTTAGTATATAGGCTCCCTCTCAGACTGTCAATAGTGATGAGACTTCAGGAACTAATTTTCTCTGTGAGTAGCGAACATGATGCGCTAATTATGGGAGATTTGAATTTACCTTGGAGAGAGTGAGGTGGTCCTTTACAGGCTAATTCCGGTCGTCGATTGTACTAGGGTTTGCTCGAAAGTTCACTTCTTCAAATGGTTAAGGAATCCATTAGAGAATGCAATATTCCGGGTTTAGTTTTAAGTACAGACCTAGACTTAATTGATAATATCTCTACGAGACTATTTCTCCATCATTGGTCATAGGCAAATAACATTTGAAATTAAAGCTAATGTTCTTAACTCGGAGACTCTGGAATACATTCTGGATTTTAAAAGTGAAATTTCGTGATTTAAAACTGCAGCTTTCGACCCATAATTGGGATGAGGCTCTATCGCGTGATGATATTAATGGCACATAGATTTAAATGCTTAGAATCGAGTAATATCCCATTACAAAAAGAGACTGGCGAAGTCTGTTAAATTTAAAGAAACAAAATAATTTGTCTGATGAAAATTCTTATAAGGAAGGCGAAGCAAAAACTTATTAGAAAAACTAAGGGATCACCTGAAGATCAGGGCCCCCAGCCTTCTTTAGTTAACCTTATAAGGCTAACTAACGAAAATATCACGACTTAACCTAACCAATCGTTAGGTCAACTGTACGCCCTTGATGATTGGTTAGGTTGTGTTGATATTTTCGTTAGTTAGCCTTATAAGGCTCACTAACGAAGATTGGGGGCCCTGATCTTTACGTGATCCAAAGTAAGTACTATGAGCCCTGTAAACACTATAAGTACTATGCCATATGATTGGCCTAGAGTTGAGTTGTGATACATACAGTAATAAGTCCAAATTAATTTAGCACACAGTATGTAGAAAATAACATACAAGTTTGTTATAATTTTCTAAAGCTGCAACTAATTAAAGTGCGCAGAAGGCTTTGAAATGGTTATCACTGTAAAGGGTGTCTAAGTGAACAATACATTTAAACCCTCTCTGGGTGACTGCTACGAAATGTTAAATGTCCAATCAAACGCTTTCATAGCTTTACAAAAAATCCGTGTACAGAGAATTAAGATAAATCAGCAACCATGTGACCATCCTCTTTGGTAGATTAACTACAGTAGGTTAATAATTTAAAAGTATATCCTTTTGCACATGTAGTCCTACTTGTTTCATTACTGAGTGAGGATAATTCAGAGTAGAAATTTAGTAAATGTTTAATAATGATGAGTGGCAGGCATGATTTGTTATTTAAGAAGGCATATATTTAAAGGCCAAAGATAATTGTTTATTTTCTAAATATCCTCATTAATTAAGTTTATGCATTCGGGATTTGGTGCCATTAACTAAAATTTATCGTAGGTTTCTTTATTTCTTCAATGACCGAGTTCATAAGATGTGTTTATTATCTGTTTATTTTCACTTACTGTTGGTTTATTTCACTGATTAACTAACTGGCAAGTGATTTGTAATTTCGAAGCAAGTGTAGTTTACGTCCACCTGTGGTGCCTAGTGTAGTTTACGTTCCCCTACATTATCCTAGTGTAGTTTGCGTTCCCCAACTTTGTCCGCGTATACCTAATCAAATAAAACGTTAAAACTGACGAAAATATACCACTTAACCTAACCAATCGTCAATTTATTATATATATATATATATATATATATATATATACAGGGTGTTTGAAAACTTTCTGTACAAATTGTAATGGGGGATAGGCAACACCAAGACAAACCCTTTTCGTCTATAAGTGTATGTCCGCTGACGTCACCATTCGGCGCGAGAGGGCGCCGCTGCAATTGGCTAAAAGGTGAAGTGGGCTAGACTCGCGCTTGCCGCGGGCATTCTTAAATCGGACGTAGTACGCGTAACATGGAGCGCTTCACGACTGCTGAGAAGGCTGACATGCATATGGTGTATGGGGCTGCCAATGGAAACGGAAGAGCTGCTGTGAGGTTGTACCGACAGCGCTTCCCAAACAGACGTGTGCCAAACCACCAAACGTTTGCGCATTTGCATCGGCGACTGCGAGAAACTGGAACATTCCATGCAAACATGCATGACACTAGTCGGGAGAGAAACGTGCGCACTCCTAACATGGAAGAAGAAATCGTACGGCGATTTGAAGACGATCCAAGCGCAAGCACGCGAGGTGTTGCACGTATCCTCGGTGTGAACCACGACCTGGTCTGGAGAGTGTTGCACGAGCAGCAGTTACATCCGTTTCATCGTCAGAGAGTCCAGGCATTACAACCTAGGGATTACCCTCTTCGTGTGGAATTCGCACGCTGGTTTCTGCAGCAGACAGCGGTGCAGCCTAATTTTCCGGCTTATGTGCTGTTCTCAGATGAGGCCTGTTTCACACGTGAGGGTGTGTTTAACATGCACAATTCTCACGTGTGGGCGCACGCAAATCCACATGCTACACGGGTTGCATGCTCATCAAGAACGGTTCGCCGTCAATGTTTGGGCGGGTATCGTCCATGGCAAGTTGATTGGCCGTACCTGCTGCCTGCCCGACTCGACGGGCGGGTTTATCGGATATTTCTTGAGGAAACGTTGCCGGAACTGCTGGAAGATTTTCCCGTGGCTATTCGTAGACGAATGTGGTTTCAACACGACGGGGCCCCAGCACACTCCAGCAACGATGTTGCGGGATTATCTGAACGCCACTTTGGGGACCGATGGATAGGCCGGGTGGGCCCGTAGCCTGGCCACCGAGATCGCCCGATTTAACATGCCTCGATTTCTTCCTGTGGGGACACATGAAGAACCTCGTGTACGAGACTCCCATTTACTCAGAAGAAGACCTCGTAGCAAGAATCGCTGTCGCCACTGGAACTGTTCCCGAAATGTCGGGATCTTTCGACGTGTACGTCGGTCAATGCTTCGACGCTGTCGGGCATGCATTGATGCTTCCGGTCGCAACTTTCAGCACCTTCTTTAAATAAACATGCCTTCTTTAAATAAATATGTTACGCGTACTACGTCCGATTTAAGAATGCCCGCGGCAAGCGCGAGTCTAGCCCACTTCACCTTTTAGCCAATTGCAGCGGCGCCCTCTCGCGCCGAATGGTGACGTCAGCGGACTACACTTATAGACGAAAAGGGTTTGTCTTGGTGTTGCCTATCCCCCATTACAATTTGTACAGAAAGTTTTCAAACACCCCTGTATATATATATATATATATATATATTATAGTATATATATATATATATATATATGGTACTTACGTTTACAGGACTACCAAACTGTTTATTATGTTTTTTGCTCTCGTCATTTTCATTTAAAAACTAACGAAAATATCACAACTTAACCTAACCAATCATCAAGGGCGTACAGTTGACCTAACCGGGCATTCAGTTGACCTAACCGGGCATTCAGTTGACCTAACTGGGCATTCAGTTGACCTAACCGGGCATTCAATTAACCTAACAGGTTAATATTGGTTATTTCACCTAAATATCTTCTGATCTTTTCGTATTAGGCACTCACGGTCACATTTCGGGCAAGTTAAGGATGAGAGAATAACGCCGTAATTGATAAAAACATCCGGTAGGCTCAACTGAATGCACGGTTAGGTTGATTGAATGCCAGGTTAGGTCAACTGTACGCCCTTGATGATTGGTTAGGTTAAGTTGTGATATTTTCGTTAGTTTAAATGAAAATGACGAGAGCAAAATTACATAATAAAGTTTGGTAGTCCCGATAATACGTACCGTAAGTACCATATATATATATATATATATATATATATATATATATATATATATATATATATATTGACGATTGGTTAGGTTAAGTCGTAATATTTTCATTAGTTTTACCGTTTTATTTGATGGATTCATTTAAGAAATGTCTCTTAAGATCCTAATGTGGTTTGTGTCCCCTTTTGCGAATTTTAGTGAAAATCCGTATTCTAATGTAGTTTTGGTCACTGATTTCAAAATTAACTTTCATTTTTTGGAGAAATGAAAAACAAACATGTTAGAGCACTTTAAATAATTAATGTGTTTTTAACGAAAATATCATGACAACCTAACAAATCATCAAGGGCGTACAGTTGACCTAACCGGGCATTCAATTGCCCTAACTGGGTATTAATTCTTGATTTTTTCTGCTACTTTTACACATCTGCGGGATCCTTGAAAAAACGTATTCTTCGTAAAGTTGCACTTTTTACAATTTGACCGACGCTTTTCGCAATGAAAGAACTGGGTATTTTTATCAAAGGAACACAGTTTTCCCACACTTAGAGCACTTTTTCATAAACAGTAGCAGTTTGTGACTCTTACTAAATTTAACACAATCCTCTGTAACTAGTTTAATCTCGTTAAAACACATATTAATTATGTAACCCTTTAAGTCCTGAATTTTTTTAAGGATTTAGTTATAAATGCGTGTATTTGAGGGTTAAAGTGCTCTAACATGTTTGTTTTTCATTTCTCCAAAAAAAGAAAGTTATTTTTAAAATCAGTGACCAAAACTACATTAGTATACCGATTTTCATTAAAATTCGCTGCTAGCCCCCAAGCGGAAAAGACCCTTCACTTTTTAAAATATTATCATCAAAGCCCCTAGGAATCTTGTGTATTAGTAACTTAAACATATAACACTACGGAGTAATACAAGCTTTCAAAATCTCATGGTAAGCAAAATCCATAAATGATTCCATCTCTTAGCACATCGTCGCCTCCATGTTTATTATTGGTCGGTTAAACGAATGACTGACATAAAGAGGAGACGAAAGTACAGTCGCAATACAAAATGTTGGTTTCCTCTTCTCCAACCTCTTCTAACTTCAAAATCCTACACTCATCATTTGATCCATTTTGTGTTTCATCCTCGTTTCTTTACAAATTTGTAAATTCAGGATCTCTTTTATCTTCATGATATAAATTCGTATATAAAAATTTGTCAATTGTTCAAGTTTATAATGATTGTTGTTGTTGTTGTTGTTGTTTAGCCGATCAGCCCACCCTGATCGAGCAAGCTGGCGGCACGCAGGTAACCGATCGCCCTTTCCGGAGTGGACCAGAGGTTCAGCGCACTAGTAATGTTGTGTTGTGTTCGTTGTTGTGCTAGAGCGGTACAGTCTGTCATAATGTGTTCAATTGTTTGTGGTGTGTCCTGGCACAGGTGGCAGGTGTCGTCTATGGAGTTGTCTAGTTTGTGTTTATATGTCCGTAAGTTGGGGTGATGTCCACATCGGAATCGTACTAAGTTAACTCGATCCGATCTGCTCAGGCTGATGTCTGACCTGTTAATTGGTGGCGGCTTCGCACCTAGGACCGCATTCGGACCGAGTCGTGTCAGTGCTTTGTGGGTTAGTGTGTGTATACGTGTTTTCTGTACTGTGTGATGTCTGGGGCGTGGTATGGAATGGAGTATTTGGTTATAATGTCTCTCTGGTGTTACCTTAATGGTGCGAGGTGTTGGTGCATGATTGTACATGTAGTGGCAAGGGTGTTGTGGGTTAGTTGCGCTGCTGCCATGAATTGTGTTCCCCTCATGTCTAAATGTTCCCTAACTTTCAGTATTTTTGTTTCTGTGTGCAGGTAATGATTACCGGCTCCCAGTAATGATTGTAGTTGTATTATATGGTTGTAAGAAGCAATAAAGGCTAAGGCCGAGTCAATCTTTCTGACATGCTGAAACTACTGTACATTTCAACTAAAATATATTTCTGCCTAAAAGGTGGCTAATCAGTGGTACCTTATAAGCATAAGCTACATAAGTCTAAATATGAAACACTATTCTTACCTCAGCTAACTCTTCGTAAGTCTGAATGTGATTCGTTGCTAAAGCGAGAAGTTCAAGTGATTGCTCTTTGTTTCCTAGACTGAAAATAAATTAAGAAATTTAGTAAAAATATCTTGAAATACTGAAACAGCTACAGAATGATACATCATGAAATCTTGGAACTGTTCTTATGTTGCTATTAGAGCATATAAAGTAAAGGCTTCATGGTTCATTGTCCGGCACCTGCCGTACCTGACTAGTACCAGATAAGCAAAATTTCCTTTTAAGAAATCAGACACCCTAAAATCCTTGCTTGAATTTTCTTTGACCTCTGCCATGCCATCTCATATAAATATAATATAAAAGTATCTTAAGCACCCTGAATTTTACCTTTATATTAAATTATTTAAAATAGGTATACAATATTATATAGCAATATTAGCAATAAAATATACAGTAAGAAGTATAATAATATAATTATATTATCGGAGAATGGCTCACCATAATTAGTGTCCAGTTAGCACTGCAATCAGTTTCAGGTAGGATTAGGCATGGATGTTGGCTTTATTTATTCACAGCTTCATTGGCTTTATTATAGAGTAAATATATTGTACGACACTGTACATTTTAAACAAAATTAAAAATATGAATGACTGGGAAGAGTAAAACTTGCACCCAAATTTTATTTCGCTTAAATTTAACTTCTTAAATTTACGTTAATTCACAAATTAATTTTTTTTTTAAATCTCTCATGAACTAATTAATAAATAATTGCTACTGAATGGACCGAAAAGTATTATTATTATTAGACTCTAAATTCTTATTTGGTTTACAATAAAAAAAAATATTGGTTATCGCAAAATACTGGTAATTTAAAAAAAACTTTATTTTGATTTTATAGGACATGCAAGTGCTTGCCCTGTGATATTTTCCATAATATCGAAACAGCTTTCACAGAGTATATTTTTTTATACAATGAAACATGCACTACCAAAGTATAGCGAATCTGAACTACATAAAGATTAAAATAAAAACGAAAAAGTAAAAATTATGCAAGCCAGTATTCAGGGGTCAGAACTTAACCATTCCCAAATAAAATCGCATGCATGAGTCAAAACCTTTATTAATTACCTTTATTAATAATAATAAAATAAATACATATTTTGAATTTACAATGACACGAATAATTGTGAAGCTCGACTATTTATTTTATTTAATTTGGTCCTTAAGCTTTAGGCTTTACTGGGCTCTTATTAAAAATTAGCAGCTAGTTGTTATTAATTAATAATAGTAAATAAATAAATAAGTAAATAAGTATTATTAATAGTTAAAACATGTTTTACAATATTATACAATATTAATGGACAATATTAAACAATATAAGTGGACATTAATCCTAGATTTTTGTTAGTATGCCATTATTAATCGGGATTTCAAGTTGGTTTTAAACAAATTTACATTCACAATATTTTTTATATTGACATGGAAGTCATTCCATAGTTTCAATCCAATGAAAATGGGTAGTTTTTGAGATGAAGACAATCTAAATTGAGGTATAACAAGCTTTGATCTATTTCTGGTCTGATACGAGTGGATTTCTTGATGAGTTACAAAATATCTATTTACCCATTGCAAATTAATGATTTTGTTCTTACACTTGTAAATAAAAATAAAATGTGCCAGTTTGGTTATATCGTTGAGCTTTAGTAGGTTTAGCTCTTTAAATAATGCACTAGAGTGATCAAGGAAATCAGCATCAGATAATAACCTTATTACTCGTTTTTGGATGACAAAGATACCATTTAATGCGTTGTTAGCGGAGTTTCCCCAAACAAAGGTGCAGTATGTTATATAAGGAAGAGCAAGAGTATAATAAAGAGTCAATAAAACTTGTTTAGGGACTACATTTCTAAGTTTAAACATTATAGCAACGCTCCTTGGAATCTTTTTCGCGATATAATTTACATGATCACTCCATTGCAAATTCTTATCTAGCATTACACCAAGAAATTTTGTTACAGTACACTCCTTTATGGCGATTTCATTAATATTAAGTTCATCAAGATATACATTTCTTTTATTAGTAAAATCATGAAATTTTTTTTACTGGTATTTAGGAAGAGTTTATTGATGGTCAACCATTTCATTACACTGATGAATTCGGAATGAAATATATTCTTAGCTGTATTAACATCTTTGCAAGAAAACGAGACAGTTGTATAATCTGCAAACATTATGAAGTTCAGTATATCAGATGAACGTGGAAGGTCATTTATATATAATAAAAATAACAGTGGACCCAGAACTGAGTCCTGTGGCACACCATGTTTGACAAACGCTTTAGATGAGCAAACTTTATTTACTGATACAAAATGATATCTATTGGACAAATAACTTTTAAACCAATCACTGATTGCTCCTCTAAAGCCGTAACAATATAATTTATTAAGTAGAATATTATGGTCTATACTCTATTACATCAAACGCCTTACTCAAATCCATAAATATTGATAGCATTATTTCTTTGTTCTCCTTAGCTATATTTACATTTTCCATAAGATTTAAAATAGCCATTTCCGTTGTTTTATTATTACGGAAGCCATATTGATTTGGAGATAATAAATTGTAGGACTCTAAGTATCACTGCATTCTACTTTTTACAATTTTTTAAAAAACTTTGCTGAACACAGATAATGAACACACCGGCCTGTAATTTGTTGCTAGTGTAGGATCACCCCCTTTAAAAAGGGGTGTTATACAACCAGTTTTTATCATTGATGGGAATATTCCTTTGGAAATACTTTGATTGATAATTTTAGCCAAAGTTACAGATATCTTATGTTTAACAAGTTTCAATATAGGTACAGGAATGCTATGAATGTTATTTTTTGCATTTCTTTTAATTTACCAATAACACTGGTATGCATCAATTTTGCTGTCAAGGGTTTTGTAAGTGATTCTTATAGAGTTTTTCCTGCTGATTTCGAATCTGCAATCCGTTTTTCTCAATCAGCTCAGGTTATCCGGCTATGGCCTCATAAGTAAAATAGAATTTTTCGTGATTTTGTCAAAGCGGAATTGGAACAGTAACATCTATCATCACTTGTTTCACTTGTATAATATCTTTTTTTACTTTTCAGGCATATAGATAAAATATTTCATAATGAATAGAGCGTGTAAAAATGATCCCAATAGATTCTGCTACATATGTGGGACGGTTACCATGCCAAATAACCAGTCCCAAATCACTAAATTTGTGAAGACAATGTATAGAGCATACTTTGGAATTAAGCTAGGGGACCAGGACAAAAATTTCGCCCCTCATATGTGCTGCAAGACGTGCATTGAAAATTTGAGAAGATGGAGCAAAGGCAGAGCGAAATCTTTGCCTTTTGGAATTCCCATGATTTGGAGAGAAGGAAAGGATCACGTGACAGATTGCTATTTCTGCATGACAAACCTCCAAGGTGGGCTTATTTTTCTTAAATATTTTGAAATCCTCGTATGAAACTTGACATAATATTCACCATAATGTAATATTCACCATATATAGCATAATATTCACCATAATGGTAATCATACATTTACATATACATATTGTTATAGAAAATACATTTACACATACATATTGTTATACAAGTTACATTTACATATACAATGATTGTATATTTTCTTTCTTTTTCATTCATATTGTCCCCGAAGGGACAATATGAATGAAAAAGAAAGAAAATGTACAGACTCCATCGACCTATTTCATATCTTACAGACCGCAGCCTTCCCTCACGAGCCGCCACTGTCTGAATGCTTCTTCTATTTCATATGCAAGTTTTATATCCATGTTTCTGTGTTTCTATTTTCAGGAGTTAACAAGAAGAATAAACACATTGTTGTATACCCTGACATTCCTTCTGCTATGAGACCTGTACCCCATGGTCCTGGAATTCCAATACCCGACCCACCTCAAACCCTGGACTTCGATGATTCTGATGATGAATCAATGACCAATGCCAATGACCAGTCCCAGTCGTATATACCTCAAAATACCGCTTCAAATGAGCCGAGGCCTCTCAACCAGGCCAAACTTAATGATCTTACCAGGGATTTAGGACTTTCCAAATTAGCTGCTGAGATCTTGGGCTCACGACTTCGAGAGGACAACTTGCTGGCTCCGGGAACAACATTATCCTGGTATAGGAAACGAGAGGAAGAATTCCGCAAGTTTTTTGCAGTGCACGAAAATTCTTCCTTAGTGTACTGCTGCAATGTTGAGGGGCTAATCGAATCCTTGGGCCTGCCATATAACGCATCAGAATGGAGGCTATTTATAGACTCGTCTAAACGAAGTTTGAAAGCAGTACTTCTCAACATTGGGAATAGGGTTGCATCAGTCCCTGTAGCACATTCCGTACAACTTACTGAGAGCTACGATAACATGAAATTTTACTGGATGCTCTCGTACACGACCAACATAACTGGAGGATCTGTGGAGATTTGAAGGTAATACTAATATCATAAGTAAACTATTGCTATTGACTATGTTGTTTTTCCAAAGGTTATTTGAGAGCGTATAAGAACACTTAACTTCCCCACAGAAGTGATACAGTCCAATGCATAGATTTTTTTATCTGATAGAACAAATTCTCTAAATTCTTTAAATATTTTCATTTTTTTTCAGATTGTGGCATTTGTATTGGGAATGCAAGGGGGATACACGAAATACCCATGTTTCCTCTGCAAATGGGATAGCCGAGCGGATGAGAAGCACTATGCACAGCGTGAATGGGCATCCAGAGAGAATTTTGAACCTGGGTCGCATAATGTCGTTTGGTGCCCCTTGTACCACCAACAAAAATTTTGCTCCCACCACTTCATATTAAGCTGGGCTTGATGAAAAATTTCATCAAATCAATGAATAAGGAGGGTTCAGCATTCCGATATCTCGAGAGTAAATTTCCTCATATATCTGATGCTAAACTAAATGCTGGGGTTTTTGATGGTCCTCAAATTCGAACTTTGATCAAGGATACTCAGTTCGAAAACGCAATGACTCCAACTGAGAAGAATGCCTGGCAGGCATTCAAATCAGTTGTCACTGATTTTCTTGGCAAGCGTAGAAGTCCAGAATACGAGTCCGTTGTCGAAAACTTGATGGAAGCTTTCAAAGCTCATGGGTCGCGCATGTCCATAAAAATGCACTTTTTGTGGTCCCACTTGGACTATTTTCCTGAAAATTGCGGGGATTATAGTGAGGAACAGGGTGACCGATTTCACCAAGATATCAAAATAATGGAAGAGAGGTACCAGGGAAACTGGGATATCAATATGCTGGCGGACTATTGCTGGTGTTTGAAGCGAGACGTGCCCGAAGAAAAACACAGACGGAAAGCCAAAAAACTTCCTTCCTTCCTCAATAAACTTTTTTCCATATTCATTGTATGAATAAAAGTATTTATTCACAAATGTTTTCATTTTTCACGAGTGTTCTTATAATATTACTCGTATCTACAGTGTTTAAGCTAAAAAAATCAATAAATTTGGGGATAAAATTGGACTTATAATAAATGGCCAATAGAGAAAAAACCTTACCTGATCGAGGAAAACCAATGTCATTTTCGAATTCAGCATGGTCGAATTATATAATATGCGTTGAAAAAACCCTCACAGCAGACAAAAAAAATTTCATATGCATACCACTGTAATATTCTGGACCTCAGTAGAGATAGCAGGAACAAAAGAAAATGAATTTAGTGGGCTGGGTGGCATATATTCTAAAGGTGAGTGATCATTATTTAGTAATTGTGAGCGAAGCTTATCCGCTATTGAAGTAAAATGTGCATTTAAAGAGTCTGGAATGGCAGTATCATCAGTAATTTCTTTATTATCAACATTTAATTTCTCTATTGAATTTTTCTTAATTTGTTTTCGAGAAGATTGTTTATGGTTGTCCAAGTGTTTTTCCTGTCTCCTTTATGTTTGGAAAATTGATTGTTATAATAGTCATATTTTGCAATTTTGATTATTTTAGTTAATTTGTTTCTGTATTGAGTATATTGTATTTTAGGAATTTTGCTTTGTAATTGCAATTTGAATAATTTATCTCTGTTCTTTATTGAAGTGATAATTCCTGGAGTGATCCATGGATTTGCGACACTTTTGGGCGAAACTGTTTTTCTCCTTAAAGGAAAGCAAATATTAAAAATATGGAATAAGGTGTTATAGAAGAACTGAAACAATATATGATCTGGGTCATTTAAAGGTTCGTCACAGTCAAGTCGAGTATTTTCTACAGCCCCCAATAAATTTTCTTTTGTTAACCTCTGAGAATATTCTGTAATCAATAGTTGTTTTGTCCGCAACCTGAACAATGTTATTGAATATAGCGTAAGTAGGAAAATGATCACTGATGTTAGTGGTTATAATTCCAGAATTTACGAGGGCATTGCTATTACACAGGCCTGCAAAATTGAGGGTCCTAAAAACTTTTTTGAAATTGTATGCTGGTTTTATAGGAATTTGGGGTGCTCAATCCAAAAACGGCCTCAGATTTGCTCCATCACGTATAGTTTTTTCACAATTTGCTATGACTTTTTTATGTTGTAATATGTTACTGAATAAAATAAGTAGTGAAGAATTACCACATGAAACCTATTTCCTGACCATTTCTGAATATATTTATTTTAAAAAACTATAAAACTTGGATACTTACATCTTTACTTAGTGGAATGGCTTAGTAGTCCCGTTTTCTTTTGCCAGTGAAGCTGCGCCTGTTGCATTTCCTTTTGTGCGCTGCTTCCGGATTTTCACGATGCAGCATCCAGCAATAATCCCCCATCATATTAACGTTCCACTGGCCTTGGTATCTCTTTTCCATCTCCTTAATGTCTTGATGGAAACGTTCTCCCTGTTCCTCACTTACTGCACTTAGATTTTCTGGGAAAAAGTCCAAGTGTGCATTCAAGAAATGAATTTTGATACTCATTGAGCATCCCAAAGCTTTGAATTTCTCCAGCATGTTTTCAACAATGAGTGCATATTCAGGGTCCTTATTATTCCCAATGAACTTAGTAACCACACTTTTGAAGGAATTCCAAGCCTCTTTTTCTACTTCAGTCATCGTAGACAAGAAGTTTTCATCTGACAGCAGTCTTCTAATGTCTGGGCCTACAAAAATACCTTCTCTTAATTTTGCTTCTGATAGGTTAGGGAACTTCTTGCAGAGGTACTTAAAGCATTCTCCACTTTTTTCTAATGCCTTAACAAACTGTTTCATAAGGACTAGTTTTATATGAAGAGGTGGTAGAAGTACTTTCTTTGGGTCAACAAGATTTTTACGCAAAATATTCTTGCTTCCAGGTTCTAGAGATCTTCTTCGTGGCCAGTGTTTTTGCTCCCAGTGTTGACTCTTTGCTCTGCTATCCCATTCACAAAGGAAACATGGGAACTTAGTATATCCTCCCTGCTGCCCCAGAAGCATGCACAATACCTTAAGGTCTCCACAAATCATCCAGTGATGATCATAATATTTTATCTTTGTAAGAACCAATTCCAAATTCTCATAACTTTCTTGGAGATGTACCGAGTGACCAACAGGTACAGAGGCATACTTGTTCCCATTGTGCAAAAGAACAGCTTTTAGACTTCTTTTAGAAGAGTCGATGAAAAGTCTCCATTCATCCGCTTTGTACTCAATGCTAAATGCCTGTACCAAACCATCAATATCACTACAGTAAACTAAATTGCCCTCATGTGAAAAGTAGTGAATAAACTCCTTTTCTCTTCTTCTATACAAATATATCGATGCTCCAGCTGATAATAAATTTCTTTCTTTTAATCTGGAGCCTAAGAGTTCAGCAGATTCCTTGGATAATCCCAAATCTCTCACTAAATCGTTTAGTTCAGATTGAGTGAACAACTGGGGGTCTTGACTTCCTATATCACACTGAAATTCTTCATGATCAGTATCTGAACCAGAATTACTAGGCAAATCTTCCAATGTTTCTGGTGGAAGCGGAAATGGAACTTCTGGCCCATGAGGAACAGGTCGAAAAGCTGATGGAAGATTTGGATAGAATATGGCTTTCTTATTTTTTGAGTTATAGCCTTTAACATCACAAGAGCAAAAATAGCAGTCATCACAGTGATTTTTTGGCTCCCTCCATACCATTGGCACACCAAATCTGAATGCTTTCTTTTTGCCTTTACACCATTTCCTTAGATCCTCTACGCAAATAAAACAAACTTTGTGTGGTGCCCATGGTTTGTCTTGGTCTCCTAGTTTAATTCCAAAGTAGGCATGGTACACTTGCCTAATAAAATTTGTTACGTTTCTTTGATGTTTCTTGATCACAAATTCCCCGCATATGTAGCAGAAGCTGTCGGGACTGTTGACACATCCACGGCTAGCCATGATTCACAACTTACTACAGTACCCAGAACACAATAAGAGTCTTTAATTTAACTTAATAAAGGCTAAATAAGGCTTTCCGGAAATCTAGCATTTTCTCGAAGTCGCTTCACAAAAAAATCGAATTTGTGAAATAACTTTGTGTCGTATGACATTTTTATTGTGTTTTTCGAATTCAGCACACAAAAATACATTGTAAACAGCTAAAATTATGAAAAACGTTTTTCCATCGCAGGCCTGTGTTATCAATCGTAGATTATGTTATTCGATTGCCATAGCTGCAGAGTCGAGTGGGTTTGGTAATAGAATGATTAAGATAGAAAGAATTCATTAAGTTTAAAAACTTATGAGAGATTGCTTCAGATTACAAATTGATGTTGAAGTCACCCGCAACTATGGCATTCGATTTATGAAAGTTGCATAACATGTTATGTGAGTGAATTAAAAAGCTATTGATATTAGTATTAGGTGGTCTATATATTGCATGGACAGAATATACATTACTTTTGTCTTTTATATTCACAATCAGGTTTTCATTGTCACTATTACATAGAGAAAATACTTCGTTAGAATCGTAAGTTTGATGCACATACACAGAGATAACCCCCACCAATCTGACCATCTCTTACAGTATGATAAGCAACGTTATTATCTATATTATATAGGTTTTTAATACTACTATTTAACCAGGTTTCAGTGAGAATTATAACACTAAATTTGACCGTAGAAGTTTTCAAAAGAGCCAATAAGTAGTTATAGTTCCTAGGTAAGCTTCGAATGTTTAGATTTAGCACTGAAAGATTTTATAAATATCTTTTTGTAATACAAAGGTATTAAACTATCTATCGATGAGACCATGCAATTGCCTACACCAGATTCCTGTTCTAGATTCTCTAAACTGGATACAGAAATTTTTGGTAATGAATTGAAATAATTAATGTCGGCACATATACTATGAAAGTCTTTATCGATGAAAGCCATTTAACAGTAGTTCTCAAACAATTTCACTAAATACAGAATACGGGAAAAAGGGGTTACCGCCCAGTTGAGCCGAAAATGGGAAAGTCAACTGTTGAGATTGTAATAATCGTGAAAGGAACCATGCATGAAACAAGAGCAGAATTAACATGCCTCACAAAAACTTATCTGAACAGAACAGAATTTACAATTGCTCAGAAGCATCAAACAATATTAAATTTAACACGGAGCAATTGCAACTATTAACAAACGGAAGAAGTAAGGAACTTAAAAACATGGAATACTATACCCAAAATGGATATATCCACAGGGGTGTAGTGCTGCGAGAGCACGTGGGAGCGCCGCTCCCGCACTTCCATTCATCCAAATTTTATTTATTTATTTTTTTTACTTGATACTTGGAAGTTGGGAACAAACAGACTGAGATGAAAGCACTGCTTCTAATTGTGAATTTCAAATTCAAAATTTCAAATTTTTAATATTCCAAGTCTAAGTGAATTATTATTATTATTATTATTATTATTATTATTATTATTAATATTATTATTATTATTATTATAAAATAGTTTAACCAGACCAGTGAGTCTCAACTGAGACTCTCATAGGGCTGGCCAGTAAGTGAAGTAACATGAGTTTTATTATATACCGTACATTATATCATGCCATAATATAGCTTGACATTATCATTATATGCAAAAAAATGCCACAAATCATAGAGATAGAGAGGAAAATTAGGTTCTGCCTTTTACTAGGTTAATCTCTAATGCTTATGGAAAATTAACTAATGTACTGATTAATTGATTATATCACAGGCCTGCGAATGAGGACTTTGTAAGAGTTGTTTTCTTACTAATAACTGATTTTTATATAATTCAACTACGCTGATTTCGAATAAGGTGTCCATTTTTTTTCTATCACGTAAGGAATTTTTGCAAACTGGAAAGGGAAAAGCAAGAACATAAATAAATATTATTTATTTCAATTTACATTAGGTACCTATTTCGCTTTGTTATTCTAATTACAAATGCAAACAACTTTAAAAAGAAAGAAGACCATTAACGTCAATTACATATTCATTTTTATTTGTCCTGAGTTTTCTTGTGAGATCTATGCCTTTTAGTCTCGAATGTACGCGTTGTTCCTTTTCTTTTATGTAATAATTCTGGAGTAATATGACATTTTGTGAAAAATCTGTATGTGATGACGAAAAATGAATATTATTTTCGGAATCAGCGTGCAAAAATTACTATATAAGTGATAAAATATTTCGGACAACAAAACCATCGCAGGCCTGTGAATTAACTGATGTACCAGTACAAGGAAATAATAGCAGAATTTAAACTTATGTACCAACATGCCGGTACTTCCTTAGAGCTCCTGCGCCTTAAAATTTTACACACTACACCCCTGCATATCCATATAAAACAGAAAACATTGGTCAACTAGGAGGGATTCAGAGAAACTTCATAGACAAGATCAAGTGGATGCAAAGAACAAAATTACTTTGAAAGGGTACGTGAATTAAATTTATATTCACTGGAAAGGAGAGAGGGACTCCACATCATTTACAAATGAAAAATAATAGAGAAAGTAGTCCCTAATCTCACTTTTAGCCTTATAACCACTAAAACAACAGTGAAAAATAGGAAACGAAGAATGCGTGTTCCCAAACTAAAACTTGATGGAGAATATCTTCAACCCTGAAGGAAAATAGCTTTATTGTCAGAGGGCCACGACTGTTCAGCCAGCTGCCCAAGGAACTACGGAACTCGAATGGTGTAGCTGTGGAAATCTTCCAGAGAAGACTAGATACCTGGCTCAGAGAAATACCATATGGGCCCGGTGTACAGTACTTGGCCATGTGAAGTGGAGAGCGAACGAAACCAATTCCCTGCTTCCCCAGCCCAACTCGAAATGTAGGGTAACAAGCTTGACCTTCGTGAAATGAGGAATCATTGCACGTAATATCTCCAAGGTTATCAGATAAAGTAAGATATAATATATAATTCCCTTTCTTGATGTTTGAATTAGTTTTAGAGGATCAAGTAAAGATAGGCACCCCCAGCCTTCTTTAATTAGCCTTATAAGGCTAACTAACGAAAATATCACGACCTAACCTAACCAATCGTTAAGTCAACTGTACGCCCTTGACGATTGGTTAGGTTAGGTCGTGATATTTTCGTTAGTTAGCCTTATAAGGCTAATTAAAGAAGGCTGGGGGTGCTTATCTTTACTTGATCCGTTTTAGGTTTGATACAACTTAACTCACTATTTGTAAATCCTGTCCCAGTTTTCTCTTAAATAATTCAATGCCATCAAGGAAATTTCTCCGTTTCTTATTATTATTGTAAAAATTGTAAACAAATCCTGCTTCTTTATTGGTCCATCTGGTTCAAAGGCCAATTTTATTAAGCTGTAAAAAAACAAAATAAGTAATTAAAAAAAATTGTTAACATTGCCTTTTTCATCGCTACTTAGACTCATTGACTTATCGGTAGTCATGCCAGCATCCTTAGCTCAGTGGGTAAGAACATTTCCCTATAATAATATATAATTAATCGTGAGGACCAGAGACTGGCACAGTGCAGGAATGAGAGTATGATCTGGTAGGATCATTGTGAAAGTAGAATGTGAGCGATAAGTGGAGTGTGTGACTAGAGCTTAGTGTAAATGATTTGGAAGTAAACCAAGTGGAAGGTGGTCATGGAAGTTTTGCGTAAGGTTTTTGTACCCGTTTTCTCGATGTTAGGGGTTGGAAGCGGATTTAAAGTTTATACATATTTGTAAGAAAGTTAGAGATTTATAATTTTCTGAATTTATCGGCACTAGATCTGTGGTCATTTCAGGTAATTTTTATATACGTACTACAATGTTAGTGTATATTTTTTTTATTAATGTTTCAATAACTTAATTATTTATTGCTACATTGTATAAAGCTTACGTTGAATTGTGAATAATATTTAGTTTGGTTTTTCTTTAATGTAAGACATAATTTTGGAAGTAATCGATAAATATGATTGCTGTATAGGGTTAGAACAGAGTGGTATCTTTGAACATTGTCTATTGTGCAAATGTTGAAGCCTCTATACGAGGTAAGGTATAATTAAAATTATTTTTACTGCAAGAAGAATGAAGTATCGAATTTGTATGTTGTTTGGGCATTTATCAGAATTTTATTCAGGTGGTATATTTTTTTAGTAACTTGTGATTTTATATTCGTGTAAGCGACATTTTAGTATGTTATTGTTTAATAGCCTTCAAATTTGGAATCTGGGACAACGCTTAGGTTCGGCTGGGGAGCCGAATTCCCGGTTTAATCGCAATTCGATTTCGTTCGGCAGGATTTGAACGTGAACGGTCGGAACATTTTGTGTCCCCAGTTCCGAGGCTGAACTTCGGCAGTAAATTTGTAATCGTAATTAGGACCGAAAGTGAAGCCCACCTCCTCCTCCTGCTTACCCGCGGTACTTCTTACGGCGGCGACCTGGACACCACTACATCTGGCCCAAAGTGAAAATTGTTTTGGTGCAGTTTTCAAAGTGAAAGCGTTAAATCAGCGATTATAACGTTAATTAAACTAGGATAGGACCTAATCTGTTTGTACAATTTTCACAGTAACCTCAATGCAATCTTATGCATGTTGTTAATTTAAGGGATTAGATAGGATATATGCTAGTGCTAATATATATAGCTTATTTTCGTGGTTTTTCTTTAATGGGCTTCAGTGTGTAGATTCGCTAAATTTTTTTGTGAACACCACGTTGCTGTTTGAACTCTTAATGTCAAAGAAAGACGAGCAACCAGGCAAGTAAACGGTAACAACCGTATTCAGGCCAACTAATGCAGCCTATTGCCATAACTCCTGCATTATTGTTAGTACCATCCGGATTCGAGGCCCCCACCTCACTGTCTTCATTTCGCTTATAGGGAAACTGTATTACCCACTGAGCAATGGACGATAGCTCGGCATAATGTAACGGTGTGTACCAGTGGCGGCTCGTCGGTAGGCACTGCGGAACTGCAGTACCCCTAAATTTTTTATTTACAATTGAAATAATCAAGAACAATATAAGGATGAGCTCACTGAATAACTTTTTCAATAACTTTTGAAACTTTTATTCATTGCTCAATGCTCATCCTTTTATTTCAGTAATTATTTCAACCCATTCTTAGAGACAGCACACCTAGAATTTTAAGTCACGAGCCGCCACTGGTGTGTACCCATTTTTAAGTTATCAAAAAATCATCTTTCATTTTGAGATGGTAGATGGTCGGTTACCGTTCTTCTGAAGCCCTAACGATTTCATCAGTTTGAAATGGAAGAGGTAGAAGTAGTGGAAGAAGAAAAAGAAATAGAAATGTTGAAGGGGAGGCTAACGAAAATTTGAATCTTTGTAAAAGTTATGATTCTAAAGGATTACCTACCTTACGAAGTTAAACGTCTCAAACTCGAAATACAGTAGACTTAAAATGGATTATTGATCCTATATTTTACTTCTTAATTCAGTTCGCAACTTCGCACTCGTAAACATTGTATCTAAATTATATATTACCCAGGAATAGAACTTACTGCAGTTTTCTTGTATTGTTTCGGGTACAACTTAAAGCAAACAAGAATGAGTTCATATGTGATGGTAGATCCAAATTTTTGAGGTACTGATCCCACGCAAAATCCCATTCTTCGTTTCCTCCTCCTTTGATTGCATTGCAATGCACGGTCGAACTCATTCTGATAGGAATTATACTGAAATAGAGATAAAAACTTCAGTGTATTAAGTTTATTTTAGGTCGTGTTTCTTAACTGCGCAATTTAGAATTCTGGGTATCAGAAGTCTAATTGTTTTCGCTCAGACACAAAATTTCTACATTTTTTTTTAGTTAAACCTACAAACTTCCTTAACTGCTCTTTTTTTACGAAACATGCGGTAAAAATAGATACGAGGTACGAGTATAAACAGCAAATTTGAAAAGTGTTAAGGGATGCTATAAGACGCTCTTAATGATCCTTAGCCCATCATTGATAAAACATATTCATACAAAAAGAATAAACCCCTGGTTGGCCACAAGTTTAAAAACATACATATTAAACAAAAACATAAACTATAGAAAACTGTGAAGGAAGGTTTGCTCTCAAAAGACATATACAGCTTTTATATTTTATGTTTTTACTTAATGGAGGAGATTATAGACACCAATCAACCACGGAAGTACTCGGGGGAGCACGTAAGGCAGGAGATATCTAGTGCTGGGACTCGTATTTCTCCTGTTACTGTCCTCTTAGCTGATCATTTTCGTGTCTCATCTACCCTGTGAGCAATCCAGCATGCTCTCAAATACACACATCTCCTCCTATTCTTCACTACACGTACGTGCATCTTACACACTACACAATAATTTGTAAATTAAAAAAAAAAAAAAATGGTGGATCTTGATTCTCATTAACAAAGCGATTAATAAAAAAACAAAAAAACCTACTTCCAAAAACTGTTATTCAATAATGAATAACAAACACAACAAATACTTTAAACACTTCCAACCAATTTATCATTAAAGTGGGAGCCAAACTCGCCTCTACTGTCCCATTAACCTATTTATTCCAAATGGTACCTTCTTAGACTGTTTTAAAAACGCTAGAGTATGCTCAATTTTTAAATCAATAGATAAATGTTCCCCCTCAAACCCCATTCAGTAAACTATACGAGAGTGTAATACAAGGTGTTCATAAATTATCTTTACAAATTCAAACCCTTTTAAAATATTAATATAGATGCAATGATGCTGTTTCATGCATGTAAAAGAACAGCTCACAAAATTTTTTTGACATAACGAGGGTTGACGATATTGCGGACCTGAATAAAGGATTACTGCCTATACTGGAGCCATTGCGACCGTCATTGTTAAATCGAACCTGGATGGAGATCGAATATCGCCTCGACTTATTACGGGTTTACGGGCGATAAAGAGCGCCCACATAGAAGTGGACTTACATTGAAAATAAAACTTTGAGATATGTTCCTTCATATACGGTAATACCCATCATTGTATCTCACTTCAGTCCATTTTATTACCGTTTGAATTTGTAAAGATAACGCTGCCGAACACCAATTTTGCGGATTTAATTCTAACACCTGTTTTTAGGTAACTTTGGTGTGCTGATTTCAAAAATCACCTTAGTTTTTGCCTATCACGTCAGGTTTTCGAGCAATCAAATACGGATATTTTGGAGATATCGCATTTTGGCAGGGTTATGCCCAATTTTTTTTCTTTTCAAAAAATAAGTTTTTACATACTCAGAATCAGCATGGAAAAGTAAACAATTGTGCAGGGAGTGAACTTTAATATACAATGGTAATATTGACACATAAAGTGATTAAAAGTGTTTAAATAAGCAAAAAATGAATCCATGATCATGACCTCACGCTCACACCTGGGGAAATCACAGATACCCAAGATTTTAATATGTTGTACATGACCTTTAGATTTAATGCACAGATTTGCGCATTCCACAGATAAAATTTTAACAGCAAAACAGCTGTTAACAGGTCTCAAAAATCATCAATTTTGATAAGTGCCCTTCATGGATCACCCAAAATAGGCATATTGCATTGCACATTGCACGAAAACCTGATGTGATGGACAAAATCTAAGGTGATTTTTGAAATCAGCACATCAATATTATCCAGAAACAGGTCTTAGAATTAAATCACCAGCAAAAAATATTTTTTTTTGTTGGGCAGTGTAATTTATGGGCACCTTGTATATAATAATATAATAAAAATTGCATTAAAACACAGAATAACACAAACATGAATTTCGTTTTCTACCACGACCAACACGACCAACGATGCAACAACCGTTATATTAGAATAACTTTATAGCAATATGAGAACAAAAAAAAACATCAATAACACTGCCCTGCGCTGCACGAGTAGTTTAGAAAATTATAGTATTTTAGTAAAGCCCATGGTATGTGAGTTAAGATACAATGCATACTTTGTACCTGGCACGTCAGGATTGATAGGAATGTGACATACTGTAGTTTATTCGACCCAAAGACTTCTATTTCTTGAGAAATGTACCTCTCTCATATGACTAAAAGGGCATCTACTGTTTATTTCCAACCAATTATGGTTGGTTTGCTATGAATTTCATATGCATAAGCACCTGATTTTATTTAAAAATTGAACTAATATACATTTTGTTTGTTTCAGATTTGGATTAATATGACGAGAGTTTGTAATAGTAACACCTAATTCATTCTGTTATATATGCGGACGATTTACTACTACTAAACAAAGGCAAAAAATCACTGTACAAGTACGAAAGCACTACCACGCCTACTTTGGCTGTAAGATCGGCGACCAGGACAAAGTTTGGGCTCAACATTGTTTGTAAGTCATGTGTAGAATGTTTGCGTTAGTAGGCTTGTGGGAAGAAGAAGCAAATGTCTTTCGACATTCTCATGATTTGGAGAGAACCGAGAAATCACTACAACGATTGCTACTTCTGCATGACAAACGTGGTTGGATATACAGGGTGCGGCATAAGTCACTTTACCCAGAATAATTAAATCACTTTGTGAAGAATAATATTTATTATTTATTACAGAAATTGTTCAAAGTGTCCTCCATCATGTTCAATATACATATTGCATCTTTGAACCATTGAACAACAAATAGCGCGGCACAGTTTTTTGTTATTATTCAACGTCTCGCATTCTTGGCATATCAAAGTCTTCATGTGATCGAAGTCCCGAGGTTTCTAGCCGTAAACTCTATCTTTGATTATACCCAACATTGAATAATCACATGGGGTTATGTCCGGTGACCGAGGAGGCCATTCGACTATCCCACGACGTTCTATCCATTCTTAAAAATTATCGTTTAAGAATGCATCTTGTTGCCATCTTATGCATCTTGTTGCCATATTATGTTTTCAAAATTATGATGGTTTCTAAAACACCGTGTTCTGCAACATTTCCAGATAATTGACGACATTAATAGTGCAGTCAAAGAAATAAGGACCCACAACACCATCCGATCATTCTCAGTAAAGCGACTTATGCTGCACCTTGTAATAATAAAAATAAGAGACACATCACATATACGAGTATTTCATCAGCCATCCTCCCTGTGCCACATTCAAATGAAATTCCTGTGCCGAAACTGCCTCTTGATTTTGAAAATTTTGATTCAGATATAGACAACATCTCAATAACAGCAGAGTCATGCTCAAATAAACATGACGAAGAATATATTGTGGTCGAAAATCAGTCACCAAAATTGATAAGTCAGAGTAATCTCAATTACCTAGTAAGACATTTAGCATTACTAAAAGATTCGGAAGAACTTCTGGGATCAAGGTTCAAAGAATGGAATCTACTCGCTCCTTCGACAACATTCTACTGGTACAGACATCGTGAAAAAGATTTCATCAAATTTTCTCGACTGAAGGATTGCTGGTGTACTGCAATGATATAGTAGGTCTGGTAAAGGCGATGGGCAAAGACTACCAACCATGTGACTGGTGCCTATTTATTGATTTCTCAAAGCGAAGTTTGAAAGCTGTCTTACTGCATAATGGAAACAAAGTTGCCTCTCTGCCTATAGGGCATTCAGTTCATTTGAAAGAGACTCACGGAACCCTTTCACTTCTTTTAAACAAGATAAACTATGAATAACACAAATGGTTTGTTTGTGGTGATCTTAAGGTGATCGGCCTTCTTTTAGGTAAAACAGGCTGGCTTTACAAAATACCCATGCTTTTTATGTCTGTGGAATAGGAAAGACAGGGAGGAACTCTATGTGAGGAAAGAATGGTGTCAGAGAAAACAAATTACTCCAGGACAAGCAAACATCATTGCTAATCCACTGGTAGCTCGTAACAAGATACTGTTACCTCTACTCCACATAAAGCTTGGATTAATGAAAAATTTCGTCAAAGGTCTCAACAAAGATGGATCTGGATACCAGTTTTTATGTAAAAAATTCCCTCAAATTAGTCATGTTAAGCTGAAGGAAGGAGTGTTCGTTGGTCGTCAAAAATAAAGGAACTCTTAAGCGATCCAGTATTTGAAGATGCATTGACAGGTCCTGAAAAAGATGCTTGGCTAACTTTTAAGGCTGTTGTGAACAGCCTTGGTAATATGAAATCTGATGACTACAAAGAAATAGTTGAAGACATGATCGGAAAATATCGTTTGCTGGGATGTAACACGAGTGTTAAGATACACTTCCTTCTGAAAACTCAGGCGCGGTAAGCGAAGAACAGGGAGAAAGATTCCACCAGGATATTTCAGAAATGGAATGGAGGTATCAAGGAAGATGGGATGTTCGAATGATGGCAGACTATTGCTGGAGTCTATAGAGAGATGTACCGAAATCATTACACAAGCGAAAATCGACGAAAAGAAAGTTTATTTAGCTACTGACTGGTCTAATAAATTCAATGCGTTACTGTTGATGAATGGTTGGTTCAGTCATTCATAATTTTTTTATATAAATATACTGTATTTTGATAATAAAAACCCACTCTAATAGACAGTTTATTTCCATAATAGTTTCGATGCCCACTGGCATCCTCTTCGGGTGGATACAGAAAAACGAATGAACCAAAAACAAGAGGGAAAACAATCCAGGGACCACTGAGAAATTCGCACCTAGGTTAGATCCCGTTCTCCCGACACTGGAAGGGCATTTTTATTAAAGGGACCCGCTTATAAGTACAATCGCACAAATTTAAAACTATCTACTTGTTCTATACATACAGATTCTATTATTTTTTTACATAATTATTACATTTATTACTAAATTTATTACATTTAATACTGCATTATTATTTATTACAGAAATTATGAATTTATTATTACATTAATTATTACATTGTTGTTTATTATACAGAAATTATAAACCGAAAAACGAATGAAAAAGGCGAGAAGGAAACAATCCAGAGACCATTAAGAAATTCGCACCTAAGTTAGATCCCGTTCCCCCGACCCCAGAAGGGCATTTTTATTAAAGGGTCCCGCTTATAAGTACATTCGCACAAATTAAAACTATCTTCTTGTTCTACAGTATACATACAGATTCTATTATTTTGACATAATTACTGCATTTACTATTGTATTTACATTTTTTAACATTTATTATTATTACCTTTACACTAATTATTACATTTATTTTATTACCTTCATTATTACATTTATTGCATTTATATTTATTTCCACATTTATTACTTCCATTATTACATTTACATTTACGTTTATTATTCCATTTACATTCACCAAAAAAAAAAAAAAATGAATGAACCAAAAGCGAGTAAGGAAACAAACCAGAGACCTTTAAGAAATTCACACTTAGGTTAGAACCCGTTCACCCGACTCCGTAAGGGATTTTTTGACCAAGAATCTCATTAAAGGGTCCAACTTATACTGTAAGTACCTTCGCACAAATTAAAATTACCTTCTTGTTCTATACATACAGATTCTATTATTTTTATTTTGACATAATCATTACATTTATAAAGTACCTTACTTGATTCCCAATCTATACCATGATTATTTTGGCTGGCGTGATAAAAAATGGCATTATTAGTATTACATCTTCTGAAGGCATATTTATGTTCTTTAATACGGGTTTCAATATTTCTTCCAGTTTCTCCTACGTATACTAAATCACAACTTTTACAGGGAATGCTGTAGACACAGGCTTGTTCCTGTTTTGCAACGTTATTCCTAACCAATTTACTTTTCACGATAGACGAATATTTGAACGCCAAAGCAAACTTAAAATCTTTCGTCAACGGTTTTACTTTTTCTAAGCCGGCAATGTAAGGCAAACTCACATATTGTTTTTGGTTAACTGAAGGTTCCCGAGAGGCATAAAAAGATTTTCTGGCTTTAAAATATGCCTCTCTGATAAACCACTCAGGATATTTTAAATCCTTAAAAATGTTCCAAATCTTTGAATTTTCCGGGTCCAGCAAATGTGGGCTACAAATCCTGAGTGCTCTTAGAAACATGGAAGAAATAATTGAGCTTTTAACTCCTTCATCATGATATGAAAAATAATGAATGTATGAATTACAATCAGTAGGTTTTCTATAGACCGTGAAATTGGGCTTTCCGCTTTCGTTAATGACCAAAACACTAGAAAAGGTAATTGTTTGTCGTTCTCCCATTCATATTTAAATTTAATAGAGGGAACAAGATTATTAATGACTGAAAGAAAGTGTCAAATTTGTTCCAGTGGTCAGGCCAAAATGAGAAAATATCATCTACTTAACGAAACCAAATCAGATTCCTGGGATATATTGTTTGCAACAATTCCGACTCATAATATTCCATGTATAATGTACTCAGTATTGGGGATAAAGAGGACCCCATTCCCATACCAAAACGTTGCAAATAAAATTCTTCACCAAAAGAGAAGGCATTATTGGTGACACAGAGTTTTATCAGTTCTAAAAATACAGATGTGGGCATGCCTAGTTCTACATAACATATTGGCAATTTTCTATCTAAAAAACTAAGGTCATCATCAATGGGAACTTTCGTAAACAAGGACTCAACGTCAAAACTGATCATTCTTCCCCGTTTTAAATCTAAGGACATAACTTTGTTAATAAAGTCACAGGAATTAGTGATGTGCGAGCCTGAAAATTTACCAGCTAATGGAGACAATTTATCTGCAAGAAATTTAGATAACCTGTAACTAAAGGAACCCCTGTGTGAAATAATGGGACGGAGTGGTATATTAATCTTATGGGTTTTGGGTAAGACGTAAATGTGGGGGAGTTTGGGGTTAATCTGTAGAAATCTTTTAGGGTCAATCGCCGGGACATCTTTCAACGTAAGTGTAAATGTAATAATGGAAGTAATAAATGTGGAAATAAATATAAATGCAATAAATATAACAATAAAGGTAATAAAATAAATAATAATTAGTGTAAAGGTAATAATAATAAATGTTAAAAAATGTAAATGCAATAATAAATGCAGTAATTATGTCAAAACAATAGAATCTGTATGTATAGAACAAGAAGATAGTTTTAATTTGTGCGAATGTAATTATAAGCGGGACCCTTTAATAAAAATGCCCTTCTGGGGTCGGGGAACGGGATCTAGCCTAGGTGCGAATTTCTTAATGGTCTCTGGATTGTTTCCTTCTCGCCTTTTTCATTCGTTTTTCGGTTTATAATTTCTGTATAATAAAAACAATGTAATAATTAATGTAATAATAAATTTATAATTTCTGTAATAAATAATAATGCAATATTAAATGTAAAATGTAATAAATTTAATAATAAATGTAATAATGTAAAAAAATAATAGAATCTGAATGTATAGAACAAGTAGATGGTTTTAAATTTGTGCGAATGTACTTATAAGCGGGTCCCTTTAATAAAAATGCTCTTCCAGTGTCGGGAGAACGGGATCTAACCTGGGTGCGAATTTTTTAATGGTCCCTGGACTGTTTTCCCTCTTGTTTTTGGTTCATTCGTTTTTCTGTATCGACCCGAAAAGGATGCCAGTGGGCATCGAAACTGTTGTGGAAATAAACTCTGTCTCTTAGAGTGGGTTTTTATCATGATATTTTCACCTTCACGTAGAAAAAAGTGGTTTTTTTCATTTATACCGTATTTTACTTAAATCCGTATCTATCATACATGTATTATATATATTACTGTATATACTGTATGTAGTAATAATGTGGGTATGTTTGTGTGTATAATATGTGTTTCTGGGCATGTATTACTACTGTGTTAATGTTTGAATTTAATAAATTTGCAATATGATTCGTCTGTACTCTTTTCCAATTGGTAACATTTTCTTATCTATAGATTACGTGTGATTGTGGAATATCTAGATGTGATAGGAAAACACTAAATATACAGCTGAAAAGAACAGGCATTTATTGCCTAGAATCACCCATTTTCATAGAAACAACTCGCGAAAACTTTGAATTCGCAGGGCGGTGTAATTATTCTACTTGATCTTGCTAAAGCTTTTGACACAGAACCTCGTGACGTACTCTTAAAAAAACTCGACCATCACGGTTTCTGAAGACTACCCTCAAGATGCTTCTGATCGTACTTGACTAACAAGACAGTTTATAGCACATGATTCTCATACGTTACAGACAAGATCCATATCCCACAGAGTGCTCCAAGGGAGCATTCTGGCACTGATCCTGTTCCTCCCTAACATAAATGACTTCTATCGATCACTAAATAATTCGTCCTGTTACCAGTATGCATAACATGGTAGTCATATCTTCAAACATATCTTATTGCCACTCCAAACAACTACCAAGAGTGAACTCCAAAGAATACATGTATAACCTAACGATAAGAAACTATCCTTTAATATAAAATCCAGCTCATATAGTCATCACAAAAAAGAAAACGATGACGCCCTTAAACCTAAACATAAATTCAATTCTTATAAAATGAGTACAGTAGGCCAAACTCACGGAAATTACTCTCGACGTAAACCTGTCATTCAAAGAGCAGACTGGAGATCTATGCAACAAATTAACCAGTCTTATACCCTCATACACAGTTACAAAAGTAGGTGCATCACTCCCAAAACAAGTCCTTAGATCCATATACTTCACTATGGTATACCTACATTTCAGTACTGCATTAGCACTTACGGAAGTGCACGGCAATGCTAAACCACCGTTAGTATTGCAGAAAAGAATAAATAGAATAATTAGGAAAATTTATAAATCGAGCAAACATAATGAAAACACAGGCAAAATTTTCAAGCTAGTAAAAATCTACAAATTAAACATTGTCTCCTATATCTACCAAATTGTCAATAAAACGGCAATCATTCAAACTAAAATATTAGCTTCCCAAACCCAACACCGTTTCAACACTAGACACTCAAACGCGTGCATCAGAAAACGAACCTACAATCTTGACTGTGCAAGACTTGCTCCACAAGACTTGACTTTTGGAATAGCCTTGAACGGAAGGCAAAAGTATCTACCAGGCTAAAAACTTTGCAAAGAAAATTGAAAGACAAATTTTTGAAATCATACAAATCATAATATTCCTTTTCTTATTTCCATTTTAACCTTCTCACCCGTCCCCCTCCCGCTGCACACCAATTACATTAATGACAAATAATTAAGATTCCAGTACCGCAAAACAAATAATAATAAATGAAGAGATAAAAATAAAAATGTATAAGGTCAGGTCACACCTAATATACTATACAATTTAGCGGGGGTCGAAATTTTGTATTCTTATTGTACAATGTACACACTGCTGTGAGTTTCGTTTTGGCCCCTAAAGAACATAGTGTAATTACACCGCTATGCGGCCCCCCCTACCCGTTGCATATGCCCCCCCTTTTTTTAATTGAAATGAAATTGAAACCAATTCTTTGAATAAAAAACCTGATAAATGACAAAGATTAAAGCAAATAATGATATAAGTAAAGTTAAAGTAAGTTATATATATATATATATATATATATATATATATATATAAAATAAGAAATCTTTCTCCGTATATTACTTAAAGAATCAATTGAAGCATACTAAAATCAAAATATTCAACTTAAGAAATTTAAGTGAAGTATATTAAAACCAAAATATTCACCTTAAGAAATTTAAGTGAAGTATATTAAAACCAAAATATTCACCTTAAGAAATTTAGAATCGTAAATTACTGACACCACTGGCCTTTCCATTGGAACACAGGTAGCTTTTCTCTCGACTCCAGTACATTCAAAATAAATTTATGTCTGTTTTCGTAACCAATTCTATCTTGTGATGCTTCTGTTACCACATTTACAGCATGTTCTACTCCCTGGCTGTGACAGGGAAAAGGAATAAGCTGAAGTGGTTCATTTCGAACTTTAAGAAGATCATCATTTGTCAAATTCTGTAAAATAGGTGGAGGGGTGATGGTTTCGTTGTCCCAGTCGATCATGTTAGGATAATCGTCTGCTTCAAAGTTCAGTGTTTTTGGCAGCTCAAAATTTCTCGCATTGGTGCTCCTAGTTCTTGCTCGAATGATGTGCTGAAGAGCCAGCTCTCTGACCTCTCTTCTTCTGTCTATTATCATTGAGAGTAAGATATTCTCTGGGTTGGCAAAATGGGCGTTATTTCTGAGGACACGCTCCATAATCATCCGATGCTTTTTATCTAAGCCTTTAAGCAAGTGTATGATATACCAAAATTTAGATGCTCCCTCATTTGCCTTTGGATGAGACTTTATCCAAAACCAGCCTGGAGCGTAAACCAGCATTATAATTTTTACTAAGACTTGGATGTTTTTGTCTGGATTCCGTGTAGAGACATATAAGCGCAGGATCCTGTTTGCTCGTGTTAGTCATCTTGCATGATAGAGGGCACCTGGGGATCTGGTGGCTAACGATTGTGAGATGCGTCCAGATTGTATGCTAATGCACATTTCATACATATATTTTTGGTCACTGCTGAAACTTTTAACAATATCGGCCGAAACTTCTTTAAATGTTGCCCTCTGCAGGGGTATAATCAACTATATCCAGTTTGGTCAAATCCTCTCGGAGTTTATTTCCAAGTTGGTCCCGAAGTTTTTCCATCAATTGCTTCAAATACGTGCCTGAAGAGCAGTTCGTTTGCATGCAAAAGGCAAATCAGCCATTGTACCGGCCTGTCCAGATATAATTCAATCAATTTTAGCACTCCGCCAATCCTGCCAGTGTTCACTAGGGGTGCCATCGCATAGCAAAGCTTTGAGGGATTCTTTACTATTAGAATCAACTATAAAAGTTATTATTTCATCTGCAATACAACAAGCAGTTCCGTTATCTGGAGCTACATGATCCATGTAAACATCACCAGGTTCTTTTACTATTACATAATGTTCTTCGTACTCCATTCCCTTCTTTGTCTTAGTTTGATCTTTTCTACCATCAAATCCGATGCCTTCAATCTGTGTTCTCTGATTTCACTTTGATTATGTTCTTTTTACCCACACGTATTCTTTCTCTTTCCACTTTTTTCCTATCTAT
Source organism: Bathynomus jamesi (assembly GCA_023014485.1). NCBI lineage: Eukaryota > Metazoa > Arthropoda > Malacostraca > Isopoda > Cirolanidae > Bathynomus > Bathynomus jamesi. The sequence continues at coordinate 133,425 of JAJOZX010000480.1, read as the reverse complement.
CATATTGGTTTCGTCTAATATTCCCATATCTTTCAAAGCTGCATTTACTATAGTTGCAGTAGCTCTGTAACTTACACGGTATCTATCTGCTGTTATTGTTAAGTTATCATAAATAATTCTGTTCTGATGGTTTTCTCTCAGCTCAAAATCCGGAACAAAGTCAATATCATCGCTGTCATCATCAATTTCCATGCTCTCATCTTCCATAATATGTAAAGGGTCCAGTTTGCTGGTTGAGGCGACATTCATATGTAGGCTTATCTTGGCTCTTCTTTCTAATCCTTTAACTCTATTATGAGTCCTTTTTCTTGCGGAAGTCATTACTCTGTCGATTGGTCCTAGTTGGTTTTTTCTTTGTTTCTGCCCCACAAAAGACTCCCACTCAATCATTGGAACTCTAATATCACATCTGCAATCCGTTCGACTGATTTTTTTATCGTAACAAGTACAAATGCAAATATCAAACATTTCATCGAATGTCTCCACCTTCTGCTGAAAACTGTTGTTTCTTTGTTTTAATGGTACTTTATTTAGCTTTGCTGCAGATTCTATCAATCGTTCAACTTTTATAGCTATTCCTTCAGATCCTATATGTGGAAAGCAAAACTTCTCCCAAATGGCTTCCACATCTTTAGTGACAATTCTGTAACAGTCTTTTGCTGTTCTAGAACCTTTCGAAATCAGTTCTTCTCGTTTTCTTACCAATAAATAATGTCTAAATACGTCAGCCTTTGAAGGAGTCATTGAAGGTGGAAATTCTGCAGGGTGACCAAATGTTGAATTGTGCGTTTTGCTTCTTGTCGCCATGATTTCACTTATTTAGGCCTAGTAGCATTAATAACAAGAAACTAATTGTTAAATTCTAGCAATTGAATCATTCAATCTGAATTTAATATAACTCATTCGGAATTAAATCATAATTCATTCAATCATAAACAATCTGAAAATAACAATCTGAAACTAAAACAAAAAAACGTGACTAATTTATATAATTCATCTAATCTATCTAAATTAATCTATGTAATCTATTCAATCTATCTAAAACCCTATCTAAATAATCTATCCAAATTAATCTAATCTACTTAATAAGACTTAATATAATGCATGATTGTCACATTTGGGGTTTATATCTGTGGAGAGAGTAAAATGGGGGGGGGGATGCTATGGAAGGAGTAAGGGGGGGTCGCATATACTCATTTTTTTTACAAGATGTTGAGATCATCATTTCCAACTACGTGCATACTGTGGAATTGGAGAAACTCGATTTTTTATATGTTTCGATCCCCCCCCCCCCTACTATACATTGTCTTACATATGTATAAATAGGATAATAAGTTGCATTGTATTGAATAAAACTAAAACTTTGGACGGAATTCTTGATTATGTAATTTTCTTATAAAAATGATATACAGTATTTACTTACTTATCTTATGCAGAATATCAGTAATTTCAATAACGACATTAGGCGTTTAATTATATACCTTTCATTAGTCGGGTTCATCATCCATTCTCTATATAACCGCAAATCCTTATCGATGCAAACATTATAGTCAAAATAGGAAACTGCAGCTGTAACAAGGATTTGTTTGGATTTATTGACTGAAAAATCTTCGACACTATCTTCAGAAGTATATTGTTCATAATGCGAAGAAAACAGTGGCAGCAGGAAATTCTGTCAATAAAATAATTTCCTTTTAAAACTGTGAAGATTAAAAATGAAAAAAAATGATCATACTTAAGCGAAGAAGTAGGGCAAAGTAAGATGGTACTGTTATTATCAGTTTGTATACAATGTACAGTATCCTGAGAATTTTATATATTAACAAACAATTTTTCAGATCCTCAGTGACATTTCAGCTTTAAGTTGTTTATATAAAAGTTGCTGCACACCAAGTAAATCTGGCCTCTTACAAAAGAACGTTTATACTGTATCTCTATTTATATTTATAAAGTGACATTGTAGTTTACATAACTCACACGGAGACTGTTGAAATGATTTGTGTAGCTAAGCTTAATTTCGACATCTCCGATTTCATGAGCTACGATATATAAGGGCTCATATTGATCTTCTTTGTCCAAGTAAGATATTAAACCCAAAGGAATTGAGTAAGGAAGTAAACCTGCGAACGAGCATTAAATGTGAAACAGTTACTGATCGAAGGTGATGAAAAACATTAAAATATTTTATGCATTTACGCTCAAAAACTTTGTAATAATAATATTATTAATTCTACGTCAAAGGCAAATGCCATGTGACGGAATTAACCTGTAGCTTTACTACTGAACAAATCCAACGTTACTTATCCTCGCTATTCTAACCGGAACCGATGTTGCGACGTGGCCACGACATAGCCCCGGTTATGTGAAACTATTTCTACTGTTTTAGAGAAAATGAATGCAAACGAAGCCAATTAATCCATTACATTAATTAGAATTTAAATATTATAAAGAAATAAACATGCAGTAATCTGTTTTCTGATAGATCAGTTGTATTACCTGCTTTTGCAAGCTGAAAAGCGTCTCCGATGATCTGGACTCTGTTCATTGCATTAATAACTGAATTATTTTTGTTAAGCTGTTGAATTAGTTTGTTCCAATTCTCCAGTTCGTAATTCACTCGATACAATCCTGTCTGAAGGAGGTTGAACACAACCCATTCGTGGCTGAGAGGCATTCCAGGTATCATTTTCGTGGCTTCGGAAGGTCTCATCCATTGTTGGGGATAAGTCATTGAGAAATTTGGATTGGATTGAGTTGTAAATGTTATTGGAACCCACCATTTGTAGTCGTGGTTGTTAGTGGAGTTTACACTTTTAGGGACAAGGAGCTTTTCCTGAGAAAAATAGCACAAAGTACATCAGAGTACATTGTATCTGGAATTAAATCTACAAATTTATAGTCAGGAATTAACGTTACTCTAAAAAAAATTGCTGAAACATAGATTTTTTCTGTTGTTGATTTTAACACGTTCTGCAATCCTATCCAGGTCTTTCCAGGAAATGAAATTTAGAATGTTAAATTTACGATGCTAATTTTAGTTGTAAAAGCTAAAAACAAAACAAAAAACAGGTAAATATAAACTCACTGCTGAAACATATCCCGGCTAACGTTCTACTTCCAACTCGATTAATATTGCTCCAGAAAAATGCCTATCAAAGATTTTAAAATGGCTAAAAATGTGAGCGAAAGAATTTATAGAAAACGAGATGCATGAGACTTGAAAACCGCAGCAAAATTTTCAGATGCAGTTACAGTATTATTTTACCAACGAATTTTAATTTATTTCCCTTAAATACATTATCAAAATCTCATTTCCCAAGAATCTGGGGTGAGAAGGTAGAACAACCCAGTTGTAACGTATAAAAGGTAGGGAAAATGCGAAAAGGTAGAAGTAAAGCGTAAACATACATCCCCAAATCTGACCTGGTGGCCCAGCGTCCCAACACATGAAAAATTTCCACACCTGCAGCGCATCATACGCCATGCGTGATGACGCTTTCAGACCTTACTGTGTAACGTGCTGGTTGGGTGGTTGTATGATTGTGTCGAATGGTAAACGTGTTGTAGTATGAAAGTAAACTATTGTGCGAATGTGTTTTTTGTTCTGACATCGAGTGCTGTAGTTGTTCAAATCTGCAAGTTTTAATTGTGTAAATCCAAGGTATGTTTAAACTTAATTATGAAATGGTAATTTATTGTATTTAATTTTGTCATGAAGCTTTGTTTGAAATATTTGACATATTTATGTTAAAGTTTTCTTAAATTTTGAAAAGTAAGTTAGTATTTTGGTTTATAGGATTGTGTTAAGTTTAATTGAATATCGAAGGCGAAGTGAAACGAATAGTGAAAGAGACTGTTTGAGGTATGAATTTTGTATTTTATTATATGAATCTTGAAAGTAACATTTATAATTCATTTGGTTTGTTTTTAAATAACTTTAATTAATAACTAGCTGATGTGCCCGCCCATGACGGGCATGTTCTATCAGTACACTATTGGTAAAAAGCTCCATGACGACGTCAAGTTGTCCACATACATGTAGGTGCTTATTTACTGTAAGTATGTGCCCAATTTAACAGCGTCTTTCACAATTAAATAGCTTATTTCTGAATAATTCTATAGAATTTGATCACTTCGCCAGATGATTCTTTCAAATTGTTTTGAGTGTTTATTTTTTCGTTTTGAGTAATTTTAATATTTTAACTATTAATACTTGTTTGTGAATTTTCAATAGCTCTGCTTATTTACATCCTTTTCCAATCATTTTTGTTTATAGTTATAAACAAATTTTCGCGACACACACACACACACGCACGCCTTTATAGTTAGTTTTAATAGTATAGATCGTTATTGGTACCGACCAAGCCAAGCCCTAGAGTTCTCTGAAGTGGATTAAATCTGAAGCCTCTTTATATAGGGGTATGGTGTTTCATTTGTAATCTCTCTTCTATACTATTAAAACTGTAAAGGCGTGCGTGCGTGTATATCGCAAAAACTTATAACTAAAAAACCAAAAATAATGTCTGGAAAAGAATGTAACCAATAAGAGTTATGACTTCCCAAAAATAAATATTAATAGTTAAAATACTAACATATGAATCAAAGCGAAAAAATAATCAAAGCAATTTGAAAGAATCAAAAGGCGAAGTGATCAAATCCTATAGAATTATTCAGAAATAAGCTATTTATTTGTGAAGAATGCTGTCAAATTGGACACATACACCTAAATAAACACCTTCGTCTCTTACATCATTCATTCATCTTTCCTCCTTCCAGAATATTTTTTCAGTATGGGATTGGGGTTAGCCATGAAACATTATGCCGATCAGTTAGTACACATCTCCATACGACTTCAGCATCCTTTGCACTATAGAACGGTTAAAGAAGGTGATGGTGCATGTTTTTTCAGAACCGTTTCAGATCAGATTCGGAACCTCCCCGAAGTTGGAGATGGTTTTGCTTTTGAAATCATACACTCTGCTGTGAGCTATACAACTTTACATACAATTATAGTTGAATGTGCATTTTCAAGCATCACGTCAGGAAACTCCTAGGTCTCCTCTATCTTTAGTTGCAGCTCAATATAATCCTGCTGATTATTCACCGGACCATCCTCCAAACTGGGATGAGTATTTGCATTCCATGTAGAACTCGCACCAATGGGCTGAGAACATTTTTGTTGAGCTCACTGCTTGGTACCTTAAGGGAGATCTGTATTCTTTGATACCAACACTGTCCAACAACCTCTTTCAAGAATTTCAGGTAATTACATCGAACCTTTTGGGTCGTGTAATGTATGAAGAGATTCTTCAATTGTATGATTGCCCAGACCAAACTTCTATTTTCCTCTCTTGATTTAACACCAATTAAAAATAATTTTTTTTAAAAATTAATAGATAAAAAAGTAGATGCTAGATTGTCTTTATTTGTTCTTTTGTTGATTTACGTGCTTTTTATTTTATTTTCACATGGTTTTATACTTGTCTTGTTTTATTTTGTCTATTGAAATGACGAGCAGGTTTTTCCTTAAGAAACCCCTCCATGTATGTAGACAACCTTGACGTCGTCATTGAGTTTTTTACCAATAGTCTATTGGTAAAACATGCACGTCATGGACGGGCACATCAGCTAGTGTAGTGTAAAAAGTATCTTGCAAACATGTACACTACGTTTAAAATTCATGGACAGTAATAAGAATACGTGCTAATAATGTGTTTCTACAGATATGCACGGGTGGTGACGTTCAGTCTAGTCAAATTACATACGTTAGCACTTTTTCCAGTGGTTTTCATTTAATAGTTTATTTACATATAATCATTTAAAAGTATAAAATAAATAGCAAAATTTTCTTTAAAACCTTTACTTGTATGATATCTGTACTGTAGAGAAATTCATGCATTCTTCGGATAATAATTTAGTACGTTAGCTATGCGCCCGCAAGCGAACTGTTTGCACATTTGAGACAGAAAATTTTGGTTTAACCTGAGTTAAAGTGGCTGTTCCATTCCCATGAAGAGTGACACTGATTATAGGAAAATCCGTCTGCAGTGTCCATGTGTCCATTATTTCTTTGACAGTAACGTTGGGAGGCAGTGTCTGATCTACCTTAGCTTGAAGAGTCAGATGATACCACAAATCGTCTTGTTTCGCATCTGAGTAAGCGCTGAAATATATATATAAGAAAGGGAGGGAATAAAATGAGCAACAAAACAACAAAAACTGTTAATTTTACATCACAAACAGAACGTGCTCTACATGGAAAGAGTTTGTAGATTATAAAAGATGCGTTTTATAGATGGTGATCGTGACGTATTTTCATAGTGGTATGACGTTTACGCCAAAATGTGTTCCTTTCATGTCGTTTCGTTTCTGCTAAAATGTACCTTTCGATTGTTAATGTTCTAATATACTTAGTATAAATTTACTTTTGAATTTGAGTTCAACTAACCTAGTCTAACCTAAAATACTTATATTTCCTAATGAAGAAGTAAAGCAAAAGGACAGAAAACATTACAAATGTTAACTTCTCGCAAGAAAGCGCTGAACCTTATTTCATAAATCAGATACAGTGTAAGTCTGGCTGAGTAAAAACTCTTCCTGACACCCGTACGAGTATAGGCTATAAATCCCAGCATCCATCGCTTAGTAGGCAACTCCATTTCCCTGTAAGCGAAGTGATGATACTGAGGTCGGAGGTTTGACTTTCAATAGTGCTAGTAATAATAATAATCCACGAGTTAGCGTAATTGGATGCACTAGTTGGCCTTTGCGCTGTGCCAATTTCTGACCCTCCTGACTGAATTATGGAACCAAAATAAAACTTATTTTTGTTACAAGCGTATCGCCATTTTCCTAGTAGGACTCCGTATAATCCCGCATAGGTTCAGAAACAATATTTATGAAAATCATGCAATGGGTTGATTCTTCGAGACTTGTGTACGGTGTAAAGGGAAATCGGTAAAAATGAAGAACACTATATTTTCGGTGAAGATTCCAAAATGAGTGAAAATACGGTGAAAGAAAGGAACCTACAACTCATTCAGAAAATTCGTGATGCCTTTCTTGAAGGTATTTTCAGTTAAGAAGTGCCTCATCATTCGGATAACGGAAGCGGCTGAAAAAGAACGAGTTTCATGAGATTAAAAAACTACGATCAGATGACAATTTAAGTCAGTATCTACTTTTCTGGATTACGTTTTCACTTTTAAACTTTATTTAAACAAACCTTTCGGATTGGACAAAAGACCAGCATTTTTTGAAAGTTCTTCGATTTTTTGGGGGTCAGTAACCGGAATACTTATTGGGGGAGAAGCATGAGGGACAAGAGCTCTTATAACAAGGTTGAGAAGAAACTCCTCGATAATGTTCAAGGTGGGCTCAGCCTAGACAGAAATAGGATTGCAGTAACATTATCATTAATCCAAAAACTATTAACATTTAAGTAATTATTTTTAAGTATTTTTCAGCACACAGTTACGTCAGCTACGGGATTCATCCCTTAAACGATTTCCAAAATATTTCGGCACAAAATAGTTATCATATATGTAGATCTTTGTTTTATGTACCTCGCAGAATTTCTTGTTGGCGATACAAAGATAACCAACTCAATCTTGAGGACTTTGAAATTAACGTTCTTTACTGGTACTTATTAATGAGCACTTGCTAAATATATGTGTATAGTCCAAAAGAAAATTATATGACGAAGAGAAACAGCAACTAATTTAAGAATATCAAATTTCAATTTCACTTTGATTGTTCTATCTTTACATCTACAGGATATACATTACATTTAACAAGAGAATATATGTATGTATATATATATATATATATATATGATAAAAATATATATATATTTCAACACACATCATTATTATATATATATATATATATATATATATATATATATATATATATATATGATGAATAAAACCACGAAGGAAAGGAAACACAAAAAGGTGCTCAAGCGCTTTCGTCTAATGACATCCTCAGGAACACTGAAGTACATAAAAGGTTACGGCCTATATATAGGTTACAGAAAGAAAAAAATAAATAAATAAATAACATACACACAAACATATATATATATATATATACACATACATATCTACACACATACACATATATATATATATATATATATATATATGCAATAAACGGAGAAGTAAAAATAAAAATTAAAAATTAAAGATTAGAGGATTAACAAAGAGGCATACAGATTTGTAAGGAAAAATATCGATTTTTAGCACGAGCAAATGAATTAAAAATACAAATTTATACTGGAAATCTACCCGGGTTTTAACACTTTGCCTTTTAGAGTCAAGTTTCGATATATATAAAAATAAAATGAAGATTAAAAGTTAATAAAGTAGCGTACAAGTTTACCAAAGATTTAGCGTCCTACCCTTTTTATCTAAATTTGTTTTGAAGGAATTCAAAACAACAGGATCGAGTTGAAAAAGACCTTTGCTTATGTTGAAGTTATTTGAAAGTTGGATAATGGCAGACTCAAGAATATTTCTATTGACAATGTTGCTAGAATGAAATAAAACTGAAGCATTATTCCAATCAATACAGTGGGATAACTCTGACAAATGGACAAAAAGAGCACTGGACAACTGTCCTGTTCTAACGGAATATTGATGCTGTTTTATACGTGTGTGCAAATCCTTTCCCGTCTGACCTATGTAAAAGGAATGACATTGTTTACACCCAATTTTATAGATAATGTCCGAATTATTGGTAGGGCTATTTTTTACTAAGATATTTTTCACAATATTGTTATATGAAAATACTACATTAATATCCAAAAGTTTAAGTACATTAGCAATGCCTAAAAAGCCCGGGAAAAATGGAAGTACTAAAATATTTTTTGACAAAGTACGAGTGTTATTATTGACACGATAGAAAGTTCGTTTTGCCTTGTTGAGACAAGATTCCATAAACGCAGATGGGTAACACAGATCACTTCCAATACCGTTGATTTTTTCCAATTCGTCATCGATGTATTCCGGACTGGCGATCCTAAGGGCGCGGAGAAACATTGATGAAAAAATGGCCTTCTTAGTGGGGGTGTCATGTCCCGAGTAAAAGTGTACGTAGGACAAATTGTTTGTTGTTTTCCGATAGATACTAAACTTAAAACCTGGGCTTTCCCTATGTACACTACGTACACTTTTACTCGGGACATGACACCCCCACTAAGAAGGCCATTTTTTCATCAATGTTTCTCCGCGCCCTTAGGATCGCCAGTCCGGAATACATCGATGCCGAATTGGAAAAAATCAACGGTATTGGAAGTGATCTGTGTTACCCATCTGCGTTTATGGAATATTATGTCAATATTAACACTCGTACTTTGTCAAAAAATATTTTAGTACTTCCATTTTTCCCGGGCTTTTTAGGCATTGCTAATGTACTTAAACTTTTGGATATTAATGTAGTATTTTCATATAACAATATTGTGAAAAATATCTTAGTAAAAAATAGCCCTACCAATAATTCGGACATTATCTATAAAATTGGGTGTAAACAATGTCATTCCTTTTACATAGGTCAGACGGGAAAGGATTTGCACACACGTATAAAACAGCATCAATATTCCGTTAGAACAGGACAGTTGTCCAGTGCTCTTTTTGTCCATTTGTCAGAGTTATCCCACTGTATTGATTGGAATAATGCTTCAGTTTTATTTCATTCTAGCAACATTGTCAATAGAAATATTCTTGAGTCTGCCATTATCCAACTTTCAAATAACTTCAACATAAGCACAGGTCTTTTTCAACTCGATCCTGTTTTGAATTCCTTCAAAACAAATTTAGATAAAAATGGTAGGACGCTAAATCTTTGGTAAACTTGTACGCTACTTTATTAACTTTTAATCTTCATTTTATTTTTATATATATCGAAACTTGACTCTAAAAGGCAAAGTGTTAAAACCCGGGTAGATTTCCAGTATAAATTTGTATTTTTAATTCATTTGATCTTGTGCTAAAAATCGATATTTTTCCTTACAAATCTGTATGCCTCTTTGTTAATCCTCTAATCTTTAATTTTTAATTTTTATTTTTACTTCTCGTTTATTACATATATATATATATATATATATATGTGTATGTGTGTAGATATGTATGTATATATATATATATATATGTTTGTGTGTATGTATGTTATTTATTTATTTTATTTTTTCTTTCTGTAACCTATATATATAGGCGGTAACCTTTTATGTACTTCAGTGTTCCTGAGGATGTCATTAGACGAAAGCGCTTGAGCACCTTTTTGTGTTTCCTTTCCTTCGTGGTTTTATTCATCATAAATATTTTTCACGTGTTACTTTCGTGAAATAATTTTCATATATATATATATATATATATATATATATATATAGGGTATGTACAGTAGGGTGTCCCAATTTTTTTTCTTAACACGACCTGACCACTCGTGTCATGCCCGGATGTGGTTGGGCTAAAGCATTGGCTGTGTGATTTTCAACTCGATCAGATGATATTTAGAGGTCCCGACGTTTGATGACATTTTTTTGGTTTTCAGAATTGATCATTATGGCGTTGACAAGATCAAACATCAAGTTGTGGCTTCTTGAGAGGCCTCCGATAGCAGAGCTGGCTAAATCTCGATTACCAAGTAATATGGACGTGTTGCTCCTTTTTTTCTACCATCACCGCGACCAAAAGAAGACAGATTCCAACAGTGTCAAGGCTGTAATATCGGCTGTATTAGAAATCTGGGCTAGAGCCAACTCGAATCTGCCAACAACCTCCGTTCATGCCTCGACTAAAGTGAAAGCTTTGGTTCAGAGGTATCGAAATTTGCATAAAAACAAGAACAAGACTGGAATGACTTACAATATGCAGCGGGATGTATTCTTGGCTGATATGGAGGATATTTTTTATATAATCGGAAAAGGGGAGGGACACGGGTGAAACCTGTAGTCGGCACGCGGAACGGGCAGCTCGATCGGCAGCCTCATTTCCAGCCACGTTAACGTGCTGGAACCCAGCAAAATACCACCACCTTGCCACCAAAAGCGACAAGGATATGGCACAGTAGCTGGATTCGTCGGACCAGTGGGTGGACAGGGTCAAAACACTCCAGGGCACTGCGGGAATCCGAATAGATGACAAACGACCCATCCGGATGCTCCCGCACCACCTCCAGAGCGCTCAGAATGGCATAGAGCTCCGCCGTGAAAACGGAAGCCTCATCAGGGAGACGGGTACATCGGGGAGCAAGGGCAGACGACTGAGGAACAGCCGCGGCCCCAACGCCCCCCGACGACCTCGAGCCATCCGTGAAGACCGCAACACATGCAGAGTGACACGCCGCATGCTGAAGGAACAGAGACCGAAGCAAGGCAGAGTCAGACTCGGCCCTGCGAACGGGGCGCAACGCCTTACAGCACGCAACGGGGGTGCTCTCCCAAGGTGCAACACTCTTGAAAGAGATCGGTATAACGGATGGAGGAGGAGTGCCCATACCATCGAGGAGGGAGGTCACCGTGTCGGTGAAATACCAACCCCCATCTCGGCAGAACGCCCTCTCCACCACCTGAAACAGAGGAGAGTTGGGAAGACGGAGGATCCGGAGATAGTGCTTGGCAATGAGGAACGACCTCCGATCCTCCAAGGGAGGGGTGTCGGACTCAACCTGCAGACTATCAACCGGAGAGGAGCGGAAGGCGCCAGATGACATGCGCAGTCCTCTAGAGAGGACCGGATCCAATATCCGAAGGGCCGTACGGGAGGCGAAGCCATACACCACACTCCCATAATCTAATTTTGACTGTACCAGGGACACGTACAAACGGAGGAGTGTCCGCCTATCCGCGCCCCATGTAGTATGCGACAGATGTCCCGGTAAATCCAGGGTACGTCTTGTAGGCTCGCGCAGCCGGCGAAGGTGGGGAATCCAGCTCAAACAGCTGTCGAAAACCATACCCAGGAAACGCACTGACTGAACGAGGGCCAGAGGCTGACCCCCGAGTGTAAGATTAAAGGTCGGGACGGCGCCGGATCCCCGTCTCCTCGACGGAAGGAAGGCCACACACGAAGTCTTCGGGGAAGACAGCGTAAGGCCCACCGACGACGCCCAGCGTTCAACCCGATTGACCGCGAGTTGGACTTGCCTCTCCACGAGGGGGGGACTCGTCCCCGCGGCATAGACAGCCAGATCGTCGGCGTAGATGGAACATCGCACCGAGGGCGGAAGGGCTCCCGGTAGCGCAGACATGACCAAATTAAAGCAGGAGACGCTCAAGACACACCCCCGGGGCACCCCCTCCTCCTGAACATACAGGTCAGACAGGGCCGCCTCATTACGGACGCGGAAAGTGCGACGGCAGAGGAAATTACGAAGAAATGTGGGCAAAAATCCCACAAAACCAAGAGACTTCAAACGGTCCATGACAACTCCCCGACGGGTCGTGTCATAGGCCTTTTGGATATCGAAAAAGACGGCCAGAACAAGATTCCGGCTGGAAAAGGCCTCCCGTACATCATGACCAAGGAGGAGAAGGGGGTCCAGAGTACCCCGAAATCGACGAAAGCCATACTGGGTCGGGGGGTATAACCCAAGCGACTCCAGTGTAAAGGAAAGTCGGACGGCCACCATCTTTTCAAGGAGCTTGCATAAGCAGCTCGTCAAGGCAATAGGCCGATAGCCCGCCACCTCTTCCGGATCCTTCCCCGGCTTAGGTATCGGGACCACAATCGCCTCCCTCCAACGGGAAGGGAACGACCCCTCAACCCACACCCGGTTGAAAAGAACCAGCAAGAAGTGTAGGGCCATCGGGTGCAGATTCCAAATAAAGTCATACGGAATGTCATCAGGGCCAGGGGCGGAAGAACGACGGGTTGCCAAGGCAGCCCGAAGTTCCCGCATCGTAAAGAGATGGTTATAGGGCTCGTTCCCAGGTGGCGGGAACGTAACATTCGACAGAGGACGATCCGCAGCTGAAGGCGAACGGGAAACCGCAGCAAAAGCCCCAGCCAGCCGATCGGCCACAGCAGCAGGATCCGAAAGGAAGCCGTCCCCGTGCCGAAAGACAGGGCGACTAGCGGGGACCGGCTTCCCCTCGATACTACGGACCTTCCGCCAGACAGCAGCAGAAGGGGTAGACGAGGAAATGCCGGACACAAAAGCACGCCAAGAGGCCCGACGGGCCAACTTGAGAGTCCGGCGGGCGAAAGCCTTCGCCCGCCGCATCTCAATCAAGTGGTCCGCGCGCCGGGTGCGGTGGAAGCGGCGCGTCGCCCTCTTCCTCTCGCACACCGCCCGGTAACATGCTGGAGTCCACCACGGGACGCTACGCGTCCGCGGGTTACTGGAAGATCGAGGAATACAGTCCTCCGCGACGCCCATCAACACCCGCTCGAAGAACTCCAAGCTCTCATCCACAGAGCCAAAGCTCAACACCGAACGGGAAATGACGGAACGAACTCTGAAGGATGGCCAGTCAGGCCGCGCAAGGCACCACCTCGGTCAAGACGAGACACCCGGCTGCGGTCCGACCGGCTCAAGACAGACTGGGTAATGATCACTGCCATAAGAGTCCCCCAACACCTTCCACGAAAAATCGAGTAAGGCATCGAGGAACACCAAGGAGAGATCAATACAGGTAAATGAACCCGTGGGTTCGTGGAAGTAGGTAGGTTCACCGGAATTGAGGCACGCAAAGGAAAGTTCCTCCATTAAGGAGAGCAACATACCAGCAACATTAGTCGACCGAACATCTGCCCAAGCCGGGTCGCGACTGTTAAAGTCCCCGAGGAGGAGAAATGGTCGAGGCAGTTGCAACACCAACTCGCGAACCGCGTCGTGAGAAGGAGGGTCATGAGGAGGAATATAAATCGAGCAGGCAGTGTACTGGCGATCTAAAAAGAACCGCACAGCCACAGCCTGCAAGGAAGTGCGAAGAGGCACACCTCGCGATGGTAACGAATGATGCACATAAATCGCCGCACCCCGCCGGCGTGTGTGCTCACCCGGGATGCAAGGGAAACCAACATAGCCAGAGAGACGAGGGAGTCCCCGCGCAGCCAGGATAGTCTCCTGGAGACAAACACAGGAAGGCCGCTCGCTCTCCAGCAGGGAGGCAAGGTTCTCCCAGTTAGCTAAAAGCCCCCTACAGTTCCAATGCGAAATGGAACTGCAAAGGGAAGTGGCATTATAAGAGGCAGAGAAAACAGAGAAATAGCCACGGACCAAGCTGAGCAGCAAACTCAACGGTCTGCAACCAGGGACGGAATCGGCTTCCCCGACTCACCCCGAACGGGGGAGGTAGGGGCCACCGACCCCGCAGCTGCTTCACCCGTAGTAAAACGAGAGGTTGAGAGTGGAACAGGGAGTTCAGAGGGGGCTCCCCTGGGGGGGAGACGACGAGACGGGCCCAGCCGAAACCCCCGACTCCCCACCAGAGGGGGGCCGGGGAGAACCAGATGTTCGAGGGCTCGTCAAACCAGACAAGGACTGACGGAGGGGGGGAGGAAAGGTCCACCACAGGTGGGAGAGGTAGATCCAGGAGAGAGACCCGACCACTCTCAGCAGGAGCCGAAGGGAGAGAGACTCCATGAAGAAGGGCCAGGCTCCTCTCGACCGGGTCCACCATGGGAACAGAGTCAGTAATCGAGGGTGTCATGGGGCGGTGTACCTCAACCGACACCCGGACACTGGTTGGGGCACCGGGAGGTGACGCCTCACCAGCCCTCCGTATAGGGGGGGGAGTCCCGAGCGGACCAGGAGCGGCGCGCCGCTTCCCCTCCGGTGAAGAAGGGGAAGCAGGGCGAGCAGCGGTCATGATCGGGTCTGGAGGACTCCGACTCCGACCACGGCGACGCTTCCTCCTCCTCTTCGGGGCATCACCTTCCCCACCCGAGAGACGAGTAGGCAAGGATCCAGACCCCAAGGCCGGAGAGGGAGAAGGGGCACTTGTATGCAGTGAATCAGATGGGATGTCTGAAAGTGAGGCAGAGGAACAAGAAGGTCCCGCGGCGCCAGGAGGACCAACAACCCCCGGAACTTCCAGAGGGGGCACAACTCCGGTAGACGCCGGGGTAGCACGGGAGCGGCCCGAGGACCCGCTAGGGCCAAGAGCCGCAGCATAAGACAGCCCCCGCCGCGGCTCCCGGTCACGGACCCTATCGCGCGCCTCCCGCGCACTAAGGAATTCGGTAGTCCTTAAGGACCGCACCTCGAATTCAAACTTGAAAACGGGGCAGTCCCGAGAGGAGGAAGGGTGGGCCCCCGAACAGTTCGAGCACCGCGGGGGCTTCGTGCACGGGGTAGGGTGCGCAGGCCCACCGCAGCGGACACATAGCTTACCCTCACGGCGGCACGCAGAGCTAACATGGCCGAACCGGTTGCAGCCAAAGCAGCTAACCGGGTCAGGCATATATGGTCGCACCGAAAACTCACACGACCGGCGATCACCCACGCCCCAGAACACCTGGGCCGGAGGCACAAGGGAGTCAAAGGTCAGGAGCAGACGAGCGGACGGGGTAAGAGCACCATCCCGGCGCGACGAAAAGCGGAAGACCTTCGTTACCCCCTGGGGGGCAAGATCCTCCTGCAACTCGCCAACCGGGATTGACGACAGACGGGAAGCGAAAATGGTGCCCTGACAGCTATTCAATTGCGGATGGGGAGTCACAGAAACTCTGCAACCCAAAACATCCTGCAACTGTAGAAGGGACTCAGTCACCCCCGAAGAACGGGACTTCAAAAGAAGAGACCCATCCTTCATAGGGCGGATATCATAACGATAGGGAACCCCAACCGTCTTAAGGCGCTGAAACACCCGTTCCGAGTTGCCCGGAAGGGAGCCAGCGGAAGGGCGGAGAACAAGGAACCTGTCCACCGGACAGAAATTGACAGCAGGGACAGGTCCATGTGTCACGGTAACCGAGAGTGGGCGAGAGAACGAGGGCCGCGAAGACCCCGCCCTACGGCCACCACGAGTCCGGCCACGAGAGCCAGACGCCGCAGAGGACGAGAGGGGGCCATACGGCTTTAAGGTCAATCCAGCGGAAGCAGAGGCCGCTGAACGCCCAGAAGTAGAAGTCTTATCCAAATCCAAGGGCGGACCAGAGTCGTCAACAAGAAGGGATTGAAGTTTTGAAATTGAACCCATAAACAATAGCTTTACAAAAAGGCAGCCTCGGACCCAAGGCAATGCACCATCCGCCGCTGCATCCTTCAAGGCGCAGGCCCAACGTCCCGGGTAGCCCGCCCCCCAACCTGACTGTCGTTTTAAAAACAGCAGATTGGCACTACGGAGATTTGTCCGTTAAGGGCCAAGCAAAGACCCAATACAGACGCAGCAGCGGTCCGGGCGCCCGTGCCGTCCCGAGAGCATGGCTCAGCTACGGAGCGATGCCCCCCGGCGGGTGCACCCGATGACCCCAAGACTGCAAAATACAAACAGAGGGGGGGGGATACTACAATTGACAGAGGCACAAGACCGAGTCAAGACAAAAGAAATTCCGGGAGAGACGGAAAAAAAGGGGGAGCAAAAAGAAAAGGAAGGGAAAAAAAAAAAACGCAACTAGGTAACTCTTCGCCCACACCCCGCGAGGAGTTGAGGAAACCCCAGCAACCCACGAGGTGTACGAGCCCCCTCGGCCCGGCAAACCGGAGTACCTAATCGAGGGTGTATATATATATATATCTTACACACGACATATTTTCTAAATTAAAAAAAAATGGCATCCAAGTTCAAGAGCCTCGGAGTCCCCTGGGGAGGGGACCATACATGTCCCCACTTCTGGCTTCCCCCCTGCCGATACCCGGAACGCAGACCCAGGTAGGGTGGCTGGATCTGCTTGTACTCATTCGAGATGTTTTGGACCTCTGTCTGATTCACTTTTCTTAAATTTCTGCAACATTCGTAGCCTTTTCTCAAATTTTCAATCTGTTGAACATCACCTTTAATCCTCTAAACCTCATCTTTTCCTCACTGAAAATCAGGTGTCTGAGACAACTGACAGCAACCCCTTTTCTGTACCCTCTTACTTTCTCTATACTCAATTTCACTGCAAAGGTGGATGTTGAGTACATGTACGCAATGACCTAACGTGTTCTCGAATCTTCCTAATTCTATACCCATTGCCTACGGCTTACATGCCAATCTCAAACTAAATACATCTGCGCTGTTTACCTTTCTCCTAATTCTACTGACTATCCAATATTCTTTGACTACCTCACTTCCAAAGTGAAATACATTCTTTCCCTCTCTCCATCTGCTGAAATCTCCATTTTAAGAGATTTCAATGTTCACCACCATCTTTGGCTTTCTTCCCATTTCAGTGACATCCCTGGTGAACTAGCTTACAACTTTTCTATACGAAACGACTGAGAGCAGATTGTACAGCACCCTACTCGTATCCCCGATCACCTTGGAGATAGCCCAACATTCTGGATTTATTTCTTATCTCTCATACTTCTTACTCTGTGAAACTTTTGTATGTTGGGCTCCTCCGATCACAATTTTATATCTGTTTCCTGTCCTATCGCTCCAATTCAGCATTTGGATCCTCCCAAGAGGAGGAGCCTTTGGTATTTCGGCGCCGCTGATTGGGAGGCCCTTAGGCAGTACTACTTTGATTTCCCATGGAATGATTACTACTTCCGTGGACGGGGCACTTCTGGGTGTGCTGAACGCATCACAGAGGTAATTCTCTCGGGCATGGAGGGGTACATTCCATATTCTATTTCTACTACTAATGCAAAATAACCTTGGTTTAACTTTACTTGTTCTAATGATATCCGCAACACAGAGGAGTCTTTCAGAAGGTACAGTCGCCATCCAACTCCTGACTCTCACTCAGCTTATATTTCTGCCCGGAATCGTGCAGAATCTGTTCTTCGACTCGCCAAAAATTCTTTCATCCGATAAAAATGTGAAAATCTATCCAATTCTAATTATTCTCGCTCTTTCTGGCATCCAGCTAAGAACTTCTTCATCAACTTTACTTCCTCTTCTTTCCAGACTCTTCCATTCCGACGGCACAGTTGCCGTCTCTTCTTCTGACAAAGCTGAACCCTTCGATCAAACTTTCGCATACAATGCAACCCTGGACGATTCCGGTGCTGTTCTTCAATCTTCTCCCCTCTCTGACTTTATTATGTCTGAAATTAGAATCTCTCGTAAAGATATTTTCTCTGCCCTATCTGGGCTCAACTCTAAGAAGGCGTACGGTCCTGATGGTGTTCCTCCTGTTGTTCTTAAGAACTGTGCTTCTGTGCTGACACCCTGCCTAGGCAAATACTTTTGTCTTTCGCTCTCATCTGGTACTTTTCCTTCCTGCTGGAAGTTCGCTTTCATTCAGCCTGTCCCAAAGAAGGGTGACCGCTCTCAACCCTCCAACTATCGTCCAATTGCTTTGATTTCTTGCCTTTCCGAAATTTTTGAATTTATCCTTAATAGGAAGATTCTTAAACACCTTTCTTCTCACAATCTTCTTTCAGATCGTCAGTATGGGTTCCGGAAGGGACGCTCTACTGGCGATCTTCTTGCATATCTCTCTGACTCTTCGTCATCCTCCTTTCGGGGTTTCAGTGAAACTTTTTCTATTGCGCTAGACATATCGAAAGCTTTTGAGAGAGTCTGGCACAAATCTTTAATTTCCAAACTGCCCTCCTTCGGTTTCTATCCTTCTATCTGTTCCTTTATCTCTAATTTCCTTTCTGGCTGATCTACAGCTGCGGTTGTAGATGGCCACCGTTCTTCTCCTAAAGCTATTAACAGTGGTGTCCTTCAAGGTTCTGTCCTGTCACCCACTCTTTTAATTCGCACTTCCTGTCCTATTCACTCCTATGCCGATGATTCCACTCTTCACTTCTCCACCCCCTTCCCAAAGCGTCCCTCTCAACAATCACTCCATGATTCGCGTAGTACGGCTAAGGAGCAACTGACCTCTGATCTTTCTGCTCTATCTGATTGGGGCAGAGAAAACCTTGTGGCTTTCAATGCCTCAAAATCTCAGTTCCTCCATCTGTCTACTCATCACAATCTTCCATATGACTGTTCACTTACCTTCAACAACACACAACTCAATCCTTCCTCTTCTCTTAACATTGTTGGCGTTTCCTTTTCTCGTGATCTTTCCTGGAAAGATCACACATACTCTTTCTGAAACAACTTCTAAGAGGTTAGGTGTGCTATACCGCCTCCGCAGTTTCTTCACCCCTACTCAGTTGCTGTCTCTGTACAGGGGTCTTGTTCGCACCTGTATGGAGTATGCTTCTCATGTGTGTGGTCATTCAACCCATACAGCTGTACTTGACCGGATGGATTCAAAGGCTTTTCGTCTCAACTCCCCGCCTCTTACTGATTGTCTTCAATCTCAATCTCTCTCTCTCTTCTCTCTCTCTCTCTCTCTCTCTCTCTCTTTCTCTCCGCCGCAATGTTGCCTCACTCTCTTTACTATCGCTATCATAACGGACATTGCTCTTCTGAACTCTCTAACTGCATGCCGCCTCTTATAAGGAGAGCACGCAGTGCCATAGTTTCTACACTTTATCATTCCTTTTCTGTCCAACTATCTAATGCAAGGGTTAATCGGTATTTTCAGTCTTTCATCTACTCAACCGGTGAACTCTGGAACAATCTTCCTCAATCCATCTTTCCTCCTGTCTATGACCTCCCATCTTTCAAATGGGACCTTGATTTTGGCTCTTCTTCTATGGGAGGGGCGCTTTTGCGGGCATTTGCCTTGGCCTCTCCTTCCTGCATAAAAAAATGTATCATTTATTCATGTAGAGGATGATAATGTAATATCTAAACGGCTAGGGTAGTCTGCATCAAATTTACTATACACATCAAGGGGGAACCAGTGAAGGTTTTAGTAACACACCCGCCCCTCCTAGTCTCCCCTAGATACTTTTTTTGCTGTGGAAGGCGGAACGGGCGTTCTGAATATATATATGAGTATAAGTTTGGATGAGTGTGTTAATGAATTTACTTACAGCATCATGCTTAAGAGTCGCTAGATATATTGCAAATCCTTCATTAACCAGAAAGTCACTCCACCAAGAAGGAGTGACCAGATTTCCGAGCCACTGATACACCATTGCGTACGCAAACCTGTGTCCCACTTCGTTTTTCCCACTTAAAGAAGGTCGATTTGGATCAAATTCCCTGTATAGAAAAATAAAACTTCACTCTACCATTTTGGGTTATGAAGATGGTATAATAATAAAGCAGAACAAGGAAACAGGGAAAAGAAAGCGATGAAAGGGAATAGGAGCCGAGTGAGAAAGGAATGATGCCTGGTTTTATCAGGAGTTATCCCTTGCATTCCTGGGTTGAGCCAGGAGTGCTTTGTTTAAGAGCAAGCTGTCTTTGTAGGTTTGCGCTTCGAAACCCAAACCCACTAAGCCTCAAAGAGGCTAGTAGGTCCCTACAAAAGTAGCAGCAAATGCCAACGATGAAATGCTGAAGTTTGTTCACTGAACAGAGGAGAAAAAATCTCTTCCTCCAACAGTGATACATGTTATATTGATACTGTATGTTCCAGTGAAATCTTTAACAATTTAAAGTATGATATTTTAAAATATTGCATCAAAAAGTATAGATTGTTTTTTGTTCTTGATGTGTGTGTGTGTGTGTGATAATAAGAGATACTGTTACATACTTATATATGATTAAGCCCCAACTTTGACGTATTTCACCAGAGAAATCAGGAATGGCAACTATGTCCAATTTTGGCAGGGGAAAAGAAATGTTGAAAAAATCTTCAAGAAATCGAACAGCTTCCCGTCCTTTCTGGAGATCATAGTCAGTCTGGTTGATGGCCACCTCTCTCGACCAAGCTGAAGTGGTTGAATTTATTATTAGTTTTTTATTGCAATAATTTTATCTATTCAATACTACACTAATCGTTCTCATACAATGTTTCTTGAAAAATAGCACATGATGAGAATTTGATGAAACAGAAATTGGGCAGGATATCGCAAATAGAAAAGTGAAGTTCGAAGAGGGTTCGAGTTTGATAATCAAATTGAGCACCACTCCCTTTGTGTTTATAACTACATTCAAAAACTTTCTAGATCTATGTCATCTAAAGGAAAAACAGTTCCTGGTACAAATAATCTGATGGAATAATGTGGGTGCACTAAATGAGAGCTTGACCCCTTCCTCATTTAGTGTTGTCCTTATTATTCCATCCCATTCCCCGTGATCTAACTAGCAAGGTTAATCCCTTCACGAGTAATCTCGTACAGTAATCTCGTACAAAAGTAATTGTAAAGTAAAGGTTTGAGTCTTGATACATTTTTTCTAAGTTTGTTAAATGTAAAAAAAAAACTTTAGCATAGAAACCAGACTACAACCTTGCAGGACTAAGTAAAATTAATTTGGAGTATTGTTTTGTTCATACTAAAACGATGGGTATTTAATTTATTTCAGAATTATCTATATACTGTAATAATTTATATACGGGATAATGAAGTAGGCTTGAATTATAACCAACATTTTTAGCTTCAATTTTAGACTAAACGTAAGTTTAATAACTTATTTTCAGTGAAAATAGTAGCAAATTTTAACTAAATTAATTCGTAATTACTATTAGCATTTTCACTTTGATTAACTGAACGGACAATTCTAAATATCAGTGTTAATGTTTATACAAGACATTTCATATTCTCGGAAGAATAATGTTCATTCATTTTGGAGAAGCATAGTTCAAAAAATTGTATTTAAACTTTTGTTGAAAGTCCTTTAATTTTGTTTTACTTGATTTCTTCAGTGTTTTCAGTATTCCATCAGGATATACTGTAGCGATTTTTTGGATCAATTTGATCCCAAATTCAAACGGAAATTTATTTAAGATTATTTGATCTTTATTAAATAAAACTGTAATGAAAAGAGAAACGAAAAACACTAAATTCATCAAACAAAACCACAACTTTAATCGGCGTAATTGCTGTACATTTGGTGATGGGAGAGCAATTTGAATCTGGTAAGGGTACAAAAATTTTAAAATTTGCTTCTCTACATGCCGTATAGGCTTACGTTCCCCCGGAATATATTAAAATTAAAGCTAAGTGGTAAAACAAATTCTAATATAAATAACATTTCGGTAAATTCATTTAATTCAGTTTGATAGAGAGACATAAAGAAGAAGAAATGAAGAAATGGCTGCAGAAACAAGCAAATTCACAAAAGAACACACCCTTTTACTGAGTGCTACCTGAAAGGGAGTTTATTTATCTTTCGATATATACATATATATATATATATATATATATATATATATATATATATATATATATATATATATATAGTATATAATGAAAGGAAAATAATGCTGAATATTCCTTTCCCTTTATTAAGTAAGGTAGATTACTTGGCAGTAAATATTCGATGATAATACAATAAAAAATTATTAAGGCAAGTTACAATTTACAATAATATTTAGCAAGATTAATTAATTATGCAGCTTATAAGTTACAGTAGAATTTAGTTGGAGTGAAAATACATGAATAAAAGACGCGACACGGTACTAACGATGGAGTATGCAAGCGAGATGTACGCGATTCAGAGGGCGGCAAGAAAGAAGAGGGGAAGACTGGTGTTCGCAGTTTAAAGGTTACCGAAAGACTGGTGAAGAAGAGGGGAAGACTGGTGTTCGCAGTTTAAAGGTTACCGAAAGACTGAAAGACTGGTGAAGAAGAGGTGTAGTGTTGATTGTGTGTGAAATTATTGGTTTGTTGGTGTCATGCGACTGTCTCTGTCGTGTTTAGCAAGAAAGTATTTTAGGACTCCGAAGGATATTTCTCAGATCCGAACCTTCTGTCCCTCGCGGTCAACTCGCTGGTGTTATGGGTTGGCCCTTCTCTCTCTAGTCGTTGTGAGAATCTTTTCCATTCCATGAGCTCGTTCGTCAGTTTTGCACTTTGGACGTAGACCTTCTCGGACCTTTCTTAATTTTATGTATAATTGCATGACAACTTTTACGGGAGTCTCACACCCAGTGAACGGGTTGCGAGCGAAACCTCAACAACACGGAGGGAACGTGATCCTCCAACTCTTGTGTTACTGGGCGAAACTGACAATGCGGGTGAAGCTAGAAAGGGTGGTGGAGGAAGGGACTCAGAAAGGGATGAAGTCGTCATCTTCGACTTGTGTCGACCGACTTTCTTAAACCTGCATGACTGTCACCGCAGCGAAGGACAATGAAGAACCATTCAGGCCATCTGGTACGTGTAGCGAATCAAAGAATGAAAAAGACTCGACAAGATGAATGTAAACCTGGTCGAAACGTGGGTCTGCGGAGGTTGAAGAAAATTAAAAGAACTTCTCCTGTACCTATGTATCTTGGTACGCTGACATCTGATGCACATGCTGGCCCACGATCTTACATCGCTAGTAATGTTGAGCCAGACGACCTGCGACATAATAAGGTGTTAAGTGGCCCTGATCTCTTAAGTGCGAGACGTTGTCGAACTTGAAGACCGTTTGGCGAAATTTTGCGGGAATGTATGATCTTGGGGTACCGATGGAGATGTCGCAGATGATTGCCTCTGTGGAGTACAAAAGGATGACATACTTTAACGAGAAGGAGGAAGTCGTTAGCGTTTTTATCTTTTTATCATTGCGCTGAGGTGTCAGGATTGCCTCGTAGTCAATAAAGTCATTGCTGGCCGTACGACACAATGCGTTGATTGTCATCCGAGATAACACGTTCGCCGCTGTATTTTGACTTCCTTTAATGTAACGTAAGTCAGTGGTGAATGGTGACACATAATTCCAGTGGCGGCTCGTCGGTAGGCACTGCGGAACTGCTGTACCCCTAAATTTTTTATTTACAATTGAAATAATCAAGAACAATATAAGGATGAGCTCACTGAATAACTTTTTCAATAACTTTTGAAACTTTTATTCATTGCTCAATGCTCATCCTTCTATTTCAGTAATTATTTCAACCCATTCTTAGAGACAGCACCCCTAGAATGTTTAGTCACGAGCCGCCACTGCATAATTCACATGCTGAATCTCTCGTGTCGAGTAACGGTCTGAATTCGAATGGATGGCGCACGTGGCAGGCTTGTGCCCCGTGTAGACACCAAACTCTGTCCCTTCCACATAATGTCGGAAATATTCGACAAGATATACCGCGAGGAGCTCCTTCCAAAATAGCTGTGCCAAATTTCAATAGGTTTTAGCACTTGAGGGGGAAAAAAAGCTAGAGGCTACCAGCTACCAGCAGTAACCGAAACGTCTCGATGATGATGATTTTTGCGTCCTGGTGGGGGTTCGCTAGCAAGCTAGAATTGGTGAGGTCGTGCCTGACTGCGACGAACGCCCGTTGGACGCCATGGACGTCCTTGAACCATTGTACCGAGGTGAGACCTTCCTTAAGGGGAGTGCTTTGCAGTACGTGATGAAACGGCTATATAGGCGGGAAAGTTTTCGGATGACGTCGTCCTTCTCAGGTGTTGGCAAGAAATGAAAGTTAATATCGGATTGCTCTTTTCCTTCCTCGTTTCCATAAGGCTCCTTAGTTCCCGTTTAATTTTTCCACATGGGTTGTAGGCCAACCACGATATATATATGTCTTAGTTAACTCTGGCATACCCTGTATTCCGCTTCCTCCCGAACTGTTCATTCTGACAAGAATCAGGCTTGCCGCCTCACCTTTCATCTATTGTGCAGTTTAATGTGGAATCCGAACCATGACCGGCCAAGGAAGTCGGAATTAGAAAAGTCCGAACCGGAACTCGATCTCACGACCAACAGTTTATCAACTCACCTTCCATAAGTATTATATGATTACTAAAGGCGCCCCTCAATTATTTACCGCGATCCAGCTTTGGAACTCCGGAATTTCGCTTAAAAGAATCACATTCAGTATTTTTATATACAGAGTGGCCACAAAGTCCCTTTGCAGTGAAATTACAGCATATTTGTATACTGCCCTTGTTTTATATGCAAAGGGACTTTGTGGTCACCCTGTACAGTAGGGTGTATCATGCTCATTGAAGCGCGAATTTCAAGATTGTCAGTATGTATTCCTATGTAAAATTAAATTTTAGGAGAGGTTTGTTTTCTTGAACTTTTACTAAAAATCACGTTTAAGTGTTCAAATTTCCACTTTTTCGTTTTCTGATTATGTACTGAACAGCTGTGCAGGACATACACTGTAGTACAAATGTAACAGACTGGTTTCTTACCAAACAAAACCATTGTAACAGCTGTTATAGGCTACTAGAGTTTCACTGTGATAATTTTCTATGTTTCAGATACAAAGCTTGGTGAAGATTGTGTAGCCACTATGGCTAGCAAGGACGAAAGACCAGAAAAAGTTCTGGTTCAAAGGTGAGTGATCTGGTGGGTCCAGGCAAGCAGTTATTTCCTACAGAAGTACCAACCTGGAGAGCTGTGTTTCAGAGAGGAATCCTCCTCCAGCAAGAGAAGCTGCTTCTGGATATGAAGAGCTCAGTACCCTCTCCAAGATTTGGCTAAGGACTTGGCATCACTGGTACTGGCAG
The DNA here is from genome assembly GCA_023014485.1 of Bathynomus jamesi. Taxonomy (NCBI): domain Eukaryota; kingdom Metazoa; phylum Arthropoda; class Malacostraca; order Isopoda; family Cirolanidae; genus Bathynomus; species Bathynomus jamesi. The sequence continues at coordinate 107,919 of JAJOZX010000480.1, read as the reverse complement.
ACAGAGCTGGGCACTTGCGGCATATTGCGGTACTGCGGTACTGCTGCACTACCAAACCGGTACCAAACCGGTACGCGGAAATTTGAATGCGGTAGCGGTACTGCGGTACTTTCAGCGATCCTTTGCGGTACTGCGTTATGGGGGCCCGGGGTGGTAGTGCGGTGGTACCGCAAGTACCGCAGTACCGCAAAATATGCCGCAAATGCCCAGCTCTGCTGGCAGAGTGGCGCAAAAGCAATGCCACGTTCACTCCTCCTGTGATCATTCAAGAGAGATCCATTGCCATGAAGATTCAGGTGGAATGAAATGATTGACCTAATGAATGGCAGAGTGAAGGCAACAAAGAGAGAGAAGAGAATATCTGAACTTGATACATTGTTTGACATAACAACCTACAGACATGATATCACTCTCTGTGGAACTGAAGCATCTGGCTGCTCTGGCTGTGCTACTAAAGTTCATGTTAACTGTGACTGTCCTCTGCCTCAGAAGATTCCAAAGCTAGAGCTAGAGTGGCTCCATTACCAGAGGATCAAAACCTCAGATGTTTCTGGCTTCCGCATGGTATATGTTGATGTGAAGGAAACAGTGAAGCAGGTGACGGCTGCTAAGAGGAAGGAGGAAGAACAGAAGGCAGCTGAGAAGAGAAACAGGAAAGAGGAAAAAGAAAAGGAGCTACTGCTTAGAGGTGATGATGATGATGAAGATGAGGTGACTTCCTTGCAAAAATCTCCAAGCAGAGCAGCTCCTATGCTGACACAGATTTTTCCAGTACTGCACCAGGCACAAGCTCCAGTGTCAACACTGGCAAAGTCTCCACCTCTGCCAGGAGGAACTACATGGATATCTCAAGCACTGCTGCGGCTGCAGTCAGGTTCAAGGTGACAAACACTCCTGCAGCAGCCATTGCAACTGGTTTCTTGCAATATCTCATCAAAGCTGGCCATCCATCTGCTGATAAGGCATATCTAGCTGTTGACAGGATGAAGATGTGGAGGGGCAAGGAGTCTATAATAGGTGCCCTGGTGGAGGCCCTGGAGAAAAGGACAGAGGGAGAGGAGACCAAGGGAATTTTATTTGATGGAAAACAAGATAAGAAGACAAAGATCATGAGGTACAATGAAGAAACTGGCCGCTTCCATCCTGATATTACAACTGAAGAGCACTATAGTGTTACCTGGGAACCTGAGGGGAAGTATCTCTTTCATTGTACACCAGAAGAATCTGAAGGAAATAAGAAACCTGCACTGAAGATAGCTCAGACTCTGTTTGAGTGAATTAGTGCTCATGGTGCTAAAGATACTATTGTGGTCCTTGGTGGTGACTCCACAAACACAGGACCTGATGGAGGAGCCACCACCCACTTGGAGAGATTGCTAGGTCACAAGTGTCACGAGCTGATATGCCAGTTGCATATTAATGAACTCAGCCTCAGGCACATGATCATCAAGCTTGATGGTCCCTACACGCACGAGTCTGGGTTCAGTGGCCCAATAGGAAAACTTTTGGAGAAGATCAATGACATACCTGTCAACTTTGGCTTCAAAGCTCTACCAGGAGAAGATATAATTGAAATGCCAGAAGACATTGTACAGAGCTTTAGCACTGACCAGAAGAACTGCTACCTACTGATCAAAGCTCTCAAGACAGGATATTTGAGCAAGGAAGTTGCTTGTCTGAAGTGTGGCCCACTGAATCAGTCACGCTGGCTGACTACAGGTGAGGCTCTGTTGATGCTGTGGATGAGGCAGTATGGTCTGAATGGGGAGGTGTTGAAGAAGATGGAGGTGCTGCTGAAGTTCTGCCTGGACTTCTACTTCAAGATGTATTTTGAGATCAAGGTGAAGCACCAAATGAGGTATGGATCTGACCATATTGTGACCGCTCTGGGACTGCTGAGAAGCCAGACCTCTGAAGTCAGGAACATAATAACTCATGTGATAGTTCGTGGAGGATATCATGCTCACAGTGAGAACCTCATTGCCTCTCTCCTGTGCAGTGAGGATGAGGAAGAGAGGGCATGGTGGTGGTTGAGATGATCAAGAAGATCAGAGGTAAGTCTGAGTATGGAGACATGAGTCTGAGAACTCATAGAAAACCTAAACTGAATTTTGATGCCACTTCTCCAATTACTCTGATTAATTGGAATAAGGAGAAACTGTATGAGCCACTTTTCACTTGTAAGATGTCAAGAGAAGTTGAGGAGCTTCTCAGGTCTCCACTTGAATTTGAGAACTTCTCAGTTCACACTCAAAGCTGTGAAAGAGCAGTCCAGGAAGTTTCAGCTGCAGCTCATGCAGTGTATGGGCAAGAGAGAAGAAATGGTTTTGTTCGTGCTAGGATCGATCACAGAGAATTGTTGCCAGTTTCCAAGTCAAAGCAAGACATTATGAACATGTTTTAGATCTCTACAAGACCTGCTAGACAAATGAAGATGCTTTCAGAAGAAAAAATCTCCAAAGATTCAGTTGACCAGCATATTATTACAAGCTTGGGGTGGAGGAGGGACTTGTACAAATATTAAAGAAGAAACGCAATTGCAAAAAAAAGGTTGAACGTCACAGCAGCTTGCGGAAAGGTGGGGGCAGCTGCCATCACACTCAGTGATGCCGAAAAGAAAATAAATAGAAATTGGTGGAGGCGTTTCTAAAAAAAAAAAGAAAATGCAATACCAAGAAAGAAGAACAAACGGATGCTACCTGATGAAGAGAACAGCCGCGAAATGTGGTGGTGTATAGGAGACTAGAAATCAGACAATTCCTTAGTTTTGGGCCATTTTGGGTGATTTTGGTTATTTTAGGCGTTATGAAACACTTTCGCTGATCTTAAATGGATCCAAGCCTGCCCCTAGAAATGCTTCAGGGTGTATGTAAACAATGTGGAACATATGGAGGTCATTTCAGGCTATCAAGTCTTTGAAATTGGCCAAAAATCCCATTTTTCGACAAAAAAGTGCGATTTTGAACACTTAAATGCGATTTTTCGCAAAAGTTGCAGAAGACGAACCCCTCTTAAAATTCAATTGTACATAGGAATACATACTGCCAATCTTGAAGTTCCAAGTTTTTCAATATTCGACATGAGCTTGATACACCCTACTCTACAGCCGAAGAAAAAATTCACAAGTGTAAGGAGATAGAGAAATAGTGGTGGTAATTCTTGCAAAACAATGTCATCGTACCTCTGAGCGTTACTGTGTCATCTGGGTTACTTGAGTTGACGTACTTGAAGTCTGAAATTACGAATGCCACAAGATATGTAGACATTTTGAGTGACCTTTCAAACTTATCAACCACCCAGCCATTTTGATTACTTCTGCAAAATCGAAGTTATTAAAAAAAACATTGGCTATCTGTAAACAAAAAGGAGGATATGCAGTACATGCATAGATGCAAGAATGGCGACAAAACACTTAGGTATTTACCACTGTAGTTATGGAAGAACAAACTTTTCCAACTAAACGTTTGTGATGAACGACAATAATAATAATAATAATAATAACCATATCATAAACGTAATGGAAAGTTCAGCTTCTGTGATAATACAGAGGCAGTGTGGATTTAATTTGTTTTATAATAGGTACTTTTGACAAAATTTGAAATCATGGTTTGTGCTAATTATACTTACATCGGAGTTGTTTCAACTCTTGGCATATTTGAAATGGATGACATTCCTTTTTCTCTGATCAATTCGATGGAGAACTCCGCTTTCATAGCTGGCTCATCAAAGCAAGGGAAAGACATTCTAGCGTACGTCGGCTGAAAATGCGTCAAAGCCAACCACCTATAAATGATTTAAGATTATATCTGAGTTTTCTTTAATTAAAGATTCTTTAGAAAAACTCTAATAATTCTGTCAGAAAATGAAAAAATTGAACTAACCAAAAATGTTACCATATAATAAAAAATCATAAAGAAAAACAAACAAAAAATAAGCAATAGAAAATTCAATGGTAAACAAAAAGGAAATCATAGAAAAGGCTAATAAAAATTGAAGTAAACAGTCAACAATACATACGCAGACCCTTAATTAATATATCTAATTTACAGGTTCTTTTACAGCAGAACAGCAATAGAAGGAGATTGTAGACACCAATCGACCAGGGAAGTACTTCGGGGTGGATGTTAGGTAGGAGAGAGGGAGTGCTGAAACTCCCGTTTCTCCTCTCACTCTCATCCTTAGCTGATCTATTTCCGTGTCTCGTCTATCCTCTGAGCAGTCAAGTATGCTCGCAATTACATGCTTCTCTCTATTCCTGACTACACATACATGCATCTTGTACACAACACAACCTTTTCAAAATTTATTTTAAACAAAAATGGCATCATTATGCCTTGGAGACCTTGTTTTTTACTCTCTCCTTCTTCTGTGGAAGGGTCACTTTTGAGGGCCCTCGCTCTTAGCCCCCACCCTTCGCCCCCCCTTCCTACATTAAAAAAAATCATCACACATATGATTTCATTCGATAGTGTATAAACAAAAAATTTGTACACTTGATCGTATATGAGCACATTAACAACCTATCCATAACTTTATAAGTACTAGACTGAATCCTAATATTTGCCAATTAATTTCAGTAGTTAATTCAATATGTATGATTTTATTAAACATGATTATTTTTCTCTGGGTAAGTTTACGTATGTTTATCACATTTAAACTGTAAACAGGAAAGTTCCTAAAGCGTTCAGAGTGAAGTATCTAAATGGGCTTTTTATAACTAACATTCCACGTAATAAAGGCTTCTTATAACAGTGACCATATACAGTAGGTTTCCCTTTTAGGTACGCTTATTTCGTATATGTGGTAAAAAAGAGAGGGAATAAGTTCCAGGTTAGTGTCGATGCAGGCTCCAGTTTGGAAAATAATTCTGAGAGGAATATTTACTAAACCTATTTTGACATGTAATAGGAAAAAAAATGGTTTAAAGTTTCCATGTCAAAGAGAACTTTACTGCTTACAGTGTAGAAGACTAAATGTTATACTCATTATTTCTTGCAATTAATAACTTTGGACTAAAAGGTTTAAACTGACCGTTTGTTGTCTTTAGGATCTGTATATTGTGACCGATAAAACCCTTTGTCGTTGTTGCTGAGGAAACCGACAAACTCTATTTGCATCACGTACTTCTGCCCGTCCTTCAGTGAATCCGACAGAGAGATATTGCAAAATTCTCTATCCTTGTCGTACGTTTGATTCGAAACTTGAAGATTTGTTTGGTTGACGTCACTGAGACTGTAGATCTATTTTATGAAAGAACAAATTGATTAAATCGCTATTAAATAGTTAAGTAAATACAGATATCACATATACACTTTAACTGCATTATATTAGAAGTATGGCATCTACTTTTAATGGTAATAATTACGAACTTTCCGAGATAATGTTTTTTCCACACTGTTTTTATGACTAACCTTGAGTGTTTCATTCTTGGTGAGGATATCTCTTATGTGCAAAATAATGTCTGAAGTTGGTTGTACAACTTCGAATGTGATTTCGGTGTAGCCGTGAATGGAGAAGTTTCCGTTTACGAAGGGCTGAAGTCTGATGAGGTAATGAAGAGGATTGAGGGAAGTTGGAAGGCGGAAACTCGACTCGTCATCGGTTGTCGAAAGGCTCTGCAATGTTTTTAGTTTCAAGAATTGGACGCCGAAAAGTAAAGCGATTTCACATCAGAACTCATTATTTTTTACATTATAAAACCACTCTGAATGTGTGTACAAAGTGACGGTATCCTCTCGTTAATGGAAACACAATTTATGGAAATAAATAAAAAATAAATAAATAAAATAAAAAAAATATTAATCTATATCATGTTTGGAGACAATAAAAATTAAGTGATTCTGAAGAAAATTTATTTTATGAATAAGATAAAAATAAATAAATAAATAAATATATTTTGTAAAATGTTATATAATAATGTAAGAATGAATTCAGTGGACTGGAAACGACTCATTTCCCGCAGAAGAGGAAACTACTTAATTTATGGATGCACACACGGGAGAATTATTGCGTTATTAACGCTACTGCGACCTTCTATTAAATATTCTTACCTAATCTCCGTTCCAGTTTTTGAATGTCAAAAATGTAATATGTTAGCAATGAAACACAAACTTATTATTTATATATATATAATACATTAATAACCCTTAAGCTGCCAATTTGGTTGGAAATGTTTTTTCGCGAAAAAATGCAGTTTTCCATAAAAAATCAAATTTTCTTTGATAGTAAATTTTATGATTCAGTTTTAGATTTAAGCATATACTTACTTAAATTATCATTAAAATAATATAAATCGACCATATTGACTAGAGTCGAATATGGCACTTGTGACTACCAAAAAATCGTTCGACTACAGTCGACTACGGCATCCAAAGGGCAGGGTAGGGCACGGGAATCAAGTGTTTTTTGAATAGCTAGTAATCGGCCATTAGGAATGGGAGGGGCGTGCGGTAGGTAGCATTCCATTCCTGGGTTCATAGCATTTAACTTTAACTAACACTCACCTTTATCTTTCAGGTGCCATCATGGAGCAGTGGACGTTAGAACACCGCATGTTCGCGTATGATCATTTTGTTAGGAGTGGCGAGTCAGTGACAGCAGTTCAGCGTGCGTTTCGCCGCAGATTCAACATTCATCGAAATGACTCTGTTCCCGCTCGTGACACAATCTTACGTTGGGTTAACAATCTTCGAACAGGAGGCTCAATAATGAAAACAAAACCGAAGGGGCCGCAACGCACTGTGCGTACTCCAGAGAACGTTGAAAGGGTCAGACAAGCGATGTTGCAAAGCCCAGGCCGCTCTGCTCGGAGACATTCAGCTGCACTCGGAATCAGCAATCGTACTGTTAGACGGATTTTGCATGAAGAATTCCATTTTCACCCATACAAGTTAGCGATGGTGCAGGAATTGAATGTAAACGATTGCCCCCAACGACTGAATTTTGCACAGGAAATGCTTGCACTTTATGAGCAGAATGAAAACATGATGGTGGTAATGAGTGATGAAGCCCATTTCCACCTTAATGGGGCCGTCAACAATCAAAACTGTCGGTATTGGGCTGCTGAAAATCCGCGACAACTCCATGAAAAACCGCTGCATAGCCCTAAGGTTACAGTTTGGTGCGCGGTGGGAAAGTTTGGCGTCATCGGTCCCTATTTCTTCGAACAAAATGGGGTTACCGTTACCATAACATCTGGCGTTACATTGAGATGGTGAACACCTTTTTCATCCCTGAGTTACGAAGAAGGCGTATTGCTCGTCGACATTTGTGGTTTCAGCAAGATGGGCCACGCCACACACCGCCAGAGCGTCAATGGCTGTTCTTCGCCCCTGTTTCCCAACCATCTCATTTCGAGATTTGGTGACATTGCATGGCCCCCTCGGTCCCTTGACTTGTCCACATGTGACTTCTTTCTATGGGGGTACCTCAAGTCACGTGTCTACGAGGACAAGCCCCGTACATTAGATGCATTGAAGGAAGCGATCCGTCAACAAATCATCCAAATCAACAGAGACCTGCTGGGAAGAGTGGAGGCCAATTTTCGTAAACGCCTTCAACAATGCGTCGACGGCCAAGGACATCATATGCCAGATATAATTTTCGGTACATGATTATTATGACATGAAATGCTATGTTCTTACGAATGTTGTTCTACCAATATATTTTCTTTACAAAAATAAATATCATTTTCCTGATTATTCCAAAAACACTTGGTTCCCGTGCCCCACCCTATATATATATATATATATATATATATACTTAATTACTGTATGAGGGTTTGAACGTCTATTCAGGATCGACCTGAAGTCGACCCTTTTGCAACATCCAGCCTCATTTGCAGGATTTATATAACTATATATATATATATATATATAATTTTAAAAATTTCACTATATATATATATATACAGGGCGTCCCAAAAAAATGTATACACACTTTAACAGCTGATAGCTCAATTGATGTTTCTTTCTTTCCAAGTTAAACCCATTAGAATTAATAATGGCAGTCAGACTAAGCTTCGAACAAAGGAAATTCATTCTAAAATGCTACTGGAAGTGTGAAAACGCAGTTGAAGTGCAAAGACAGTTTAGGAGGGAGTTTCAAACAGATCCACCAACGCGACTTACCATCACTCGAATTAGAGATAAGTTTGAAGCCGATGGAACTGTTCAGAATGTCCACAAGAAGCGTTCCGGAAGACCACGGACATCGACAAGCCCCACAAAGCAAGAAAGAGTACTGGAAACGTATCACCAAAGTCCAAGAAAATCTGTGCGGCAAGCGAGTCGTGAGGTAGGAATTTCAGAATCGTCTGTCCAACGCATTTGAAGCGCTGTCAATGGAAAAGTTACATTCCAAGATTAGTCCATGCTATTAATGAAGATGATCCGGACCGAAGAGTGGAGTATTGCGAGTGGTTCTTGGCACGATGTGGATGTGGATTGGACGAAGGGGTTTCGTAGAATACCCTCCGCGTTCACCAGACCTCACACCACTAGACTTTTTTTATGGGGATACTTAAAAGACAAAGTCTACGCTATAAACCTGCAACAGTCGCTGAATTGAGAGCAGCCATTGAACGAGAATGCACACAAATACCAAACGAAATGTTTCGTGATGTTTGCGATTCCATTGCTTCGCGTTATCAGCAGTGCCTGGACCAGAATGGACGTCAGTTTGAAAACAGGCGTTGACAAAACAATTAAATAATGTCTGTAGATTCTATTACATTTTGAAAATGAAATGTATTTTAATAAACATTGCCTTTATAAGTATTTAAAGTGTGTATACATTTTTTTGGGACGCCCTGTATATATATATATATATATATATATATATATATATATATATAGTGAAATATATATATATATATATATATATTTTTTTTTTAAAAATACAAAAATTTTAGAATCATTTTGAAGACCCCATTTTCCCTTCAGTAATACGCAGATCATTAACTACTGTATTTGCTTATAATACATCTAAAGGACAACGCCCTCCAAGAAGTTCCGAGGACATTGGAAGCTCTAACAGCAACGATTGAACATGACCTCCGAAACGCTGGAAGTCGTGATAAGAAATCACTGCCCGGATTCGTCATGTAATTTCGCAGAGGAGACGACACTGAGAATGTTGTGTGTCTGAAAAGGCAAATTCTATTCTTCCGGAGTAATCTTGCCAAGTGTTAATGAAAGTAAATTAATTCATTGATTTCCAATTAATGTCTTCAACAATCCTCTCTCTCTCTCTCTCTCTCTCTCTCTCTCTCTCTCTTATTTATATATATATATATATATATATACACACACACAATGTAAAAAAAATTGTTAGGAGGGATTAGAAAACGATTGGCAAATACTAATTAAGAAAAAAAAGATATTTTAACAAAATATGATGAATTTTATAAGTTTTCGAACCGTTGTTAAAATTATTTGCAAAGTATATAAATGCACTTTCTGGAATGTTCCTTTCAGTTAATTTACTCGAATTTTAGAACCTTTCCAATTAATAATATAATTATATCCATACATATGGTTAAATAAGGCAGTGGCGGTTAGGGTGGCCCACTTTTCAATTTTTTTTTAAAAGTATAGGTGATCGTGGTTTTTCCCATTATTTGGCACTATACTAGCACATTGGTACCATTTTTACAAAAATTGATCAATATTTAGGGGTCTCGCATCGACCTTGAAATTACTAATTTTTTTTTAAAAATGCGTACTTTTTAACTTTTTACTGAATCAAGATAAATCTTTAAGTAGGGATGTTTTCTGAATCCTCTTAATGAGAGAAGTCGTTTGGTGTGCCTGCCAATGTCATACGACTAACGGTTTAAAGGTTGTGCCTGTATACAGGTAATACCAATGTGCTAGTATAGTGCCAAATAATGGGAAAAACCACGATCACCTATACTTTTCAAAAAAATGAGTCACCATACCCGGGCGGAATGTATAATGTATATAGGTAATTAGAAAATGCACTATGCCTGTGCCAGGTACCTAACCTATTTCTTTTTTTGCAGATCATAGCATTTTGAAATTCTGTCTGAGTTCCTCATCCTTTGTCATGGACAAATCGATGGCAACCATAACTGGAAGAACTCTTGAAGCTACAAATAGAGAGTCATCAAAAGGAAAGGCGAAAATAACATCGCTACCTTCTCTAAGATCGGCCTCGGAAATTTTTTTAGTTGGCCAACCGTTGTCCTCCATCAGTAGTAGCAAATTGCCAACAACACGGCAGGTTTTGCAATACTTCTTCAGTGTTATCCAGTACACTGCTAACAGGAAAGACGCATTCAAAGAAACCGTAAACAACGTCTTAAAGTTTTGGAACATGGCCCGCATTAAAACAATCACAAAGCTCGACTGCGAACGGAAGCTAGAGGCATTGTGGAAAGAGTGGCACTTACTCCAA
>JAJOZX010000480.1:80000-82500 GCA_023014485.1 Bathynomus jamesi | reverse complement strand
CTCAGAAATAGATGCATTAAAAATCTTTGTTAGCGGCACAACAATGCTATCTTTTCATTCTTTTAGTTGTATGGGATATATGGAATCCGGCCCCGGTGATTTACGCGTTTTCATTTTATCAATATACCGCATTACCCCCTCTTCACTAACCACTATATTATCCAAAATATTACCATTATCAAAAGGTATTATGTCCGTGACCGTAGGGATATTTGTTACATCTTCTATAGTAAAAACTGACGTAAAAAATTCGTTTATCAAGGTAGCCATTTCCTTTTTTTCAGAAACTAGATCTCCGTTTACATTTTTCAAAGGCCCCAAGACGCTTTTTACTGGATTTCTATTATTGACGTATTGAAAGAATCGCTTGGGGTTTTCTTTACCGTCACGAGCTATGGAGATTTCAAATTCGCGCTTGGACTTTTTATTACACTTTTCGCTTCACGCCTTAGAGATATGTAGTTGTTTCGTAACAACAGATTATCTTTATCGCACTTATATAGACTATAAGCCCTATCTCTACTCTTTATAATGTCTCCTACTCTAGAAGTAAACCACAAGGGCTTGTTGTTTACTTTCGCACGCTTAATTTTGTACGGTACACATTCCTCATTTATAGTCCTAAATACTGTTTCGAACGATTCCCACATTAGTTTTGCGTTGGAGTTCCCCATCACGTTTTCCCAATTGACGTGTGACAATTTATTTCGAAATTTACTAAAGTCTGCGTGCTGGAAGTTAGGAATTTTAGTCGAGTTAGCTGGTTTCGAGTGACTTACTGAGAGGACAAACTCTACCATATTGTGATCGCTATTGCCCAACGGTTCTATTATTTGAAGATCAGTAATTAGCCTATCATCTGTAGTTATTACTAAATCTAAAATACTGTCCAACCTCGTAGGTTCCCCAACCTTTTGAATAAGAAAGCTATCCTCGAGAAAATTAACTAAACGATTACCTTCCGCGTCTCCCTACATTGTATCGTAATTTACGTTGGCGCAATTAAAGTCACCCATTACTAAAGCCTGCTTACTACCGATTATTCGCTTTAGTTCACGATATAACGCTTCGTCCGTATCAACTGTTTGATTAGGGGGCCTATATATAACCGCAACAAGAAGTTTGAAATCGTTCAATTTAAGTTCTGCTATAGTCGAATCTATCGGTTCTGGAATTGTGTGCTTTACTTCTATAACGTTCGCTATATTATCTTTGATATACAACATAACACCGCCTCCTCGCCTACCTATACGGCATATATAATATATATATCTCTAAGGCGTGAAGCTAAAGTGTAATAAAAAGTCAAAACGCGAATTTGAAATCTCCATAGCTCGTGACGGTAAAGAAAATCCCAAGCGATTCTTTCAATACGTCAATAATAGAAATCCAGTAAAAAGTGTCTTAGGTCCATTAAAAAATGGAAATGGAGATCTAGTCTCTGAAAACAAGGAAATGGCTACCTTGCTAAACGAATTTTTTACGTCAGTTTTTACTATAGAAGATGTAACGAATATCCCTACGGTCATAGACATATTACCTTTTGATAATGGTAATATTTTGGATAATATTGTCGTTAGTGAAGGGGAAGTAATGCGCTATATTGATAAAATGAAAACGCGTAAATCACCGGGTCCGGATTCCATATATCCCATACAACTAAAAGAATTAAAAGATAGCATTGTTGTGCCGCTAACAAAGATTTTTAATGCGTCTATTTCTGAGGGGTGCATACCAGATAATTTCAAGTTAGCAAACGTAACACCTATCTTTAAGAAAGGCGATAAAGGTGCGGCGGGAAATTATAGGCCAATCAGTTTAACGTCTGTTGTAGGTAAGCTACTGGAATCAATAATTAGGGATCGTATAGTCGAACATTTAGAAGTGCATAATCTGGTCAGAAATACGCAGCACGGTTTTAGGCGAAACAAATCTTGCTTATCTAATCATTTAGAATTTTTCCAAAGCGTGGTTAACGTTTACGATAGACATCGGGCGGTTGATGTAGTGTATTTAGATTTTCAAAAAAGCGTTTGACACCGTGCCGCACAAAAGACTGATTGAAAAAACTAAGGCTCATGGAATCAGGGGTGTAGTAATAAATTGGCTAGAAGAATGGTTGCGAGGCAGGAAACAGAGGGTGGTCGTTGATGGAGCGGAGTCGTGTTGGGCTAATGTAGCGAGTGGCGTTCCTCAGGGTTCTGTATTGGGCCCCTTGCTTTTTCTTATATATATTAACGATTTAGATGTCGGCCTAGTCAGTACAGTTTCAAAGTTTGCGGATGACACGAAGCTGGGTGGTAGGGCGATTAATGACGAAGATAGAGGTAAAATTCAGGAAGATCTGAATAAAATCGTTGATTGGTCAGTCACATGGCAAATGAGATTTAACGTGGATAAGTGCAAAATTATGCATATAGGTTCGCGTAACGGTAATTTTGCGTATAGTATGTCAGGGAAAGATTTAACAAGCGTAGAGCAGGAAAAAGATTTAGGAGTT
>JAJOZX010000480.1:0-70000 GCA_023014485.1 Bathynomus jamesi | reverse complement strand
TTTTTTGGTGGTGTTCAGTGGAGGTCCTGGAACTCATCCCTATTAAATACATGTAATAAATGGCTCTCTTTACGCGAAATCGCTTTATGTGAACTTTCTTTGGAACGCAACCCCCGCATAAAGCGAGGGCGACCTACAGGGAGTTTGTTGGGGTTGAGTTAAGGTTGGTCATGTTCCCTTTTCCCTTTTCCCAGAAGTCCAAACCTCCTATTAGCTACGTTTTATTTGGGAAGCCACTCTCTCTTTCCCCTTCTTTCTTTCTCTTGCTCTTTCCAATTTATTTTTTTCGTCAGTGTGAAGCGCGCTGGTTACATGGTGGGTTAGTCAGGATAACGTAAAAGTAGTAATGTTCCTTTTTTCCAATAAATACAGTACGAAGAACTGTCGGGTCTGGTCTCAGAACACTGACAGTTCTTAGATGAAACCCCATTCGTAGAGACGGGAAGCTTGATATAAACTCTCGGGAGTAAAAACTTCCGAATAGACGTATTCAGCAGCAATAGGTTTCAGTTAGGCGGTCTTTCCCAGTAATAAATTTCTTTTAACAATTTAGATTTTTATTCAGCATCAAACCAAATCATTTATTTTTGCAGTTAATCTCCTTCTTATTTCTTCTTTAAATGAACATTCTATAAATAATGGACGTCTTTTATAAATTCAAATAATTGTTAAAAGTAATTACTGATATAATGAAAAGAATTAAAGATTTAAGCATTAGTATTTTCCTTATAATCAAGCTCTGTGCACCGACTCTTTTGTTTAACGGAAACTCCAAAGTTTCTCATGTCTTCACCAGTTCAAGTATTTTCATGATTTGAATTTATAAGCTACGAACAAATCGTTATTGCTTATTAAAAATACTGAAATTAAAATTTAAATAAATAAAAGCTACATTATATAAGTATGATTGTCACCCATGAAAAACAAATTGTTTCGGAATTTCAATATTCACACGATATGAAGAACGCGTCAGATTTGAGGCCCAGTTGCAGCCACATGATTGAGAAACGCCCTTACTCTTCCAAAAGAATACAAAAGAAATGAAAAGGACACCAAACAGCAACAGACAGCCTGGTTCCTACGTGGCTGTCTGTTTAAGAAGGAAGTTTAAAATATTTTTATGCGCAAACAAGTACTTCTAACTGGGGTTTTAAAGTAAGATCAGCATCTAGTCTCTTTTTAAAGGACTCAACCGAATTACTTTGAACTATGCTGGCAGGCAATTGATTCCACAAATTAACTGTGATTGAAGAAGAAATGCTTAGCTTCATTAGAATTAAAATGTTTACCCACTAATTTCAGACCATTGCCGCCAGTTCTATTTGCGTTTCAGAAGGTGAAATATTTTTCCGTGTCAACGTTGTCAAAACCTTTAAACATTTTAAACACCTAAATTAAATCTCCTGCAAATGGTACAACTAAAAGTAGACTCATAAATTTGACACAAACTCCAAGTAATTGATATAAATTTAACTGTAATAATGAAGAAACACCGAAAGTGATGATTACTATTCTGTACTATAATAAATACTCGCACCCGAGCATATTGGACAGTGGCTAAATAGCCTGTTTTCGCAGAGCAGTTCATTCGACTTCAGATTAAAGACGATAATTTTCAATAAAAAAAAGATATAAATCTGAATAAATAACAAAAAATTAATCTTGAAACCTAAGGACACTTACATACCCTACTAACACAATTACACTACTAATTTCCTTTATGCGAATCTGCTAATGAATTTATAAATCAAAACCAGTTAAAATAAGGCTCATTTCATTAAAACTGTCTTGAAAAAAACATTATTTCCTCTGTTGATTCCCGTCCACTGTTAATAAAGATCTATTCTCCTGAGACAAAACTTGATCTCAAGAATAATAATAATGTTAGGTTTATTAGTTAGTCGATTTGTTGCTGAAAATTATCAGGCTTTTCAAAAGTCTTTAACCTTTGTCCTGGCGACAGCTTAGGTATAAAGGATAAAACTCTAGACTCGAAAATATTGTTTGGACTGCACTGCACTCCATAATGTTCTACGAGTTCATTGAGTTTTTTATTCCTGAAGGGTGAACTGAACTTGAACTTTTTCCAAAATAATGAATGACATCAATAAGGTAAAGTAGTGTGCACTGTTCAGCAATGTTTGTTTAGTGGACTACAAATAGAGTATTCCTTAAAATTCAATCCAATTTTATTTTATATGAAAGCTTGAATATCTGGTGCAAAATTGAAATAATCTAGGAAATGAAAATAAAAGTTTGGATAATTATAGTTATAATTGCTATAAGGACGTATTTTTCAACATTGATTACACAAAAGCTTATTTTTCCTTATGAGAAACAAAAACTAAAAATGTGTTAAGAATTCTACACTATATATATATATATATATATATATATATATATATATATATATATATATATATATATATATATATATATATATATATATATATATATATATATATATATATATATATATATATATATATATATATATATATATATATATATATATATATATATATACTATATATATATATATATATATATATATTCTACACTATATATATATATATGAGTGATCTTAGAGGCAAACAATTTTAAGGAAAATGTTTGAATTTGCATTAACAAAAGCGATGAAGCATAAAATGATCTTATCTAACATTATCAAATTTAATATAATCTAATCTATTTTAAACCTACTTCACCTAACGTAACTATACGTAACCTATATTTACCACGATGACTACTAGAAGTTTCGTTGATAATGAAATTGGAATAAAAGTTTTCCAGACACCAGTCTAATATTCCTTTAAAGCATCGACTTCTTTTCCTTCGAACCCGTTTTCTTTTAACCACTGAACCACCACTTCTAGGTTCTTTTCATACCATTTGATGTTGGCTACTATGTTCTTCCTCCACTCTCCCAAAGACCACGTTTCAGGCCCCTGCAGCTCCTTCTTCGAGGCTACGAACGCATCGATCTGTAAATGAAAGTTTAAAATTTAAGGTTTAAAAGTTTAAAATCTCAAGGCTAAATAAATATTAAAAGGCATTATTTATAGAATTAGCAATATGAAAAAATTTAAATTCTCTACTCATTCTTTTCAACATTTAGAGAGAAAAGCACGAGAGTATTTTTGCTTCATAATTTTTTTATCTCCGAAAAATCAAATGTATTGTTGTAGCCTGTGTAAGTAAAGATGTTAATACAATGAAGTTTACATTTAAAGAGGAGTTTACCAAAGTTGTGAATTGGTTGATCTCAAATAAACTCTCTCTAAGTACTAATAAAACACTTTTTTGTTTTTAATAACAAAGAAGTGTGCATCTTGACAACCAGAATGTTGTAGAAGGCGTTGTTAAAGCAATGTAACGAAATTTTCAGGCATAATGTCAGATAAGAACTTGCGGTGCAAAGACCTTATCAATTACATCTCTAAAAAGATTTCTACGAGTGTCGCAATGTTGTTTAAATTTAGATATACATTAGTTCCTAAACAGGTTTTATTAACTCTATATCATACTTTTTCTTCTTCATATGAGGTACTGCAGACTTGCATGAGAAAATACTGCTGATAATGTATTAGACAGTATGTTTATTATTCAGATGCCATCAATAAAGCTATTATTACTTGATTATAAAAGTTCATTTTTAAAGAGTTAAAATTTAAAGACAATCAAATTGGCACATTTTATTTTTATTTACAAATGTATGAACAAAAATATTAACTTACAATGGATAAATAAATATTCTGTAACAAGAAATTTACTCGCCAAATAAAAGAGTAGAAATATGATAGGAGGATTATCTTCATCTACAAAAATCGCCTGTTTTTGTAGGCTTCAAATTATGGAATGATTTAAGTACTGATCTTAAAAATATTTCGAACGTAAGTACGTTTAAAAACAAGTTAAAATCAGTATTAATAAAGGAATACTGAAACCGTATTTATTTATCGTAATTTAGATATTAAATGTGTACACAGTATTACTTGTATTAAATGTTGTATTCTCCTGAGAATAGCAGGATCCGACGGCTTTTTCAGCAGAGCTACCTACATGAATAATATTCTTAAATCCTTTTGCCGACAGAAAAATGTCGAATTCTTCGATTTGTGGAGTAATTTTCTTATGTGTGTGTATATATATATATATATATATATATGTAAAGAACTACGCTTGTGTAAAAGAACGTTCCGCACAAGATGAGGAGGAAGAACGAACAAATGAAAAATGAGGTTACCACCCGGGAATCGAACCCGGGATCTTCCGATTGCCGGTCAGATATGTTATCCACTACACCATGGGCCTCGATTAATCAAATGTCGTAATTCTCCTACATACGAGCAGAAACCAATGCCCTGAGGGCAATCGGAAGATCCCGGGTTCGATTCCCGGGTGGTAACCTCATTTTTCATTTGTTCGTTCTTCCTCCTCATCTTGTGCGGAACGTTCTTCTACACAAGCGTCGTTCTTTACATTAATTATACTGTGTGTTGTTTGCAGTTAAAATGTATATATATGATGAATAAAACCACAAAGGAAAGGAAACACAAAATGTCATTAGACGAAAGCGCTTGAGCACCATTTTGTGTTTCCTTTCCTTCGTGGTTTTATTCATCATAAATATTTTTCACGTGTTACCTTCGTGAAATAATTTTCATATATATATATATATATATATAATTATTTTTGCGTGATGGTCTTCACCCGAATGGTGTGGGGTCAGATCGTTTTAGTAGACTACTACATACAGTAGCTCTGCGATGGCTTTTTGGGCAAAAAACGGTGAAACTCCTAAGCAAGCGACCAGCATGACATAAATTTTCCTTACGGTGAGCGACCGACTGCCTCCACGAAGAACCTCGAGATCCTACTGCGGTACTCATAATTTTATAAATAAACATCATATTAATGCTCGAAGATTTAAATTTGATGAAATATAAAGTACTGTCTTCGACCAAGAATGTGAGGTTGTAGCAATTACTGAATCCTGGTTAAATACAGAGCGTAGAGATTTTCTCCTGGTTATGAGATATTTAACAGTGATAGAATTGCAGGATGTCATACTTAAAACCTACAATTAAATAAATTGCAGAAATTGATAATATAAATGAGACGTTTGTTGAAATTAAAGACAATTCACGAAAGAAATTAATTATAGGTTTAGTATATAGGCTTCCTCTCAGACTGTCAATCGTGATGAGACTTCAGGAATTAATTTTCTCTGTGAGTAGCGAACATGATGCGCTAATTATGGGAGATTTGAATTTACTTTGGAGAGAGTGAGGTGGTCCTTTACAGGCTAATTCCGGTCGTCGATTGTACGAGGGTTTGCTCGAAAGTTCACTTCTTCAAATGGTTAAGGAATCCATTAGAGAATGCAATATTCCAGGTTTAGTTTTAAGTACAGACCTATACATAATTGATAATATCTCTGTACGAGACTATTTCTCCACCATTGGTCATAGGCAAATAACATTTGAAATTAAAGTTAATGTTCTTAACTCGGAGACTCTGGAATACATTCTGGATTTTAAAAGTGAAATTTCGTGATTTAAAACTGCAGCTTTCGACCCATAATTGGGATGAGGCTCTATCGCGTGATGATATTAATGGCACATAGATTTAAATGCTTAGAATCGAGTAATATTCCATTACAAAAAGAGACTGGCGAAGTCTGTTAAACCTAAATGGTGGAATGCTGAAATTAAAAGTAGCTTAACGTTAAAAAGGAAAGCGTATTTCAAATTTAAAGAAACAAAATAATTTGTCTGATGAAAATTCTTATAAGGAAGGCGAAGCAAAAACTTATTAGAAAAACTAAGGGATCACCTGAAGATCAGGGCCCCCAGCCTTCTTTAGTTAACCTTAGAAGGCTAACTAACGAAAATATCACGACTTAACCTAACCAATCATTAGGTCAACTGAACGCCCTTGATGATTAGTTAGGTTGTGTTGATATTTTCGTTAGTTAGCCTTATAAAGCTAACTAACGAAGACTGGGGGCCCTGATCTTCAGGTGATCCAAAGTAAGTACTATAAGCGCTGTAAACACTATAAGTACTATGCCCTATGATTGGCCTAGAGTTGAGTTGTGATACATACAGTAATAAGTCCAAATTAATTTAGCACACAGTATGTAGAAAATAACATACAAGTTTGTTATAATTTTCTAAAGCTGCAACTAATTAAAGTGCGCAGAAGGCTTTGAAATGGTTATCACTGTAAAGGGTGTCTCAGTGAACAATTTATTTAAACCCTCTCTGGGTGACTGTTACGAAATGTTAAGGGTCCAATCAAACGCTTTCATAGATTTCCAAAAAATCCGTGTACAGAGGATTAAGATAAATCAGCAACCATGTGACCATTCTCTTTGGTGGATTAACTAGGTTAATAATTTAAAAGTATATCCTTTTGCACATGTAGTTCTACTTGTTTCATTACTGGGTGAGGATAATTCAGAGTAGAAATTTAGTAAATGTTTAATAACGATGAGTGGCAGGCATGACTTGTTTTTTAAGAACGCATATATTTAAAAGCCAAAGTCACAGGGAGAGCCCTTAAGGTGACTTGACTGCAAGTAGTTACTCTTAGTGTGTAGAGAACGTGCTGATACAGTGGTAGAAGTCACACTGACACTGCACAGCATTGTTGTGCAAGGGTTGTACCTCAGGTTATTTACTGATGGTAGATTGGAGTTCGAGATCTTCAGCGAGGTAAGTACCTGAGTCACGTTTGTTTTGGAAATCTTTTACCTCGGAGGGGTATCTCAGCTTGGCATCATGAATTGCCTGCTCAGTTGTGACCCCAATTTTACCTTCATTAAGATTTACTTTAGTAACGCTTTCTTAATACAGGTGTCTGTTATTTCGTATGTTAATTCACTTTGGCTTGATTATACAGCATCTGCCACCATTTAAGTCACGACATTAATAGTTATTTATTATTAATTAATTATTAATATATATTAATTGTTTATTTTCGAAATATCCTCATTCAACAAGTTTATGCATTCGGGATTTGGTGCCATTAACTAAAATTTATCGTAGGTTTCTTTATTCCTTCAATGACCGAGTTCATAAGATGTGTTTATTATCTGTTTATTTTCACTTACTGTTGGTTTATTTCACTGATTACCTAACTGGCAAGTGATTTGTAATTTCGGAGCAAGTGTAGTTTACGTCCACCTGTGGTGCCTAGTGTAGTTTACGTTCCCCTACATTACCCTAGTGTAGTTTGCGTTCCCCAACTTTGTCCGCGTATACCTAATCAAATAAAACGTTAAAACTAACGAAAATATGGACGTTTTCCAGTTTATGTACCGTTTTCTACAGTACATTACATACAGCATAGTAAACATCCTGTGCCCAAGTGACGAAAGTTATAATGTGGGTTAGGTTAGGTTACGTTAGGTTAGGTTAGGTTATCAAGAACTCATTTTTGATCACTCATTTTTGATCTGAAAAGAAGCAAAAATAAATTATATGAAAAACGGTACACAAACTGGAAAAGGTCCGAAAATATTACGACTTAACCTAACCAATCGTCAATTTATATATATATATATATATACATATATATATATATATATATATATATATATATATATATATATATACATACAGGGTGTCCGAGAATTATGTGTACAATTTTTGGCTGTTATTAAAAGTCAACCATGAAGTGTAGAAATTCCAGTGTTGTCCCATTTTACAGAGAATCTCATTAAGTTTTTTCTGATACCAAGTTTTGACAAGGTTTTTAGAAATTCCAGTGTGTCCGAACATTATCTGTACAATTTCATCTTTTAAAAAAATTCTTGATAACACACGTAAAATTCTTAAACAAGATTATTTAGAATCTGTATTTTCAAAACTTTCTTTTATTAAAGTAACGTTGTTACAAACATTCGATATGTGCACCATTAGTGATTCGCAAAACATCCAATCGATACTCCAAATGTTGCCATGTACGCTGCAGCATATCCACATTAATTCGCTCAATAGCAGCTGTGATTCTTGCTTTTAAATCATCAATGTCTGTCACCCGCGTACATTTCTAAAAAACTTGTCAAAACGTGGTATCAGAAAAAACTTAGAGATTCTCTGTAAAATGGGACAACACTGGAATTTCTACACTTCATGGTTGACTTTTAATAACAGCCAAAAATTGTACAGATAATTCTCGGACACCCTGTATATATATATATATATATATATATATATATATATAATGTTATAAGGTTTCAGACCAACAAAGACCCTAGGATCCACTCATGGCTGGTCTACCTAACTGTGTTCGTAATCGTGTATTGTGTATGTTCTCTGTGGTGGTGGAGGGGACCTACAATTTTACGTGGGTTCCGAACCACAGGAACATAAGAAATTTATGTAAAAACTGCCGGTAAATTGGCAACCACCAATTTTTACGAAACTAAATAATTATCAATTTAAAACTAATTAATTATCGATTTAAAACTAAAGATAGAATCTCTGGATCCAGAGGATCAAGTCATAATAGACTACTATCCACAAATATGTTACACTCTATATCTATTTATAACGGACATGCAAATATATCAGATCCAAAGAATCCAGTCAATTTCATTACGGTATCCATCAAGTCACGGTCCATATCGATTGCGGACCAAGTCAAAATTTACAACCATATACATTACAATATATACACTTACCAAACTGTTTATTATGTATTTTCGCTCTCGTCATTTTCGTTTAAACTAACGAAAATATCACAACTTAACCTAATCAATCATCAAGGGCGTACAGTTGACCTAACCGGGCATTCAGTTGACCTAACTTGGCATTCAGTTGACCTAACCGGGCATTCAATTAACCTAACAGGTTAATATTGTTTATTTCACCTAAATATCTTCTGATCTTTTCGTATTAGGCACTCACTGTCACATTTCGGGCAAGTTAAGGATGAGAGAATAACGCCGTAATTGATAAAAACATCAGGCAGGTTCAACTTAATGCCCGGTTAGGTCAACGGTACTTGTAGGTTATCTCCCCCCTACCAATTTTGACAGAATATTTTCATTAAAACTAACGAAAATATCACGACTTAACCTAAACAATTATCGAGGGCGTACAGTTGTTCTATTATTAATTATAACATTGTTTGTTTCTGGAATAGTATTTACTCTTTACTAATATATCAACTGTACGCCCTTGTATAATTGGTTAGGTTAAGTCGTGATATTTTCGTTAGTTTTAACGAAAATATTCTGTCAAAAGTGGTGGGGGAGAGAGAACCTACAAGTACCAGGTCAACTGTACGCCCTTGATGATTGGTTAGGTTAAGTTGTGATAGTTTCGTTAGTTTAAACAAAAATGACGAGAGCAAAAATACATAATAAACAGTTTGGTAGTCCTGAGTGATAATACTAAGTACCATATATATATATACAGTATATGATGAATAAAACCACGAAGGAAAGGAAACACAAAAAGGTGTTAGGTTAAGTCGTAATATTTTCGTTAGTTTTAACGTTTTATTTGATGAATTCATTTAAAAAACGTCTCCTAAAGATCCTAGTGTAGTTTGTGTTCCCTTTTGCGTCAGGGGGACGTAAACTACACTTGCTCCGTAATTTCTGATACATATTGAACATCTATGAATTTTAGCATTCTTATTTGAATAAATAATTTATCAGCTATTCACTTTGGATCTTTTCCGTTTGGGGGCTATCAAAGAATTCTAATGAAAATCGGTATACTAATGTAGTTTTGGTCACTGATTTAAAAAATAACTTTCTTTTTTGGAGAAATGAAAAACAAACATGTTAGAGAACTTCAAATAATTAATGTGTTTTTAACGAAAATATCATGACTTAACCAAACAAATCGTCAAGGGCGTACAGTTGACTTAACCGGGCATTCAATTAACCTAACTGGGCATTAATTCTTCATTTTTCTGCTACTTTTACAGATCTGCCGGGATCCTTCAAAAATCGTATTCTTCGTAAAGTTGCACTTTTTACCATTTGACCGACGCTTTTGGCAACGAAAGAACTGGGTATTTTTATCAAAGGAACACAGTTTTCCCACACTTAGAGCACTTTTTCATAAACAGTAGCAGTTTGTGACTCTGGCTAAATTTAACATAATCCTCTGTAACTAGTTTAAGCTCGTTAAAACACATATTAATTATTTAAAGTGCTCTAACATGTTTGTTTTTCATTTCTCCAAAAAAAGAAAGTTATTTTTAAAATCAGTGACTAAAACTACATTAGTATACCGATTTTCATTCAAATTCGCTGCTAGCCCCCAATCGGAAAAAAAACTTCTCTTTTCAAAATATTATTATCAAAGCCCCTAGGAATCTTGCGTATTAGTAACTTAAACATATAACACTACGGAATAATATAAGCTTTCAAAATCTCATTGCGAGCAAAATCCATAAATGATTCCATCTCTTAGCACATAGTCGCTTCCATGTTTATTATTGGTAGGTTAAACGAATGACTAACATAAAGAGGAGATGAAAGTACAGTCGCAATACGAAATGCTGGTTTCCTCTTTCCAACCTCTTCTAACTTCAAAATCCTACACTCATCATTTGATCCATTTTGTGTTTCATCCTCGTTTCTTTACAAATTTGTAAATTCAAGATCTCTCATATCTTCATGATATAAATTCGTATATAAACATTTTTCAATTGTTCAAGCTTATAATGATTGTAGTTGTATTATATGGTTATAAGAAACAATAAAGGCTAAGGTCGAGTCAATCTTCTTGACATGCTGAAACTACTGTACATTTTAACAAAAGTATATATCTGCCTAAAAGGTGGCTAATCAGTGATATCTTATAAGCATAAGCTATATAAGTCTAAATATGAAACACTATTCTTACCTCAGCTAACTCTTCGTAGGTCTGAATGTGATTCGCTGCTAAAGTGAGAAGTTGAAGTGATTCATCTTTGTTTCCTAGACTGAAAATAAATTAAGAAATTTAGTAAAAATATGTTGAATTACTGAAACAGCTACAGAATGATACATCGTGGAATCTTGGAAATGTTCTCATGTTGCTATTAGAGCATATAGAGTAAAAGCTTCATGGTTCATTGTCCGGCATCTGCCGTACCTGACTGGTACCAGATAAGCAAAATTTCCATTTAGAAATCAGACACCCTAAAGTTCTTGCTTGAATTTTCTTTGAACCCTGCCATGCCATCTCATATAAATATAATATAAAAGTATCTTAAGCACCCTGAATTTTACCTTTATATTAAATGATTTAAAATAGGTATACAATATTATATAGCAATATTAGCAATAAAATATACAGTGAGAAGTATAATAATATAATTATATTATCGGAGAATGGCTCACCATAATTAGTGTCCAGTTAGCACTGCAATCAGTTTCAGGTAGGATTAGGCATGGATGTTGGCTTTATTTATTCACAGTTTCATTGGCTTTATTATAGAGTAAATATATTGTACGACACTGTACATTTTAAACAAAATTAAAAATATGAATGACTGGGCAGAGTAAAACTTGCACCCAAATTTTATTTTACTCAAATTTAACTTCTTAAATTTACGTTAATTCACAAATTAATTTTCTTTTTAAATCTATCATAAACTAATTAATAAATAATTGCAATTGAATCGATCGAAAAGTATTATTATTAGACTCTAAATTCTTATTTGGTTTATGTTAAAAAAAAAATTGAGGATCGCAAAATACTGGTAATAAAAAAAAGAAGTTTATTTTGATTTTATAGGACATGCAAGTGCTTGCTCTGTGTTATTTTCCATTATATCGAAACAGCTTTCGCAGAGTATATTTTTTTATACAACGAAACATGCACACCAAAGTATAGCGAATCTGAACTACATAAAGATTAAAATAAAAACGAAAAAGTCAAAATTATGCAAGCCAGTATTCAGGGGTCAGAACTAAACCATTCCCGAATAAAATCACATACCTGAAAGGAGCCATGCATGAAACAAGAGCAGAATTAACATGCCTCACAAACACTTATCTGAACCGAACAGAATTTACAATTGCTGAGAAGCATCAAACAATATGAAATTTAACACGGAGCAATTGCAACTATTAACAAACGGAAAAAGTAAGGAACTTAAATTCATGGAATACTATACCCAAAATGGACATATCCACAGGGGTGTAGTGCTGCGAGAGCGCACCACCTCCATTCATCTCAAATTTTATTTATTTATTTTTTTTAGTTGATACTTGGAAGTTGGGAACAAACAGACTGAGATGAGGGCACTGCTTCTAATTGTGAATTTCAAATTCAAAATTTAAAATTTTTAATATTCCAAGTCTAAATGAATTATTATTTTATTTATTATTATTATTATTATTATTATAAAATATAAGATTGTAACATATATTCTGCTCGATTTTTTAGTTCATTCAGAACAAAAATTAAAGGACTTATAAGGACAAATTTGCTCGAATTTTTAGTTTATTCACAACAAAAATTAAATGACATAATGACAAATTAATCATCAATATAATTTACTTCTTTTTCTATAACCTTCTCCCACCTGTAGAAAAGTTTTTTTATGCCACGTTCGAAGAAATCCCGTGGTTTCTAGTTAAAAAAAGCGATCACTTCGTTTTCGATAGCTTCCCTGGATTGCAACTTTTGTCCATCTAGGTGGTGTTGCAGACTTCTGAATAAATGATAGTCTGAAGGTGCGATGTCCGGAGAATAAGGTGGATGAGGCATTTTTTCCCAGCCAAATGCCCCCAATTGGGCAGTGGTGATTCGAGCAGTGTGAGGGTGCGCGTTATCCTGGTGGAATAGAACACCACTGCGATTAATTAATGCAGGACGTTCTTCTTGTAATGCCATCTTCAATCGTTGGAGTTGTTGGCAGTAGACTTCAGCTGTGATTGTTTGGTTATCTGGCAGAAGCTCAAAATGAATACTTCCTTGCATATCCCACCAAACGCATAGCAAAAATTTTCTTTGGATGAGGTCCATAACTTGGCTGAGGTTCAGGCTTTGTTTCACGGCTAAGCCACTGATGTCGACGCTTAATATTGTTATAGAGGACCCATTTTTCATCCCCAGTGCAGTTGCCGAGAATGCAGTGATGTGCAAATATCGAATCGATGTTGAAGATTCGCTCGTGACAAATCATGCGGAACCCATCTTCCAACCTTCACTACTTTTCCAAACAGCTTCAAATGACGATGAATGGTCATATGGCTAACGCCGAGTTGCAGGCCAAGTTCTCTTACAGTTACCGTTGGGTTT
Source organism: Bathynomus jamesi (assembly GCA_023014485.1). Lineage (NCBI taxonomy): Eukaryota > Metazoa > Arthropoda > Malacostraca > Isopoda > Cirolanidae > Bathynomus > Bathynomus jamesi. The sequence goes on along the minus strand of JAJOZX010000480.1, from coordinate 56,732 downwards.
TGCTCCACTGTTGCTTTCAGCAACTCTTCATCTAACTCATTTGGTCGTCCTGTTCGTTGATAATAATCTTTCAGACTGAAGTCTCCATTTCTGAACTTCTTAAACCATCTCCTACACATCCATTCGCTCACATCATTTCCATAAACTCTTTGAATGTTTTGTGTGGATTCACTAGCGTTAGATCCTTTATGGAACTCATACAGCATCACATGTCGAATATGCTCTTTCGTGGGCTCTATGTTTTTTTAATTACTGTAATATCGTAGGGGTGACATTGTAACTGTATGAAAAACACCAGAGAAAATATTCATTAGCCTAATCCTACACTAGCCTCAGCCTACACTAGCCTAAGTCATTCTGTATCGTGATAAAACCTGTGCGAACCTGTCGTCACGTGCATGTTTTAACATTTCTAAAACTACATATTTCACATTATCTTGAGGTTATTCTATACTCTATCGTCCGTTTTCTAATCGAGCAGAATTTATGTTGCAACCTGATAGTTTAACCAGACCAGTGTCTCAACTGAGACTCTCATAGGGCTGGCCAGTAAGAGAAGTAACATGAGTTTTATTATATACCATACATTATATCATGCCATAATATAGCTTGACATTATCATTATATGCAAAAAAATGCCACAAATAATAGAGATAGAGAGGAAAATTATGTTCTGCCTTTTACTAGGTTAATCTCTAATGCTTATGGAAAATTAACTAATGTACTGATTAACTGATTATATCACAAGCCTGCGAATAAGAACTTTGTAAGAGTTGTTTTCTTACTAATAACTGATTTTATGTAATTCAACTACGCTGATTTCGAATAAGGTGTCCATTTTTTCTATCACGTAAGGATTTTCTGCAAACTGGAAGGGAAAAAAACAACAACATAAATAAATATTATTTATTTCAATTTACATTAGGTACCTATTTCGCTTTGTTATTCTAATTACAAATGTAAACAACTTTAAAAAAGGAAGAAGACTATTACGTCAATTACATATTCATCTTTATTTGTTCTGAGTTTTTTTGTGAGATCTATGCCTTTTAGTCTCGAATGTACGCGTTGTTCCTTTTCTTTTATGTAATAATTCTGGATTAATATGACATTTTGTGGAAAATCTGTGCGTGATGACGAAAAATGAATATTATTTTCGGAATCAGCGTGCAAAAATTACTATATAAATGATAAAGTATTTCGGACAACAAAACCATCGCCGGCCTGTGATTAACTGATGTACCAGTACAAGGAAATAATAGCAGAATTTAAAATTATGTACCAACATGCCGGTATTTCCTTAGAGCTCCCGTACCTTAAAATTTTCCACTACACTCCTGCATATCCGTATAAAACAGAAAACATTAGTCAACTAGAAGGGATTCAAAGAAACTTCACAGACAAGCTGAAGTGGATGCAAAGAACAAAATTACTTTGAAAGGTTACGTGAATTAAATTTATATTCACTGGAGAGAGGTACTCCACATCATTTACACATGGAAAATGATAGAGAAAGTAGTCCCTAATCTCACTTTTAGCCTTATAACCACTCAAACAACAGTGAAAAATAGGAAACAAAGAATGTGTGTTCCCAAACTAAAAACTTGATAGAGGACATCTTCAACCCTGAAGGAAAATAGCTTTATTGTCAGAGGGCCACGAGTGTTCAGCCAGCTGCCCAAGGAACTACGGAACTCGAATGGTGTAGCTGTGGAAATCTTCCAGAGAAGACTAGATACCTGGCTCAGAGAAATACCATATTTGCCTGGTGTACAGTACTTGGCCATATGAAGTGGAGAGCGTACGAAACCAATTTCCTGCTTCCCCAGCCCAACTCGAGATGTAGGGTAACAAGCTTGACCTTCGTGAAATGAGGAATCATTGCACGGAATATCTCCAAGGTTATCAGATAAAGTAAGATATAATATCTACAGATCTACAGAAGCTAAGGCTAACAAAGACCCTAAGATCCACTCTAAGGTTAGCCCGAGAGAAAGGAAAGAGTAGGAGGTTAAGAGAAGAGAAGAGAATAAGGGGTTAAGTAAGGAGGTAAATAAGGGGTTAAGTAAGGAGGTAAATAAGGGGTTAAGTAAGGAGGTAAATAAGGGGTTAAGTAAGGAGGTAAATAAGGGGTTAAGTAAGGAGGTAAATAAGGGGTTAAGTATGGAGGTAAATAAGGGGTTAAGTAAGGAGGTAAATAAGGGGTTAAGTAAGGAGGAGAATAAGGGGTTAAGTAAGGAGGAGAATAAGGGGTTAAGTAAGGAGGAGAATATGGGGTTAAGTAAGGAGGAGAATAAGGGGTTAAGTAAGAAGGAGAATAAGGGGTTAAGTAAGGAGGAGAATAAGGGGTTAAGTAAGGAGGAGAATAAGGGGTTAAGTAAGGAGGAGAATAAGGGGTTAAGTAAGGAGGAGAATAAGGGGTTAAGTAAGGAGGAGAATAAGGGTTAAGTAAGGAGGAGAATAAGGGGTTAAGTAAGGAGGAGAATAAGGGGTTAAGTAAGGAGGAGAATAAGGGGTTAAGTAAGGAGGAGAATAAGGGGTTAAGTAAGGAGGAGAATAAGAGGTTAAGTAAGGAGGAGAATAAGGGGTTAAGTAAGGAGGAGAATAAGGGGTTAAGTAAGGAGGAGAATAAGGGGTTAAGTAAGGAGGAGAATAAGAGGTTAAGTAAGGAGGAGAATAAGGGGTTAAGTAAGGAGGAGAATAAGGGGTTAAGTAAGGAGGAGAATAAGGGGTTAAGTAAGGAGGTACACCTATCACTCGTGGGTTAACATTCATTCAGAAAAAGAGAAAAAAGACTCATCATCATCATCCGCCGGCCACTGCCGACAAGTCAGAAAAATAGTCGGAGAGAATAGGAGAGGGGTGAAAGATGAAAAGAAGTAAAATAAGAACGCTTACAAACCATGCAAACACAGTCTTAACTCACTGTCATACCATGCAAACTACAAACATGCATGAAAAGAGAGTTACAGACATGCAAAGTAAGGAGAGGATAAGGAAAAAAAAGAAAAAAAAAGTAGGTAAAGTTAAACAAAAAGTGGGTTAGTTTACTCTACGAGCTACATCTACGTTCATGTTAGTCTAATTTTTTTTTTTTTTAATAATTTTATTGCTGGCATCACACGCTGGCATGTCACAAGCTGGCATTTATCGTCAACAGACTCACCCTCGAGCACCACCACCAGAGCTCCTGTTGCTAACTTTTTTTTTTTTATTTTAAACAACGTTAATATTTTTAAAATGTCTGTCAAGACGGTTCTTAAACATATTAACGCTGGTAGAATGAACGACTGACGCGGGAAGATTATTCCATTTATCAATTACTTTAAACGCAAAGAAGTTTTTAGCGATATTAGTAATGAAACGTCTGCCACGCAACTTAAATCCGTTATTGCGAGTATTACTATTATCGAAAGTGAACAATTTGTCAAAATTTACATTATCGATGTTATTAACGATTTTGAAAACTTCAATAAGCTTCCCCCTTAATCTCCTAGTTTCGAGTGAATACAGATCTAACTCTTTAATCCTATCATCATAAGGCTTGTTGAGCAATGACGGAATTTGTTTCGTGGAACGACGTTGAACCCTTTCTAACCTATCAATATCCTCACGCAAGTACGGGCACCAAAACTGAACGGCATATTCTAAATGAGGCCTGACTAGGGACTTGTAAAGGGGCAATATAATATCCTTCGATTTAAATTCGAAATTACGCGCTATGAAGCCTAACATCCTATTAGCTTTTGCGCAAGACTCCAGGCACTGGTTCCTAACCTTTAAATCCTTAGATACGCGTACGCCTAAATCTACTTCCTCGTCAACGCTCGCTAACTCCCTATCATCCATCGTGTACGTGTAATTATTGTTGCGAGAACCTATATGCAAAACTTTACATTTGTCTACATTAAATTGCATCTGCCACTTATCTGTCCACTCCATAATCCTATTTACATCGTCTTGGAGCCTATTACTATCGTCCTCGTTAACAACCTTACCGCCTATTTTAGTATCGTCAGCGAATTTTGACACGTTACTAGTCAATCCTACATCTATGTCGTTAATGTAAACTATGAATAGCAATGGGCCTAACACTGAACCCTGTGGGACACCGCTACCTACATCTAACCACCCCGATTCATTGCCATTAACTACCATCCTCTGTCTCCTAGCACGAAGCCATTCTTCTAACCAGTTAGCTACCTGACCGCGTATACCGTGCGCTTTGACTTTCGCAATTAGTCTCCTATGCGGAACTGTATCGAACGCCTTTTTAAAATCTAAATAAATAACATCAGCTGCTCTATGCCTATCGTGTTCGCGCACTATTTCGTTATAAAATTCTAACAAATTAGTTAAACAAGACCTATGGCGTCGAAACCCATGCTGACTACTATTAATCAAATCTCTACTTTCTAAGTGATCGATGATACGATCCCTAACTACGGATTCCAAAAGTTTACCGACAATTGACGTTAAGCTAATGGGCCTATAATTGCTAGCTACTGCGCGGTCGCCTTTTTTAAAAATAGGCGTGACGTTAGCTAATTTGAAGTCTTCAGGAATAATCCCCGTTTCGAGTGAATCGTTAAAAATCTTCGTTAAGGGGCCTACGATAACGTCTTTCAAATCTTTCAAATGTCTAGGATAAAAAGCGTCAGGGCCTGGAGCCTTGCTAACTTTTAGCCTATCGATATAATGCGCAATCTCACCCTCGTAAACAGTTATTTCATCCAAAATAGTCTCGCGACTAAATGGAACGATATCGTCCACGTCGGGGACATTATTTACGTCTTCTACGGTAAAAACTGTCGCAAAAAAGTTATTGAAAATACCCGCCATCGCCTGAGCGTCAGTAGCGAAAGCGCCATTAACATCCACTAGAGGGCCTATGTTATTATCTTTTACCGGCTTACGATTATTAACGTATTCAAAAAACGTTTTTGGATTATGTTTACCATCCGCAGCTATAAGTATCTCTAAATTACGCTTGGCATTCCTAACTGATCTTTTAACCTGACGTCTAAGCTCGATATATCTATTAAAGTTAGCTGCCGTGCCATTGCGCTTATTAAGTCTATACGCTCTATTACGCTCGTTTTAATATATAATTGCTTTTCTTGATGTTTGAATTAGTTTTAGATTTGATACAACTTAACTCACTATTTGTAATTCTTGTCCCAGTTTTCTCTTAAATAATTCAATGCCATCAATGAAATATCTCCGTTTCTTATCATTATTGTAAAAATTGTAAACAAATCCTGCTTCTTTATTGGTCCATCTGGTTCAAAGGCCAATACTATTAAGCTGTAAAACACAAAATAAGTAATTAAAAAAATTATGTTAACTGCCGTTTTCATCGCTACTTAAACTCATTGACTTATCGGTAGTCATGCCAGCATCCTTAGCTCAGTGGGTAAGAACATTTCCCTATAATAATATATAATTAATTGTGAGGAAGAGAGACTGGCACAGTGCAGGAATGAGAGTATGATCTGGTAGGATCATTGTGAAAGTAGAATGTGAGCGATAGGCGGAGTGTGTGACTAGAGCTTGGTGTGAATGATTTGGAAGTAAACCAAGTGGAAGGTGGTCATGGAAGTTTTGTGTAGGGTTTTTGTGCCCGTTTTCTCGATGCTAGGGGTTGGAAGCGGAAGATTTAAAGTTTATACATATTTGTAAGAAAGTTAGAGATTTATAATTTTCTGAATTTGGCGGCACTACATCTGTGGTCATTTCAGGTAAGTTTTATATACGTACTACAATGTTAGTGTGTATATATTTTTTATTAATGTTTGAATAACTTAATTATTTATTGTCACATTGTATATAGATTAAGTTGAATTGTGAATAATATTTATTTAGTTTTTCTTTAATGTAAGATATAATTTTGGAAGTGATCGATAAATATGATTATTGCGTAGGGTTAGAACAGATTGGTGTCTTTGAACATGTCTATAGTGTAAGTGTTGAAGCCTCTATACGAGGTAAGGTATAATTAAAATTATTTTTACTGCAAGAAGAATAAAATATCGAATTTGGGTAATTGTATACAATATCCCCCTCACCTCAGTTTCTAATAAAAATTATTGCAATGCGTAGAAAATAATAAATAAAGCCTTTCCTTTAAGTAAAAAAAATTTCGGTCGATGATATTTATGGAGATATTTGCTTGTGAATTTTTAATTAACGATATCTATTTGACGTGACGTCACGTCAAATGCGACTTTTTTTCATAAAATATTTTTCCTAATTGGGCTATTTTTTCGCTACTCTGCGACTTAATTACTTGGTTGGTTTTTGTTCTGGCTATTTTTTTTTTCTCTAATTGGATTCAGTTTGGTCGTGTTTGTGATAGAATTATGACGTGCTGTTCGTGTGGTTTCGATTTTGAGAACTAGATTCGTCATGTGCCCTAGATGAAGACTAAAAAAGTGCATAACTTAACATGTTATTACATTATCATTTGTATAAATTAGGTCTCGGGGGGTACGGGGGCTCCGCCCCCGTAAAGATCACGTATCACAAATTGATCGGTATAGGGTTCACTTTGTGGTGCGTGATTTTTGCGGGGGCTCCGCCCCCGTACTCCCGAGACCTAAATTATACAAATGATAATGTAACAACATGTTAAGTTATGGTAATTGTATACAACATCCCCCTCACCTCAATTTTATGAAATTGACTTAACAATCGATGTAAAACCTTTATTTATTGCATGTAATTACTTTATTTAACGTATCCCATAAGGGTATATCTTAGGGTTAGGTTAGATTAGGTTAGGCTGGTTTCCGAAAATAAATAAAATAATTACATGCCATAAATAAAGGTTTTACATCGATTGTGAAGTCAATTTCATAAAATTGAGATGAGGCGGATGTTGTATACAATTACCCGAATTTGTATGTTGTTTTGGCATTTATCAGAATTTTATTCAGGTGGTATGTTTTTTTAGTAACGTGTGATTTCATATTCGTGTAAGCGACATTGTAGTATGTTTTTGTTTAATAGCCTTCAAATTTGGAATCTGGGACAACGCTTAGGTTCGGCTGTGGAGCCGAATTCCCGGTTTAATCGCAATTCGATTTTGTTTCGGCAGGAGTTGAACGTGAACGATCGGAACGTTTTGTGTCCCAAGTTCCGAACCTGAACTTCGGCAGTAAATTTGTAATCGTAATTAGGACCGAAAGTAAAGCCCACCTCCTCTTCCTGCTTACCCGCGGTACTTCTTACGGCGGCGACCTAGACACCACTGCATCTGGCCCAAAGTGAAAATTGTTTTGGTGCAGTTTTCAAAGTGAAAGTGTTAAATCAGCTATTATAACGTTACTTAAACTAGGATAGGACCTAATCTGTTTGTACAATTTTCACAGTAACCTCAATGCAATCTTGTGCATGTTGTTAATTAAGGGATTAGATAGGATATATGCTAGTTTAATATATGACTTATTTTCGTGTTGTTTTTCTTTAATGGGCTTCAGTGTGTAGATTCGCTAAATTTTTTTGTGAACACCACATTGCTGTTCGAACTCTTAATGTCAAAGAAAGACGAGCAGCCAGGCAATAAACGTAGACGGTAACCGTATTCAGGCCAACTAATGCGGCCCATTGCCATAACTCCTGCATTATTGTTAGTACCATCAGGATTCAAGGCCCCCACCTCAGTGGGAAACTGTATTACCCACTGAGCAACGGACGATAGCTCACCATAATGTAACGGTGTGTACCCACTTTTAAGTTATCGAAAATCATCTTTCATTTTGAGATGGTACATGGTCGGTTACCGTTCTTCTGAAGTCCTAACGATTTCATCATTTTGAAAGGGAAGAGGTAGAAGTAGTGGAAGAAGAAAAAGAAATAGAAATGTTGAAGGGGAGGCTAGCGAAAATTTGAATCTTTGTAAAAGTTATGATTCTAAAGGATTATCCACCTTACGAAGTTAATCGCCTCAAACTCGAAATACATGTAGACTTACAATGGATTATTGATCCTATATTTTACTTCTTAATTCAGTTCGCACTCGTAAACATTGTATCTAAATTATATATTACCCAGGAATAGAACTTACTGCAGTTTTCTTGTGTTGTTTCGAGTACAACTTAAAGCAAAGAAGAATGAGTTCATTTGTGATGGTAGATCCAAATTTTTGAGGTACTGATTCCACGCAAAATCCCATTCTTCGTTTCCTCCTCCTTTGATTGCATTGCAGTGATAGGAATTATACTGAAATAAAGATAAAAAACTTCAGTGTATTAAGTTTATTTTAGGTCGTGTTTCTTAACTGTGCAATTTAGAATTCTGGGTATCAGAAGTCTAATTGTTTTCGCTCAGACACAAAATTTCTACACATTTTTTTAGTTAAGCCTACAAACTTCCTTAACTGCCCTGTTTTTACGAAACATGCAGTAAAAATAGATATGAGATACGAGTATAAACAGCAAATTTGAAAAGTGTTAAGGGATGTATAAGACGCTCTTAATGATACTTAGCCCATCATTGATAAAACATATTCATACAAAAAGAATAAACCCCTGGTTGGCCACAGGTTTAAAAACACATATCAAACAAAAATAAAAAACTATAGAAAACTGTGAAGGAAGGTTTGCTCCCAAAAGACATACACAGCTTTTATGTTTTTGCTTAATGGAGGAGATTATAGACACCAATCAACCACGGAAGTACTCGGGGAGCACGTAAGGCAGGAGACAGCGAGTGCTGGGACTTGTATTTCTCCTGTTACTGTCCTCTTAGCTGATCGTTTTCGTGTCTCATCTACCCTGTGAGCAATCCAGCATGCTCTCAAACACGCACATCTCCTCCTATTCTTCACTACACGTACGTGCATCTTACAACCTACACAATATTTTGTAAATTAAAAAAAAAATATGGTGGATCTTGATTCTCGTTATCTCCTTCTATTGCAAGGGGGGGCGGGGTATTTTTGCGGGCTTTCACTCTTGTTCCTTCCTTCCTGCATAAAGGGCTCGCTCCCGAAAGAAACTTTACTCATTAATACTGAAAGCATAATCTAATTATTATTATAATAGTATTATTATTATTATTATTATTGTAAATATAAATTCGAAGAATATGAGGGCGATTCCAAACAATCCGAGAATCTCATCAACAAAGCGATTAATGAAAAACAAACAAAACCTTCTACTTCCTTAAACTCTTATTCAATAATGAATAACAAACCCAACAAATACTTTAAACACTTCCAACCAATTTATCATTAAAGTGGGAGCCAAATTTGACTCTGATGTCCCATTGATCTATTTATTCCAAATGGTACCTTCTTAGACTGTCTTAAAAACACTAGAGTATGCTCTATTTTTAAATCAAGAGATAAATGTTCCCCCTCAAACCCCCATCAATAAACTATACGAGAGTGTAATACAAGGTGTTCATAAATTATCTTTACAAATTCAAACCCTTTTAGAATATTAATGTAGATACAATGATGCTGTTTCGTACATGTAAAAGAACGGCTCACAAAATTTTTTTGACATAACGACGGTTGACGATATTGCGGGCCTGAATAAAGGATTACTGTCTATACTTGCGCCATTGCGACCGTCAGTGTTAAATCGAACCTGGATGGAGATCGAATATCGCCTCGACGTATTACGGGCGATAAAGAGCGCCCACATAGAAGTGTACTGACCTTGACAATAAAACTTTGAGATATGTTCTTTCATATACGGTAATACCCATCATTGTATCTCACTTCAGCCTATTTTATTACCGTTTGAATTTGTAAAGATAATTTATGGGCACTATGGAAAACTGATGAGTGGGTAGTTGGGAGGTAACGAAAATGGTTCACTGAGTAGGTAGGTAGTTAATCTAACAATCATTAAATTCCTTTTATGTCAATAACTGGGTGGATGAAACCAATTGGTTGCTCACCAGAGTTATTCTCCACACTAGTATTTATATACTGTGTGGGAGGAGCGTGCTCGGTAATAAGGATACATTACCGCTCAACCAACCGAGGAATAAACCAAGACAACGCTGGTACAAGAAGCCCCGCGAAGAGGAGAACAAAGGGAGAACGAAAACGACGAACGGGGCGAGAGGACGTACCAGCAAAGTGCGCTCTCGAAAACATAACCGGCGAAGGGAGACACTCCGATAACAAAAAGTAAGTGACTAATTGAGTTTTTACACCAAAGTTAATCTCATTAAATTAAGCTGGGTCAGACAAGTTAGGCCTACATTGTGGCCTAAGACCCAGCATCAACTCATAGCTTAACAAAGGTGAAGGTAGATTGCCCTAACCTAATTCTTGTGAGGAATCCTACTGTGGACCTCAATTTATCTGCCCGCTCTGGACCATTTCCGGAATCTCTAGGCTGACCCCTCTAGGCTAGACTTGATCTACTCTATAGTATAGACTGGAGATATAAGGGGTGGGTTAATTGTGGACCAATTCATACAGAGCATTTTTCGCATTGGTGGTCCGTGTGTGGGGAATTTACAAACCTTAAGCTTACTTAACAAAAAATTGCAGAATTAGGCTAAATAGCCTAAGTCTAGCCGAAGCCTAAGCTAATCAAGCCTAATTAGGTCTACAACCTAGGGCCTAACTAGGAAACATTTACATTTAAGGAGTCTCATTCTCTTATAAGCTTAGACCTGACTGACATAAGTACTTGGGGGGGATTAAACCAAATTTAAACTTGACTGTTTTGTCTGTGCTCTCTCTTCTCTGGTAATTTCTTCTTGTCCTCTATTTCATTACGATCCCCAGTTAAACAATTTTGACTTAGACATGGACAGTGAGGAATTGAAAAAGTTAAAAAAGAAAAGGGGGGCAAAGTTGGGAGCTGTTACAAAGGCTGTGAACACTTTTAACAATATTACACAACCAGGTAAGGAAAATATAGAGAGAGTAATTATTAAATTAGAAATTAAAAAGAAGGAAATAATAGCCATTAATGAGAGTATTTCAGAGTTAGTTGAATCCGAAATGGCTGAAGAACAATTGATAGACCTTTACGCTGATGATGATGATCAGGTAAGCTCAATTGAACAGCAAATAAGGGACTACGGTCTCGGTTGACTGACTTAACACCAAAAAAATCTAATTCTGATTTTAATCAAAGTAGGGCTAACCTTCAACAAAATTTAAGTGGCATGCAAAATCCTGAGTCACAAGAATTGAGGGCTCAGTTACCCATTTTGCTAGTACCAACATTTGAAGGGGACACGGTACAATTCCCATCTTTCATTGACAAATTTGAGAATTTAATAGGTAATAAACCTTATATTTCAACTGTTGAAAAGTTTAGTTACTTAACTAGTTCCCTTAAAGGCCCAGCCTATAACCTAATAGCCTATTTACCAGCCGGAGGGGATTCATATGTAGTAGCTATTGATCTTTTAAAACGTAATTACATTAATAAAGATATGATTGTATATGAATTATCTCAACAAATTTTTGAATTTGCACCCATAAAAGATGACCATAGTGATATGGAAATTTTTTATACAAAATTAGAAGCTATTATAGGACAACTGGTTAGCAATGAGATAGATATTAAAACTTCATCTTGGCTTATACAAAGCATAGTACTTAGGTGCCTTCCTTCGAGGGTTAAAGATAATTTAATTCTAAAGACGGGAGAAAATTATCCTAATTTAGCACAAATAAGACAACACTTCCCCAATATCCTAACTAATTACAACTTGAGAGATTTTCCAACACATAAGACCCAGACTATGGATAAACCAAAGACTGTTCCCAGAGACCAACTAGCTACAGCCAAATAGACAAAACTTGATACTGTAGAATCAAATGTGACCAACTATAATACACGAACACCTACATTACAGAACTTTAATGTAACTGCTGCCTCAACTTACACACCACATTGCAAATTTTGTGCAAGTAATGAACACAGTAGTACTGGGTGTGACAAATATTCAGACTTTAACCAAAGGGCTAAAAGATGTGAACAGTTGAACCTGTGTAAAAAGTGTACTGGCCAGGGACATTATAAGAAAGACTGTAAATCTAGGTTAAGATTCAAGTGTAAGTTTTGTAAAAGTTTACGACATGTCTCATCAATGTGTGATTCACCAAAGTGTCTAAACAATAGTACTCAAACTCAAAAGATACCTCCCCCAAACAAAGGTAATCAAGAAAATGCCACTTTCATGGGACATTCTGCTTGTTCAAACAATGTAACAAGAAACACTGAGATTCTTTTACCAACTATTACTTTGGACTTAGTGAATAGTGAGGGTAGTACCACTCCAGTGAGATGTCTTATAGACTGTTGTTCTCAACAAACATTTGTTTCAAAAAATGTAGTTAATAAATTGGGTTTGACACCAAACCCGAATGAACAAAACATCAATATTGCATCATTTGTTAAAGATAACTCGGACAAAAATAGCTATAAGACAATTGACCTGGAACTACATTTAGGAAGTAAATTCAAGAAAATTGAAGCAGTTATTATTTCTAAAGTAGGACAAAACAAACTGGTTATACCCAAACTAGAACAAACCATAAATCATTTGGGAAAACACTACAAAATAGCTGATAGACATATCACTAACAACACAGTAGCTAACATTGAAATGCTAATAGGGGCAGATTATATTAATCTTATTCATAAGGGCATAGTAGAGATAGGTAATGGTATAGCTATTCAGACTCCATCAGGGATAGCCCCTTTGGGTGACCTATCAGACTACAACCTAGACCTAAACCAAAACAGTTCATGACCAACAAATACTATGTGCCTCAACTCAGTCCTACATAACACCTGTAAGAATAGCAACACTTTGAATAATATTATCTCAACTGAGAACATTAATTCATCATTATCAAATGAAACTTTGGATGAGGCAATTCAAACTTTATGGTTGCTAGAATCTGTGGGTATATATGACACAAATCAAACTTCAGAAGATCAGTTAATGGTAGAAAGATTTGAAGACACCATTCAGTGCAAAGACAATAGTTATTTTGTTGAGTTACCTTGGAAAATAAATTGTCCAACTTTAAGAGACAATCTCAAAGTAGCTAAAGGACATTTATATAAAGTAATGAAAAAACTCAAACAAGATAATAATATGTAAATATAATGATGTCTTCAAAGAACAGCTACAGAAAGGCTTCATTGAAGAAGTAACAATAACCCTTTTAAAAAAGATGGTTGTCATTATTTAACCCACAGGGGGGTTTATCGACAAGATGCCCCAACAACAAAACTCAGAGTAGTATATAATTGTAGCCTCAAAGACAGTGATAAACACAGTTTGAATGATTGCTTGATTGAGGGTCCTAATCTCATTTCTGACCTTGTGAAGATCTTACTGAGGTTCAGGTTAGACAAATATGCTGTACAAAGTGACATTTCAAAGGCATTTTTGAGAATAAATCTTAAAAATGAATATGATAAGAACCAACTTAGGTTCTTATGGTTCAAGGATCCATTTGATTTGAATAAAGGGTTCATAACCTATAGATTTAATGTTGTGTTGTTTGGAGCCAATTGCTCACCTAGCCTATTAGCATTGACAATTAGACATCATTTAAACCAGTTTAATAACTCTCTAACATTGAACTTCCTTAAGGAACATTTTTACGTAGACAATCTAATAGGCTCAACGACAACAAAATCTGAATTATCTGAAGTCTATGAACACTCTCAAAACATTATGCAACAAGGTAACTTTGAACTTAGAGAGTGGATTTCAAATGATGAGGATTTAAACAAAAAGATTTTAAAGGATAATAATGGTCTTACTGAGCCATCAGACAGAGTTAAAACTTTAGGTATGAACTGGTATTTGGATGCAACTTCTAACAGTCATGATTCAATCTGTACTAAAGGTTTTAAACTTGATGAGGAAGCAAATACTAAAAGACAAATATTATCAGAGGCTTCCAAAATTTTTGATCCTATGGGTCTATTCCTGCCTTCAACAATAAAATCAAAGATTCTCCTCCAAGAAATTTGGAGGACAAATGTTGGGTGGGATGATCCAATAACAAATGAAAATCAAAAATCTTGGAAGAAGTTAGCTACTGATTTAACAAAAGTGCAGAACATTAAAATTCAAAGGTGCTGTGGGTTTAGGGATAAGCCCCAGAGGCTTCATGTGTTTGCTGATGCAAGCACACAAGCTTATGGGTGCTGTGCGTATCTTGTAAGCCCTACAGAAAGTCATCTAATTTATGCAAAAGGGAAAGTTGCACCTCTCAAACCTACCCGAACCATACCTCAATTGGAACTATTGGCTGCTACATTAGCCATTAAAACCATTTCATTGCTTAAGGATGCTTACTATGATGTGTCATAACTAATATCCACGTCTGGCTTGACAGTCAGATTTGTCTTGCCTGGATACGGAATGATAGCATTAATAGTAAGAATATCTTTGTAAGAAATAGGCTAAAAGAAATAGCTGACGCTAATGAAAGCCTACAAGTAAACTTTCACTATGTTCCAACTAAACAGAATCCAGCAGACTTTCTGACCAGAGGTTTATCCTACAAGTTGTTGAAGTCAAACAAAACTTGGTTTATGGGACCTAAGTGGCTCTGTAATACAGACCAATGGCCTGTGGAACAAGTTAACTTGACATTAAATTTAATCTTTTCAAATGAAAAGGTTGAACCAATCACTAATTATGAAAAGTATTCTGATTTCAACAAACTTGTCAGGGTGACAGCCTACTGTTTGAGGTTTGCTCACAACTGTTTAGCTACAATTAACAAACAGCTAAATAAAAATAATCATAATTATACAGAAGTTGAACAACAAATAACAATACTGGATAGGCCAGCCCAACAAAAAGAGTACAATAAAGAGTTAGAATTCTTAACTAATGGGAAACAAACAAAAGAACCTGTACCATCAGTAGTTGTGGATCTAAACTTGTTCAGAGATGAGGAAGGCCTTCTAAGGTGTAAAGGGAGATTAGACAAATCAAAACTGTCATACAAAAGCAAAAATCCAATCCTTTTACCTAGATTTAGCTATTTGACAACATTAATCATCAGAAAAACACACAATGATGTATATCATATGGGGGTACCACAGACACTAACTACATTAAGAAAAACTTATTGGATACCCAAGGGAAGGATCACTGTTAAAACAGTCCTGAGTGAGTGTGTACATGTAGGCGTATTCATGCTAGGCCCTATAGGAAACCAAATCCTCCTGCTTTGCCAGAGGAGAGAGTTACTCTCAACAGACCCTTTGAGACTGTAGGCATTGACTATACAGGAGCATTGACTGTAGGGGTGGGTGACACTGAACAAAAAATGTACATTGTACTGTTTACATGTGCAGCCTCACGAGCTGTTTATTTGGATGTTGTGGAGGACCTACAGCAGAATCTTTTGTTGCTGTCTTTAAGAGATTCTGTGCACGACATTCAGTACCAAGACAGTTTGGACTGACAATGCTACATATTTCAAAGCTGGTGAACAAGTCATCCACGACTTGTTAAGCAATGAAATCACACAATTATATATACAAAATACAAACATAAAGTGGAAGTATATTCCGGTTGCCTCTCCTTGGTATGGTTCTATCTGGGAGAGGAATATACAACAGTAAAGAATTGCTTGAAGAAAGCAATTGGCAAAAAACAGATACACTTATTTGGGTTACTCACTCTCCTGGCTGAGATTGAGAACATCATTAACAATAGCCACTCACTTATGTGAGTGACAACATTAATGACCCAGAACCATTAACTCCAAATCATTTGATTCGGGGAGAACAAGTTAGTCTCCTGCCGGACTACAATATAGACTCTTCAGAAGACCCAAACTGGACTCAACGACATGATGAGCTCCAGACTAAGTTACAACATTTAACTAGAGTTAAAGCTCATTTCATTAAACAGTGGAAAACTGAGTACTTGATGGGTCTAAGGGAGAGACATAAACAAATGACTAAGAAGGATTGGTCTGACACAATTAAGGTAGGGACCTTGTTCTCATACATGACAGTACTCCAAGACAATACTGGCCTCTGGCTAGAGTTTCAGAACTCAGACCAGGGGCAGACGGGGTAACAAGAGTGGTCAAATTAAGGACTTCAACGGGTGACACAACAAGAGACATTTCTCTTTTGTACCCTTTAGAGTCTGGACCCAAAACAATGGACTTTGGAGAACCTTCTCCACTGACAGTAACAACTGGAGACACTGAACTTCCAGTAACTATTCCTTTGACAGTAGGAGTGGTAACGCATCCTACTACAACATTGACAGACACAAGACCTCAGCGACAAACAGCATTAAAGGCGCGACTATTTTTACAACAAAAAATAGATGCTGGGGAATTGTAATTTTATCTTCTAACTTTCATTTTTCTTTTCTTATGGTAAAGACCATAGACAGTTTCATCCTATGGATGTATATTTTATCTTCTAATTAAATGCTACACCTTCTCCATGAGAAGGTGAGGATAGGCACTGTTAATCAGATTAACAGGCATTTACAGTTAAATAGTTAGCTAGTCTACACTCAGACAAAAATTGGTGACAATGACACCAAAATTTTTATCTCCCGGGGCCCCCAGTATATGGAAAACTGATGAGTGGGTAGTTGGGAGGTAACGAAAATGGTTCACTGAGTAGGTAGGTAGTTAATCTAACAATCATTAAATTCCTTTTATGTCAATAACTGGGTGGATGAAACCAATTGGTTGCTCACCAGAGTTATTCTCCACACTAGTATTTATATACTGTGTGGGAGGAGCGTGCTCGGTAATAAGGATACATTACCGCTCAACCAACCGAGGAATAAACCAAGACAACGCTGGTACAAGAAGCCCCGCGAAGAGGAGAACAAAGGGAGAACGAAAACGACGAACGGGGCGAGAGGACGTACCAGCAAAGTGCGCTCTCGAAAACATAACCGGAGAAGGGAGACACTCCGATAACAAAAAGTAAGTGACTAATTGAGTTTTTACACCAAAGTTAATCTCATTAAATTAAGCTGGGTCAGACAAGTTAGGCCTACATTGTGGCCTAAGACCCAGCATCAACTCATAGCTTAACAAAGGTGAAGGTAGATTGCCCTAACCTAATTCTTGTGAGGAATCCTACTGTGGACCTCAATTTATCTGCCCGCTCTGGACCATTTCCGGAATCTCTAGGCTGACCCCTCTAGGCTAGACTTGATCTACTCTATAGTATAGACTGGAGATATAAGGGGTGGGTTAATTGTGGACCAATTCATACAGAGCATTTTTCGCAGGCACCATGTATATAATAATATAATAGAATTTGTATTAAAACACAAAATAACACAAAACAATTTGGTTTTCTTCCAAAACACACGACGAACGATGGAACAACCGTTATATTAGAATAACTTTGTAGCAATATGAGCAAAAAAAAACATCAATAACACTGCCCTGCGCTGCATGAGTTGTTTAGACAATTATAGCATTTTAGTAAATCCCATGGTATGTGAGTTAAGATACAATGCATAATTTGTATCTGGCACGTCAGGATTGATAGGAATGTGACGTACTGTAGTTTATTCGACCCAAACGCTTCTATTTCTTGAGAAATGTACCTCCCTCATATGACTAAAAGGGCATCTACTGTATATTTCCAATTATGGTTAGTTTGCTTTGAATTTCATATGCATAAGCACCTGATTTTATTTCAAAATTGAACTAATGTACATTTTCTTTGTTTCAGATTTGGATTAAATATGACGAGAGTTTGTAATAGTACACCTAATTCATTATGTTATATATGCGGGCGATTTACTACTACTAAACAAAGGCAAAAAATCACCGTACAAGTACGAAAACATTACCACGCCTACTTTGGCTGCAAGATCGGCGACCAGGACAAAGTTTGGGCTCCACATTATGTTTGTAAGTCATGTGTGGAATGTTTGCGTCAGTAGGCTTGTGGGAAGAAGGAAATGCCTTTCGACATTCCTATGATTTGGAGAGAACCGAGAAATCACTACGACGATTGCTACTTCTGCATGACAAACGTGGCTGGATATACAGGGTGCAGCATAAGTCACTTTACCCAGAATAATGAAATCACCTTGTGAAGAATAATATTTATTATTTATTACAGATATTGTTCAAAGTGTCCTCCATCATGTTGAATACACATTACATCTTTGAACCACTGAACAACAAATGGAGCGGCACAGTTTTTTGTTATTATTCAACGTCTCGTACTCTTGGCGTATCAAAGTCTTCAGTGATCGAAGTCCCGAGGTTTCTAGCCGTAAACTCTATCTTTGATTATACCCCACATTGAATAATCACATGGGGTTATGTCCGGTGACCGAGGAGGCCATTCGACTATCCCACGACGTTCTATCCATTCTGAAAAATTATCGTTTAAGAATGCACGAACATTTCTTCCGAAATATAGTGGAGCACCATCTTGTTGCCATATTATGTTTTCAAAATTATGATGGTTTCTATATGTAGGAAACACCGTGTTCTGCAACATTTCCAGATAATTGATGACATTAATAATGCAGTCAAAGAAATAAGGACCCACAACACCATCCGACCATTCTCAGTAAAGCGACTTATGCTGCACCTTGCAATAATAAAAATAAGAGACACCTCACATATACGAGTATTTCATGAGCCATCCGACCTGTGCCACATTCAAGTGAAATTCCTGTGCCGAAACTGCCTCTTGATTTTGAAAATTTTGATTCACATATAGACAACATCTCAATAACAGCAGAGTCATGTTCAAATGAACATGGCGAAGAATATACTGTGGTCGAAAATCAGTCACCAAAATTGATAAGTCAGAGTGATCGCAATTACCTAGTAAGACATTTAGCATTACCGAAAGATTCGGAAGAACTTCTGGGATCAAGGCTCAAAGAATGGAATCTACTCGCTCCTTCGACAACATTGTACTGGTACAGACATCATGAAAAAGATTTCATCAATTTTTTCTCGACTGAAGGAATGCTGGTATACAATGATATAGTAGGTCTGGTAAAGGCGATGGGCAAAGACTACAAACCATGTGACTGGCACCTATTTATTGATTCCTCAAAGCGAAGTTTGAAAGCTGTCTTACTGCATAATAGAAACAAAGTTGCCTCTCTGCCTATAGGGCATTCAGTTCATTTGAAAGAGTCTCGTGGAAATCTTTCACTTCTTTTAAACAAGATAAACTATGAATAACACAAATGATTTGTTCGTGGTGATCTTAAGGTGATCGGCCTTCTTTTAGGCCAACAGGGTGGCTTTACAAAATACCCATGCTTTTTATGTCTGTGGAATAGCAGAGACAGGGAGGAACACTATGTGAGGAAAGAATGGTGTCAGAGAAAACAAATTACTCCAGGACAAGCAAACATCATTGATAATCCACTGGTAGCTCGTAACAAGATACTGTTACCTCCACTCCACATAAAGCTTGTATTAATGAAAAATTTCGTCAAAGGTCTCAAGAAAGAAGGATTTGGATACCAATTTTTATGTAAAAAATTCCCTCAAATTAGTCCTGTTAAGCTGAAGGAAGGAGTGTTCGTCGGTCGTCAAAAATAAAGCAACTCTTAAGCGATCCAGTATTTGAAGATGCATTGACAGGTCATGAAAAAGATGCTTGGCTAGCTTTTAAGGTTGTTGTGAACAGCCTTGGTAATATGAAATCTGATGACTACAAAGAAATAGTTGGACATGATCGGAAAATATCGTTTGCTGGGATGTAACATGAGTGTTAAGATACACTTCCTAGACTCTCATCCTGGTTTTTTTTCCTGGAAACTTAGGCGCGGTAAGCGAAGAACAGGGAGAAAGATTCTACCAGGATATTTCAGAAATAGAATGCGTTACTGTTGATGAATGGTTGGTTCAGTATTCACAATTTTTTATATAAATATACTGTATCTTACTTAAATCCGTATCTGCATGTATTATATATATCAGTGTATATACTCTGTGTAGTAATAATGTGAGTATGTGTGTGTGTATAATATGTGTTTCTGGGCATGTATTACTACTGTAAAATGTTTGAATTGAATAACATATGCCATATGATTCGTCTGTTCTCTTATCCAATTGGTAACATTTTCTTATCTATAGGTTACGTGTGATTGTGAAATATCTAGATGTAATAGGAAAAAACTAAATATACAGCTAAAAAGAGCATGCATTTATTGCCTAGAATGACCCATTTTCATTAAAACAACTCGCGAAAACTTTGAATTCGCAGGGCGGTGTAATTATTCTACTTGATCTTGTTGAAGTCTTTGACACAGTTCCTCGTGACGTACTCTTAAAAAAACTCGACCATCACGGTTTGTGAAGACTACCCTTAAGATGATTCTGATCGTACTTGACTAACAAGACACAGTTTATAGCACATGATTCTCATACTCTACAGACAAGATCCATATCCCGCAGAGTACTCCAAGGGAGCATTCTGGTACTGATCCTGTTCCTCCCTAACATAAATGACTTCTATCGATCACTAAATAATTCGTCCTGTTACCAGTATGCATAACATGGTAGTCATATCTTCAAACATAGCTTATTGCCACTCCAAACAACTACCAAGAGTGAGCTCCAAAGAATACATGTATAACTTAACGATAAGAAACTATCCTTTAATGTAAAATCCAGCTCATATAGTTATCACAATAAAGAAAACGATGACGCCCTTAAACCTAAACATAAATTCAATTCTTATAAAATGAGTACAGTCGGCCAAACTCATGGAAATTACTCTCGACGTAAACCTGTCATTCAAAGAGCAGACTGGAGATCTATGCAACAAATTAGCCAGTCTTATACGCTCATACACAGTTACGAAAGTAGGTGCATCACTCCCAAAGCAAGTCCTTAGATCCATATACTTCACTGTGGTATACCAACACTTCAGTACTGCATTAGCACTTACGGAAGTGCACGTCAATGCTAAACCACAGTTAGTAATGCAGGAAAGAATAAATAGAATAATTAGGAAAATTTATAAATCGAGCAAACATAATGAAAACACAGGCAAAATTCTCAAACTAGTAAAAATCTACAAATTAAACATTGTCTCCTACATCTACCAAATTGTCAATAAAACGGCAATCATCCAAACTAAAATATTAGCTTCCCAAACCCAACACCGCTTCAACACTAGACACTCAAAGGCGTACATCAGAAAACCAAACTACACTCTTGACTGTGAAAGACTTGCTCCACAAGACTTGACTTTTGGAATAGCCTTGAACGGAAGGCAAAGTATCTACCAGGCTAAAAACTTTCCGAAGAAAATTTAAAGACAAATTCTTCAAATCATACAAACCATAATATTCCTTTTCTTATTTCCATTTTAACTTTCTCTCCAGTCCCCCTCCCGCTGCACATCAATTACATTAATGACAAATAATTAAGATTCCAGTATAGCGAAACAAATAATAATAAATGAAGAGATAAAAATAAAAATGTATACGGTCAGGTCACACCTAATATACTATACTATACAGTATATCTTACATATGTATAAATGGAATAATAAGTTGTATTGTATTGAATAAAACTAAAACTTTGGACGGAATTATTGATTATGTAATTTTCTTATAAAAATGATATACAGTATTTACTTACTTATCTTATGCAGAATATCAGTAATTTCAAGTAACGATATTGGGCGTTTAATTCTATACCTTTCATTAGTCGGGTTCAACATCCATTCTCTATATAACTGCAAATCCTTATCGATGCAAATATTATAGTCAAAAAAAGAAACTGCAGATGTAACAAGGATTTGTTTGAATTTATTGACTGAAAAATCTTCGCCACTATCTTCAGAAGTATATTTTTCATAATGTGAAGAAAACAGTGGCAGCAGGAAATTCTGTCAATGAAATAATTTCCTTTTAAAACTGTGACGATTAAAAATGAAAAAAAATTATCATACTTAAGCGAAGAAGTAGGGAAAAGTAAGTGGTACTGATATTATCAGTTTGTATACAATGTACAGTATCCTGAGAATTTTATATACTAACGGACAATTTGTCAGATCCTCAGTGACAGTTCAGCTTTAAGTTGTTTACATAAAAGTTGCTGCACATCAAGTACAGTAAGTCTGGCCTCTTACAAAAGAACGTTTATACTGTATCTCTATTTAAATTTATAAAGTGATATTGTAGTTTACATAACTCACACGGAGACTGTTGGAATGATTTGTGTAGCTAAGCTTAATTATGACCATCTCCGACGTCATAAATTGCCATGACTAAGGGCTCAAATTGATCTTCTTTGTCCAAGTAAGATAGTAAGCCCAAAGGAATTGAGTAAGGGAGTAAACCTGCGAACAAGCATTAAATGTGAAAGTTACTGATCGAAGGTGATGAAAAACTTTAAAATATTTTATGCATTTACGCTGAAAAACTTTGTAATAATAATAATATTAATTCTGCGGCAAAGGCAAATGCCATGTGACGGAAGTAACCTGTAGCTTTACTACTGAACAAATCCAACGTTACTTATCCTCGCTATTCTAACCGGAACCGATGTTGCGACGTGGCCACGACATAGCCCCGGGTATGTGAAACTATTTCCGCTGTTTTAGAGAAAATTAATGCAAACGAAGCCAGTTAATCCATTACATTAATTAGAATTTAAATATTATAAAGAAAGAAACATGCAGTAATCTGTTTTCTGATAGATCAGTTGTATTACCTGCTTTTGCAAGCTGAAAAGCGTCTCCGATGATCTGGACTCTGTTCATTGCATTAATAACTGAATTATTTTTGTTCAGCTGTTGAATTAGTTTGTTCCAATTCTCCAGTTCGTAATTCACTCGATACAATCCTGTCTGAAGGAGGTTGAACACAACCCATTCGTGGCTGAGAGGCATTCCAGATATCATTTTCGTGGCTTCGGAAGGTCTCATCCATTGTTGGGGATAAGTCATTGAGAAATTTGGATTGGACTGAGTTGTAAATGTTATTGGAACCCACCATTTGTAGTCGTGGTTGTTAGTGGAATTTACACTTTTAGGGACAAGGAGTTTTTCCTGAGAATAATAGCACAAAGTACATCAGAGTACATTGCATCTGGAATTAAATCTACAAATTTATAGTAATAAAAAAAAACAACTTAAATATAAAATCACTTCTGAAACATATCTCGGCTGACGTTCCACTTCCAACTCAATTAATATTGCTCCAGAGAAATGTCTATTACAGATTTAAAAACGGCTAAAAATGTGAGCGAACGAATTTATAGAAAACGAGATGCATGCAAAATTTTTAGATGCAGTTACAGTATTATTTTACGAACGAATTTTAATTTATTTTAATTACATACATTATCAAAAATCTTATTTCCCAAGGATCTGGGGTGAGAAGGTAGAACCAGGGCCGTAACTAGGGTTTAGAAATTAGTGAGGTCCAGATTTTTTTCGAGCGCGGCGGGACGAGCAAAATTCAGACCAAAATGACATCTACAAACACAACCCAAGCTATACACTAAACACAAAACGCTCGACGCTCCCTCTTTTCAAAAGAAAAGCGGTAATATGCGTTTCATACACGGAGAACGGTTCAGTCTCTTTTTTTTTTTTTTTTTAGGAAATAATTACCGAGGTCCGGACCTCGGTGACCTCATAGGTAGTTACGGCCATGGGTAGAACAACCCGGATGTAAAGTACGAAAGGTAGTGAAAATGCGAAAAGATAGAAGTAAAGCGTAAACATTCATCCCCAAATCTGACCTGGTGGACCAGCGTCCCAACACATGAAAAATTTCCACACCTGCGGCGCATCATACGCCATGCGTGGTGACGCTTTCAGACCTTGCCAAAAGATAAGAGTCTTGAATTTACTGTAGCCTACATAATTCTAACAAACTTTCTCCATCCCAACCAGCCACTTCTTGTGTATCACCCATATCAAGTCCACGCTTCTTCACGCAATAATTCACCATGCGCACCGACCTTTTCGGCCTTCCTTTCCTCCCTCTACCTTCACAAACATTTTTATACACTCTTTACACAATTCTGCCGTTCATTCTTTCAGCATGTCCAACCACCTTAAGGCACTTTCCTCAATTTTCAGTTCCACTGACTTCTGAACACTACATCTTTCCAAAACCACACAATTTCTTACTCAATGAATCCGAAGCACGCCGCACATACACCTTAGATTCTTCATCTTACTCTTGACTTCTCCCTTTCACGTCATGCCAATTTTCACACCCATACAAAAGTGTCTGTACTAACACACTTTCATGTAAACATCTCGCGGCATCTCAATCCAGTCTCCGCTTAATTACAACAGCTTTTAGCGCACCCGCCACCTTTCTTACTTGTTTCTCTCTACTGTTAACTTCATCTGCACTCATACCTCTTTTCTTCAGTAGGAGAGATTGGGGTAAAACATGGTAATACTAAACCTTTTGCAACTCCTACATTCCTGCCTGAAAATATATGATTTTTCTACTCACACAAGCTTTATTTGGGCCACTTTAAATTATTATAGTCGATTTGTTTTCCTTGTTAACTGTTAGTTTGCGAGCCTTTTCCCAGAGGAGGGAGACAACCAATTTATCCCACTGGAACGGTAAAATGGGGTACATGCGTAAAATTGTAATTATGACAGGTTTCTGCAGAAAAGGAAATGCTTTGTATCTTTTATTTTAAACGAAATAACACTGCACTGTTATAAAAAAAAACATAATAGGCTTAAGTAAATGTAACATATCCGATATTTAATCAGGTCAGCAGGCTACTCGCAAATTTCAAAACGAACTATAGGGCTATTCAAACTGATTCATCCGATTTCAACTGAGAATATTTCCGTACCTATCAACCGTGCATCAACTGGGCATCACCACATGAAAGAGGAAATCTCCGAGTTTTACAAGATCACCACGAGAGGGCTCCAAAGTCACGCCGTGGCCTAGCCTAGCAACAAACAGTCAGTGTGAAAATGGCGTCCGCACAGCAGAAGGCGTTTTGTGTGTTGCAGTTTTCGAGCTGTAAATCGGTAGTCACAGTGCAGCGTGAGTTTCGTCGACGTTACAGAACAGATCCACCGGGTGCTCAGAGCATCCGTCGGTGGTATCGGCAGTTCGAGGAAATATTCGCATTGTTACTGCCGTAGAGTCAGTGACAACGGACATGCTGGAGCGAGTATGGGAGGAATTCGACTATCGTGTCGACGTTACTCGTGTAACTAGGGGAAGTCACATAGAGCATTTATGAGTGAGAGACAAAATTTGGACAGTTTTTCTTTTGGTTGATGTACCACAAATCACTCTGTATTTGTAACATTAAAAAATATTCTCATTTGAAATCAGGTGAATCAGTTTAAATAGCCCTGTATATCACAACGCTATTCCAAAAATGATACATTTCCTACTCCGCACACAAAAGCGTCTCTCTTGCACCGGTTCCGCCTTAATACCGACAACAGATGATTGAGTAAATAATAATTGCATTCACAACTAGATAGCAGCACCACCATGAGCAGAAATGGTGGCTACCTTGTTTTATCCTACTACCCCGTTTTACCCCACTCTCCTCCACACAACTCAAATACTAAAAAAGAATACCAAAAGACTCTACCACCCATAGTGTTTCACCACTTACCATCATATGACAGTTCGAATTTCCCTCTCTCCTCATAGTCAATAACTTGCCCTTACCTAAATTTACTTTCAACAATCTTCTCTCTCACACCGCCACAAATAGCACAGCATCATCCGCATACAACAGATTCGACAGGTCCCACCTATACCCATCACGCACCAGATTTAATCCGTTTTCTAACAGTCGCACTTTCACCTCTCTTATCACTCCATCCATAAACAGATTGAACACCCATGGAGACATCACATATCCCTGACGCCCACCAAGACCCATATCAAACCACTCTGACATATGACTCCAACCGTTTCACTTCCCAATATACTCCATCCACAACAGGTTACTGTCGCTTTTCCATTTTTTAGTTTGCGAACCTCCGCTTTAACTTTACCCATAGTTACTTATTTTACTTAGAAATTTAATCGTAATTGTTAAAAAATCATAATCTATACTATTAAAACTCTAAAGGCGTGCGTGTGTAACGCAAACATTTTGTTATAACAACTTAAAAACCAAAACTAATGACTGGTAAAGAATGTAAACAACAATACGAGCTATGAAAATTCACAAAAACAAATATTAATAGAGTTAAAGGATTATATACACTTATACTCATATATTTCTTTATCCGAGGATTAGGGTCAGTATGTAATGTGCTGGTTGGGTGGTTGTATGATTGTGTCGATTGGTAAATGTGTTGTAGTATAAAAGTAAACTATTGTATGAATGTATTTTTTGTTCTGAGATCGAGTGCTGTAGTTATTGAAATCTGCAAGTTTTAATTGTGTAAATCCTAGGTATGTTTAAACTTAACTATGAAATAATAATTATATTGTATTTAATTTTGTCATGAAGCTTTGCTTGAAATATTTGACATATTTATGTTAAAGTTTTCTTAAATTTTGAAAAGTAAGTTAGTATTTTGATTTATAGGATTGTGTTAAGTTTAATTGAATATCGAAGGCGAAGTGAAACGAATAGTGAAAGAGACTGTTTGAGGTATGAATTTTGTATTTTATTATATGAATCTTGAAAGTAACATTTATAATTCATTTGGTTTGTTTTTAAATAACTTTAATTAATAATTAGCTGATGTGCCCTCTCATGGCGGGCATGTTCTATCAGTAGACTATTGGTAAAAAGCTCCATGACGACGTCAAGTTGTCCACATACATGGAGGTGCTTATTTACTGTGAGTATGTGCCCAATTTAACAGCGTCTTTCACAATTAAATAGCTTATTTCTGAATAATTCTATAGAATTTAATCACTTTGCCAGTTGATTCTTTCAAATTGTTTTGAATGTTTATTTTTTCGTTTTGAGTAATATTTTAATATTTTAACTATTAATATTTGTTTTTGCAAATTTTCAATAGCTCTTGTTGTTTACATTCTTTTCCAATCATTTTTTTTTAGTTATAAACAAATTTTCGCGTTACACACACACACACACACACACGCGTTTATAGTTTTAATAGTATAGATTGTTATAGGTACCGGCCAAGCCAAGCCCTGGAGTTCTGTGGAGCGGATTAAATCTGAAGCCTCTTTATATAGGGGTATGGTGTTCATTTGTAATCTATCTATCTATCTTATATACTATTAAAACTGTAAAGGCGTGCGTGCGTGTGTGGCGCAAAAACTTATAACGACTAAAAAACCAAAAATAATGTCTGGAAAAGAGTGCAAACAATAAGAGTTATGAAATTTCACAAAAACAAATATTAATAATTAAAATACTAAAATATGACTCAAAACGAAAAAAATAATTAAAGCAATTTGAAAGAATCAATTGGCGAAGTGATCAAATCCTTTAGAATTATTCAGAAATAAGCTATTTAATTGTGAAGGATGCTGTCAAATTGGACACATACACCTAAATAAACACCTTCGTCTCTTAGTCATTCATTCATCTTTTCTCCTTCCAGAATATTTTTTCAGTATGGGATTGGGGTTAGCCATGAAACATTATGCCGATCAGTTAGTACACATCTCCATACGACTTCAGCATCCTTTGCACTATAGAACGGTTAAAGAAGGTGATGGTGCATGTTCTTTCAGAACCGTTTCAGATCAGATTCGGAACCTCCCCGAAGTTGGAGATGGTTTTGCTTTTGAAATCATACACACTGCTGTGAGCTATACAACTCTAAATACAATTATAGTTGAATGTGCATTTCAATCATCACGTCAGGAAACTCCTAGGCCTCTTCTATCTTTAGTTGTAGCTCAATATAATCCTGCTGATTATCCACCGGACCATCCTCCAAACTAGGATGAGTATTTGCATTCCATGTAGAACTCGCACCAATGGGCTGAGAACATTTTTGTTGAGCTCATTGTTTGGTACCTTAAGGGAGATCTGTATTCTTTGATACCAATACTGTCCAGCAACCTCTTGCAAGAATTCCAGGTAATTACATCACAACTCTTGAGTCGTGTAATGTATGAAGAGATTCTTCAATTGTATGATTACCCAGACCAAACTTCTATTTTGTTCTCTAGATTTAATACCAATTAAAAATAATAAAAAATTTAAAAAATAAATAGGTAAAAAAAGTAGATGTTAGATTATCTTTATTTGTTCTTTCGTTGATTCACGTGCTTCTTATTTTCTTTTCACATGGTTTTATACTTGTCTTGTT
The DNA here is from genome assembly GCA_023014485.1 of Bathynomus jamesi. Classification (NCBI taxonomy): domain Eukaryota; kingdom Metazoa; phylum Arthropoda; class Malacostraca; order Isopoda; family Cirolanidae; genus Bathynomus; species Bathynomus jamesi. The sequence continues at coordinate 28,503 of JAJOZX010000480.1, read as the reverse complement.
TTATTTTGTCTATTGAAATGACGAGCGGGATTTTCCTTAAAAACCCCCTCCATGTATGTCGACAACCTTGACGTCGTCATTGAGTTTTTTACCAATAGTCTATTGGTAAAACATGCCCGTCATGGACGGGCACATCAGCTAGTGTAGTGTAAAAAGTATCTTGCAAACATGTACACTACGTTTAAAATTCATGGAAAGTAAAAAGAATACGTGCTACTAATGTGTTTCTACAGATATGCACGGGTGGTGACGTTCAGCATAGTCAAATTACATACGTTAGCATTTTTTTCAGTGGTTTTCATTACAAAAGTTTATTTACATATAATCATTTAAAAGTATAAAATAAATAGCAAAATTTTCTTTAAAACCTTTACTTGTATGATATCTGTACTGTAGAGAAATTCATGCATTCTTCGGATAATAATTTAGTACGTTAGCTATGCACCCGTAAGCGAACTGTTTGCACATTTGAGACAGAAAATTTTGGTTTAACCTGAGTTAAAGTGGCTGTTCCATTCCCATGAAGTGTGACACTAATTATAGGAAAATCCGTCTGCAGTGTCCATGTGTCCATTATTTCTTTGACAGTAACGTTGGGAGGCAGTGTCTGATCTACCTTAGCTTGAAGAGTCAGATGATACCACAAATCGTCTTGTTTCGCATCTGAGTAAGCGCTGAAATATATATATATATAAGAAAGGGAGAGAATAAAATGAGCAACAAAACAACAAAAACTGTTATTTTTACATCACAAACAGAACGTGCTCTACATGGAAAGAGTTTGTAGATTATAAAAGATGCGTTTTATAGATGGTGATCGTGACGTATTTTCATAGTGGTATGACGTTTACGCCAAAATGTGTTCCTTTCATGTCGTTTCGTTTGTGCTAAAATGTACCTTTCGATTGTGTTAATGTTCTAATATAGTATAAATTTACTTTTGAATTTGAGTTCAACTAACCTAATCTAACCTAAAATAGTCTTATCTTTCCTAATGTAGAAGTAAAGCAAAAGAACAGAAAACATTACAAATGTTAACTTCTCGCAAGAAAGCGCTGAACCTTATTTCATAAATCAGATACAGTGGACGTCTGGCTGAGTAGAAACTCTTCCTGACACCCGTACGAGTATAGGCTATAAATCCTAGCATCCGTAGCTCAGTAAGCAACTCCATTTCCCTGTAAGCGAAGTGATGACACTGAGGTCGGAGGTTTGACTTTCGATAGTGCTAGTAATAATAATCCACGAGTTAGGGTAATTGGTTGCACTAGTTGGCCTTTGCGCTGTGCCAATTTCTGACCCTCCTGACTGATTACGGGACCAAAATAAAACTTATTTTTGTTACAAGCGTATCGCCATTTTCCTAGTAGGACTCCGTATAATCCCGCATAGGTTCAGAAACAATATTTAGGAAAATCATGCAATGGGTTGATTCTTCGAGACTTGTGTACGGTGTAAAGGGAAATCGGTAAAAATGAAGAACACTATATTTTCGGTGAAGATTCCAAAATGAGTGAAAATACGGTGAAAGAAAGGAACCTACAACTCATTCAGAAAATTCGTGATGCCTTTCTTGAAGGTATTTTCAGTTAAGAAGTGCCTCATCATTCGGATAACGGAAGCGGCTGAAAAAGAACGAGTTTCATGAGATTAAAAAACTACGATCAGATGACAATTTAAGTCAATATCTACTTTTCTGTGGATTACGTTTTTACTTTTAAACCTTACTTAAACAAACCTTTTGGATTGGACAAAAGACCAGCTTTTTTTGAAAGTTCTTCGATTTTTTGGGGGTCAGTAACCGGAATTCTTATTGGGGAAGAAGCATGAGGAACAAGAGCTCTTCTCACACGGTCGAGAAGAAACTCCTCGATAATGTTCAAGGTGGGCTCAGCCTAGACAGAAATAGGATTGCAGTAACATTATCATTAATCCAAAAACTATTAATATTTAAATAGTTATTTTTAAGTATTTTTCAGCGCACAGTTACGTCAGCTACGGGATTCATCCCTTATTCGATTTGCAAAATATTTCGGCACAAACTAGTTTTATCTAGATCCATTTTTTGTGTACCTCACAGAATTTCTTGTTGGCCATACAAAGATAACAACTCAATCTTAAGGACTTTGAAGTTAACATTCTTTACTGGTACTTATTAATGAGCACTTACTATATATATGTGTATAGTCCCAAAAGAAAATATAATAACGGGAAGAGAAATAGCAACTAATTTAAGAATATAAAATTTCAACTTCACTTTGATTGTTTAATCTTCACATCTACAGGATATACATTAGATGTAACAAGAGAATATATATAATGATGCAAAACATCATTCATTCATATATATATATAAAGAGGAGGTGCCTTTGGCATTTTGGCGCCGATGATTGGGAGGCCCTTAGGGAGTACTTCCTTGATTTCCCATGGAATGATTACTGCTTCCATGGCCGGAACCCTTCTGGGTGTGCTGAGCGCATCACAGAGGTGATTCTCTCTGGCATGGAGGCGTACATTCCATATTTTATTTCTACTACTGATGCAAAAAAACCTTGGTTTAACTTTACTTGTTCTAATGATATCCGCAACAGAGAGGAGTCTTTCAGAACGTACCATTGCCATCCAACTCCTGACTCTCACTCGGCTTCTGCCCGGAATCGTGCAAAATCTGTTCTTCGACTCGCCAAAAATTCTTTCATCCGACAAAAATGTGAAAATCTATCCAATTCTAATTATTCTCGCTCTTTCTGGCATCTAGGTAAAAACTTCTTCAACAACTTTACTTCTTCTTCTTTCCCGACTCTTTTTCCATTCCGACGGCACAGTTGCCGTCTCTTCTCCTGAAAAGCTGAACCTTTCCCCCAAACTTTCGCTTACAATTCAACCCTGGACGATTCCGGTGCTGTTCCTCCATCTCCTACCCCCTCTGACTTTATTGTCTGAAATTATAATCTCTTTTAAAGATGTTTTCTCTGCCTTATCTGGGCTCAACTCTAGGAAGGCGTACGGTCGTGATGGTGTTCCTCCTGTTTCAGCACTGTTTTTGTGCTGACACCCTGCCTAGGCAAATTCTTTCGTCTTTATCATCTGGTACTTTTTCTTCCTGCTGGAAGTTCGCTTTCATTCAGCCTGTCCCAAAGAAGGGAGACCGCTCTCAACCCTCCAACAGGTATTGTGTTACAATAACCTATTTCTGCGTTTCATTGTTACAAGAACCTGTTTCTGCGTTTCAAGAACATTTTTGCTGGCTTGCGCAGGTGACGGCACAATAAGCACGCGGTAGACCTACGTTGCAATTTATTAATTTCCAAACACTCGGTTTTTTTTTGGTTTTTTTTTTATTAATTAATAGCATGGCATCCCCGTCAAGTACTTGCAGTCACTGTGAAGGGAAATTTTCCGCTTACGCGTTTACTTTGTCTAATAATAATAATGAACAGTTAGTTTGCAGGTGGTGCTCAAGCATGGAAGTCCTGAGGAACGAGTTAGAATGTGAGAGGGAGGCCAGAGTGAGGCTTGAAGAAAGGGTGATGCTCCTGACGGCAAAATTAGAATCCCTTGAGACTTCAGTTACGAGTACGACCCCTCCTGCCTCAGTTTCTACTAATACAAATATTACTAATAGCCCGCTCTCTTCACCTAGTTCCCAACCCTTCGTTCAAGTGTGTAATGGGGCCCCATTGAAAAAAAACTAAAACTTGTCTACCAGTAATAACAAACAATTCGTTTTCTGTTTTAGGTTTGGAAGATTCTAATGAACCGGGAAAAGGACTCGTTGGCGATTCCATTGTTCGAGGGCAGCTCGAGGAATTCTGTGGGAGAAACCCTCGTCGTAGGCGCCGTTACTGCTACCCTGGTGCAAGGGTGGAGGATATAACTAATAGTGTTGACCATTTTACAGACGGAACCTCTGAGGACACAACGTATGTTATTCATGTCGGTACTAATAACGTTTTAAATTCTACATCGGAAGAGCTGCTGGCTAGATACAGGGACTTACTAGAGCGACTAAAGGAAACACTAATAAGATTGTTTTAACAGGTATACTTCCTTGAATTATCCAACGTAGCGATCTCTACAGCAAGGCGACCTATATCAACAATAACATAGTCTCTTTGCCAACAGGAAGGAGTGCATTTTGCGAATTTTTGGAACAGTTTCTATGGCAGGAGGGACTTGTTCCTCGGAGATGGACTTCATCTTAATGACGTTGGAGCTGCGCGATTAGGAAGACTATTTCATAATACTCTCTCTTCTTTTCAGGCTGCCGTAACTCGAACGGTCCTGGCGCAATTTCCTCAAATTTCCCTTGCGCTCGCAAACGCATCGCAATTACAAACAATTTGAAGATTCTATCCTTAAATGCTCGTAGCCTACGAAATAAAATAAACGAATCATTTTCTTTAATTGCTTGTAAAGACTATGATTTAATTGCGATAAATGAATCGTGGCTTAGCACTGAAACACTTGACTTTGTAGGGGAGTATCAAATTGGAGGTTATAGATTTTTTGTTTAAAACAGAATAGGTAGGCGAGTAGGCGGTGTTATGTTGTATATCAAAGATAATATTGAGAACGTTATAGAAGCAAAGCACAGAATTCCAGTACCGATAGATTCGTCTATAGCGGAACTTAAATGATTTCGAACTTGTTGTTGCAGTTATATATAGGCCCCCTAATCAAACAGCTGATACGGACGAAGCGTTATATCGTGAACGAAAGAGAATAATAGGTAGTGAGCAGGGCTTAGTTATGGGTGACTTTAATTGCGCCAACGTGAATTACGATACAATGCAGGGAGACGCGGAAGGTAATTGTTTAGTTAATTTTCTCAAGGAGAGCTTTCTTATTCAAAAGGTTGGGGAACATACGAGGTTGGACAGTATTTTAGATTTAGTAATAACTACGGATGATAGGCTAATCACGGATCTTCAAGTAATAGAACCGTTAAGCAATAACGATCACAATATAGTAGAGTTTGTCCTCTCAGTGAGTCACTCGAAACCAGCTAACTCGACTAAAATTCCTAACTTCCAGCACGCAGACTTTTGTTAGTTTCGAAATGAATTGTCACACGTCAATTGGGGAAACGTAATGGGGATCTCCAATGCAAAACTAATGTGGGAAGCGTTTGAAACAGTACTGAGGACTATAAATGAGGAATGTGCACCGTACAAGATTAAGCGTGCGAAAGTAAACAACAAGCCCTTGTGGTTTACTTCCAGAGTAGGAGATATTATAAAGAGTAGAGATAGAGCTTATAGACTACATAAGTGCGATAAAGACAATTTGTGGTTACGAAACAACTACATATCTCTCAGACGTGAAGCGAAAAGTGTAATAAAAAAGTCCAAGCGCGAATTGAAATCTCCATAGCTCATAACGGCAAAGAAAATCCCAAGCGATTCTTTCAACACGTCAACAATAGGAATCCAGTAAAAAGTGTCTTGGGGCCTTTGAAAATTTTAACGGAGAGCTATTTTCTGAAAACAAGCAAATGGCTACTTTGCTAAACGAATTTTTTAATCAGTGTTTACTATAGAAGATGTAACGAATATCCCTACGGTCATAGACATAAACCCTATTGATAATGGTACTACTTTGGATAATATTGTGGTTAGTGAACGGGAGGTTATGTGCTATATTGGTAAAATAAAAATGCGCAAATCACTGGGGCCGGATTCCATATATCCCATACAAATAAAAGAATTAAAAGAAAGTATTGTTGTGCCGCTAACAAAGATTTTTAATGCGTCTGTTTCTGAGGGGTGCGTACCAGATAATTTCAAGTTAGCAGATGTAACACCTATCTTTAAGAAAGGCGATAAAGGTGCGGCGGGAAATTATAGGCCAGTCAGTTTGACGTCTGTTGTAGGTAAGCTAATAGAATCAATAATTAGAGATCGTATAGCTGAACACTTAGAATTGCAGCACGGTTTTAGGAGAAACAAATCTTGCTTAACTAATCTTTTAGAAATTTTTCAAAGCGTGGTTGAAGTTTACATTAGTCATCGGGCGGTTGATGTAGTGTATTTAGATTTTCAAAAAGCGTTTGACACCGTACCGCACAAAAGACTAAGGCTCATGGAATCAGGGGTGTGGTAATAAACTGGATAGAAGAATGGTTGCGAGGTAGGAAACGGAGGGTGGTCGTTGATGGAGCGGAATTCCTCAGGATTCTGTATTGGGCGCCTTGCTTTTTCTTATATATATTAACGATTTAGATGTCGGCCTAGTCTGTACAGCTTCAAAGTTTGCGATGACACGAAGTTGGGTGGTAGGGCGATTAATGACGAAGATAGAGGTAAAATCCATGAAGATCTGAACAAAATCGCTGATTGGTCAGTCACATGATAAATGAGATTTAACGTCGATAAGTGCAAAATTTTACATATAGGTTATTCGCGTAACGGAATTTTGCGTATAGTATGTCAGGGAAGGAGTTAGCAAGCGTAGAGCAGGAAAAAGATTTAGGAGTTATAGTCACTGGTGATTTAAAAGTGGCGAAACAAAGTGCAGCAGCGGTCAGTAAAGCGAACAAGGTGCTAGGTTTTATAGCTAGGAATTTTTAGTACAAATCGCGCGATATTATAGTTCCTCTTTATAAATCATTAGTTAGACCCCATTTGGAGTACGCGATCCAATTTTGGAATCCGCATATGCGAAAAGATATAGACAAAATCGAAAGAGTTCAAAGACGAGCAACTAAGATGATTCCGTCACTTAGGTCGAAGTCGTACGAGGATAGGCTTAAGGAGTTACAATTGACTTCACTCGAGACTAGGAGGCTAAGGGGTGATCTAATCCAGTTTTTTAAAATTATGAATGGGTTCGATAACGTAGATAGAGATAGCTTTTTCGAAATATCTCAATATAATAGGACTAGCAATAACGGGTGTAAGTTGACAAGTAGAAGGTTCGAGACAGCAGTTGCCAAAAACTTTTTTACGCATAGAATAGTAAATACTTGGAATAGTTTGCCGGTAGAAGTAATTCGTAGCACGTCTATAAACATGTTTAAGAATCGATAAGACGCATATGTTGATAGATTGGATATAGTTTAAGGTAGTAAAATTAAGGCTTTATGGTTCGGAACCCACGTAAAATTGTAAGTCCAGCCATGAGTGGATCCTAGGGTCTTTGTTGGTCTGAAACATTATAACATTATAACAATTGCTTTGATTTCTTGCCTTTCCAAAGTTTTTGAATTTATCCTTAATAGGAAGATTCTTCAACAATTTTCTTCTCACAATCTTCTTTCAGATCGTCAGTATAGGATCCGGAAGGGACGCTCTACTGGTGATATTCTTGCACATCTCTCTGACTCTTGGTCATCTTCCTTTCGGGATTTCGGTGAAACGTTTGCTATTGCGCTAGGCATATCTAAAGCTTTTCATAGAGTCTGGCACAAATCTTTAATTTCCAAACTGCCCTCCTTCGGTTTCTCTCTTTCTATTTGTTCCTTCATCTCTAACTTCCTTTCCGGCCGATCTATAGCTGCGGTTGTAGATGGCCACTGTTCTTCTCCTAAAGCTATTAACAGTGGTGTCCTTCAGGGTTCTGTCCTGTCACCCACCCTTTTAATTCGCACTTCCTGTCCTATTCACTCCCATGCCGATGATTCTACTTTTCACTTCTCTACTCGCTTCCCAAAGCGTCCCTCTCAACAGTCACTCCATTATTCGCGTAGTACGGCTGAGCATCTGACCTCTGATCTTTCTGCTATATCTGACTGGGGCAGAGAAAACCTTGTGGCTTTCAATGCCTCAAAAACTCAGTTCCTCCATCTGTCTACTCATCACAATCATCCACATGACTATCCCCTTACCTTCAACAACGCACAACTCAATCCTTCCTCTTCTCTTAACATTCTTGGCGTTTCCTATTCTCGTGATTTTTCCTGGAAAGATCACGTATACTCTTTCTAAAACAGCTTCTAAGAGGCTAAGTGTACTATACCGCCTCCGCAGTTTCTTCACCCCAATCAGTTGCTGTCTCTGCAAAGGGGTTTTGTTCGCCCCTGTATGGAGTATGCTTCTCATGTGTGGGGTCATTCAACCCACACAGCTGTACTTGACCGGGTGGAATCAAAGGCTTTTCGTTTCATCAATTCCCCGCCTCTTACTGATTGTCTTCAATCTCTCTCACTCTCCACCGCAATGTTGCTTCACTCTCTTTACTATCGCTATCATAACGGACATTGCTCTTCTGAACTCTCTAACTGCATGCCTCCTCCTTTAAAGAGAGCACGCAATGCCAGAGTTTCTACGCTATATCATTCCTTCTCTGTCCAACTATCTAATGCAAGGGTTAATCGGTATTTTCAGTCTTTCATCTACTCAACCGGTGAACTCTGGAACAATCTTCCTCAATCCATCTTTCCTCCTGTCTATGACCTGCTATCTTTCAAACGCAGAGTGTCTAGGCATCTCGAAACCCCCAGACCTTGATTTGGGCTCTCTTCTTCTTCTATGGGAGGGGCGTTTTTGCGGGCATTTGCCTTGGCCCCTCCTTCCTTCTTAAAAAAATATATCATTTATTCATGTAGGGGATGATAATGTGATGTCTAAACGGCTAGCGTAGTCTGCATGAAATTTACTATACACGTCAAGGGAGAACCATTGAAGGTTTTAGTAAGACACCTGCCCCTCCTAGTCTCCCCTTGTTTTTTTTTGCTGTGGAAGGCGGAACGGGCGTTCTGAATATATATATATATATATATATATATATATATATTATATATATATATATATGAGTATAAGTTTCGATGAGTGTGTCAATGAATTTACTTACAGCATCATGCTTAAGGGTCGCTAGATATACCGCAAATCCTTCATTAACCAGAAAGTCACTCCACCAAGAAGGAGTGACCAGATTTCCGAGCCACTGATACACCATTGCGTACGCAAACCTGTGTCCCACTTCGTTTTTCCCACTTAAAGAAGGTCGATTTGGATCAAATTCCCTGTATAGAAAAATAAAACTTCACTCTACCATTTTGGGTTATGAAGATAGTATAATAAGAAAGCAGAACAAGGAAACAGGGAAAAGAAAGCGAGGAAAGGAAATAGGAGCCGAGAGAGAAAGGAATGATGCCTGGTTTTATCAGGAGTTATCCTTTGAATTCCTGGGTTGAACCAGGAGTGCTTTGTTTAAGAGCAAGCTGTCTTTGTAGGTTTGCGCTTCGAAACCCAAACCCACTAAGCGTCAAAGAGGCTAGTAGGTCCCTACAAAAGTAGCAGCAAATGCCAACGATGAAATGTTGAAGTTTGTTCACTGAACAGAGGAGAAAAAATCTCTTCCTCCAACAGTGATACATGTTATATTGATACTGTATGTTCCAGTGAAATCTTTAACAAATTAAAGTATGATATTTTAGAATATTGCATCAAAAAGCATAGATTGTTTTTTGTTTTTGATGTGTGTGTGATAATAAGAGATACTGTTACATACTTATATATGATTAAGCCCCAACTTTGACGTATTTCACCAGAGAAATCAGGAATGGCAACTATGTCCAATTTTGGCAGGGGAAAAGAAATGTTGAAAAAATCTTCAAGAAATCGAACAGCTTCCCGTCCTTTCTGCAGATCGTAGTCAGTCTGGTTGATGGCCACCTCTCTCGACCAAGCTGAAGTGGTTGAATTTATTATTAGTTTTGTATTGCAATAATTTTATCTATTCAATACTACACTAATCGTTCTCATACAATGTTTCTTGAAAAATAGCACATGATGAGAATTTGATGAAACAGAAATTGGGCAGGATATCGCAAATAGAAAAGTGAAGTTCGAAGAGGGTTCGAGTTTGATAATCAAATTGAGCACCACTCCCTTTGTGTTTATAACTACATTCAAAAACTTTCTAGATCTAGTTCATCTAAAGGAAAAACAGTTCCTGGTACAAATAATCTGATGGAATAATGTGGGTGCACTAAATGAGAGCTTGACCCCTCCCTCATTTAGTGTTGTCCTTATTATTCCATCCCATTCCCCGTGATCTAACTAGCAAGGTTAATCCCTTCACGAGTAATCTCGTACAGTAATCTCGTACAGAAGTAATTGTAAAGGAAAGGTTTGAGTCGTAATGCATTTTCTAAGAAGTTTGTTAAATGTAAAAAAAAAACTTTAGCATAGAAACCAGACTACACCTTGCAGGACTAAGTAAAATTAATTTGGAGTATTGTTTTGTTCATACTAAAACGATGGGTATTTAATTTATTTCAGAATTATCTATATACTGTGAAAATAGTGGTCAATTTTAACTAAATTAATTCGTAATTACTGCTAGCATTTTCACTTTGATTAACTGAACGGACAATTCTAAATATCAGTGTTAATGTTTATACAAGCCATTTCATATTCTCGGAAGAATAATGTTCATTCATTTTGGAGAAGCAGTTTAAAAAATTGTATTTAAACTTTTGTTAAAAGTCCTTCAATTTTGTTTTACTCGATTTCTTCAGTGTTATCAGTATTCCATCAGGATATACTGTAGCGATTTTTTGAATCAATTTGATCCCAAATTCAAACGAAAATTTATTTCAGCTTATTTGATCTTTATTAAATAAAACTAATGAAAAGAGAAACGAAAAACACTAAATTCATCAAACAAAACCACAACTTTAATCGGCGTAATTGCTGCACATTTGGTGATGGGAGAGCAATTTGAATCTGGTAAGGGTACAAAAATTTTAAAATTTGCTTCTGTACATATTGTATTGTCTTACATTCCCCGGAATATATTAAAATTAAAGCTAAGTGGTAAAACAAATTCTAATATAAATAACATTTCAGTAAATTCATTTAATTCAGTTTGATAGATAGACATAAAAAAGAAGAAATGGCTGCAGAAACAAGCAAATTCACAAAAGAACACACCCTTTTACTGAGTGCTACCTGAAAGGGAGTTTATTTATCTTTCCATATACTGTATATATATATATATATAGTACATAATTTGAAAGGAAAATAATGCTGAATATTCCTTTCCCTTTATTAATTAAAGTAGATTACTTGGCAATAAATATTCAATGATAATACAATAAAAAATTATTAAGGCAAGTTACAATTTACAATAATATTTAGCAAGATTAATTAATTATGCAGCTTATAAGTTACAGTTGAATTTAGTTGGAGTGAAAATACATGAATAAAAGACGCGACACGGTACTAACGATGGAGTATGCAAGCGAGATGTACGCGATTCAGAGGGCGGCAAGAAAGAAGAGGGGAAGACTGGTGTTCGCAGTTTAAAGGTTACCGAAAGACTGGTGAAGAAGAGGTGTAGTGTTGATTGTGAGGAATTATTGGTTTGTTGGTGTCATGGGACTGTCTCTGTCGTTTTTAGCAAGAAAGTATTTTAGGACTCCGAAGGATATTTCTCAGATCCGAACCTTCTGTCCGTCGCGGTCAACTCGCTGGTGTTATGGGTTGGCCCTTCTCTCTCTAGTCGTTGTGAGAATCTTTTCCATTCCATGAGCTCGTTCGTCAGTTTTGCACTTTGGACGTAGACCTTGTAGGACCTTTCTTGATTTTATGTATAACTGCATGACAACTTTTACGGGAGTCTCACACCCAGTGAACGGGTTGCGAGCGAAACCTCAACAACACGGAGGTAACGTGATCCTCCAACTCCTTGTGTTACTGGGCGAAACTGACAATGTGGGTGAAGCTAGAAAGGGTGGTGGAGAAAGGGACTCAGAAAGGGATAAAGTCGTCATCTTCGACTTATGCAGGTTTAAGAAAGTCGGGCGACACCACTGTCACTGCAGCGAAGGACAATGAAGAACCATTCAGGCCATCTGGTATGTGTAGCGAATCAAAGATTGAAAAAAGACTCGACAAGATGAATGTAAACCTGGTCGAAACGTGGGTCTGCGGGAGTTGAAGAAAATTAAAAGAACTTCTTCTGTACCTATGTATCTTGGTACGCTGACATCTGATGCACATGCTGTCCCACGATCTTACATCGCTAGTAATGTTGAGCCAGACGACCTGCAACATAATAAGGTGTTGAGTGGCCCTGATCTCTTAAGTGCGAGACGTTGTCGAACTTGTTGAAGACCGTTTGGCGAAATTTTGCGGGAATGTATGATCTTGGGGTACCGATTTGGATGTCGCAGATGATTGCCTCTGTGGAGTACAAAAGGATGACATACTCTAACTTCAACGAGAAGGAGGAAGTCTTTAGCGTTTTTATATTTTCATCATTGCGCTGAGGTGTGAGGATTGCCTCGTAGTCAATAAAGTCATTGCTGGCCGTGCGACACAATGCGTTGATTGTCATCCGAGATAACACGTTCGCCGCTGTATTTTGACTTCCTTTAATGTAACGTAAGTCAGTGGTGAATGGTGAAACATAATTCACATGCTGAATATCTCGTGTCGAGTAAAGGTCTGAATTCGAATGGATGGCGCACGTGGTAGGCTTGTGCCCCGTGTAGACACCAAACTCTGTACCTTCCACATAATGTCGGAAATATTCGTCGACAAGATATACCGCGAGGAGCTCCTTCCGAAATAGCTGTGCCTAATTTCAACAGGTTTCAGCACTTGAGGGGAAAAAAAAGCTAGAGGCTAGAGGCTACCAGCTACCAGCAGTAACCGAAACGACTCGATGATGTTGATTTTTCCGTCCTGGTGTGGGTTCGCTAGCAAGCTAGAATTGGTGAGGCCGTGCCTGACTGCGACGAACGCCCGTTGGACGGCATGGACGTCCTTGAACCATTGTACCGAAGTGAGAGCTTCCTTAAGGGGAGTGCGTTGCAGTGCGTGATGAAACGGCTACATAGGCGGGAAAGTTTTCGGATGACGTCGTCCTTCTCAGGTGTTGGCAGAAATGAAAGTTAATATCGGATTGCTCTTTTCCTTCCTCGTTTCCATAAGGCTCCTTAGTTCCCGTTTAATTTTTCCACTTGGGTTGTAGGCCAACCACGATATTTATATGTCTTAGTTAACTCTGGCATACCCTGTATTCCGCTTCCGCACGAACTGTTCATTCTGACAAGAGTCAGGCTTGCCGCCTCACCTTTCATCTACTGTGCAGTTTAATGTGGAATCCGAAACATGACCCGCCAAGGAAGTCGGAACTCGATCTCACGACCAACAGTTTATCAACTCACCTTCCATAATTATTATATGATTACTAAAGGCGCCCCTCAATTATTTACCGCGATCCAGCTTTGGAACTCCGAAATTTCGCTTAAAAGAATCACAGTAAGTTTTTTATATTTTAGTGTATACAGAGTGGCCACAAAGTCCCCTTGCAGTGAAATTACAGCATATGTGTATGCTACCCTTGTTTTATATACAAAGGGACTTTGAGCCTGTACAGTAAGGTGTATCATGCTCATTGAAGCGCGAATTTCAAGATTGTCAGTATGTATTCCTATGTAAAATTAAATTTTAGGAGGGTTTTGTTTTCTTGAAATTTTACTAAAAATCACGTTTAAGTGTTCAAATTTCCACTTTTTCGTTTTCTGATTATGTACTGAACAGCTGTGCAGGACACACTGTAGTACAAATGTAACAGACCGGTTTCTTACCAAACAAAACCATTGTAACAGCTGTTATAGGCTACTAGAGTTTCACTGGGATAATTTTCTATGTTTCAGATACAAAGCTTGGTGAAGATTGTGTAGCCACCATGACAAAGCAAGGACGAAAGACCAGAAAAAGTTCTGGTTCAAAGCTGAGTGATCTGGTGGGTCCAGGCAAGCAGTTATTTCCTACAGAAGTACCAACCTGGAGAGCTGTGTTTCAGAGAGGAATCCTCCTCCAGGAAGAGAAGCTGCTTCTGGGTAATATAAAGAGAGCTCAGTACCCTCTGCAAGATTTGGCTAAGGACTTGGCATCACTGGTACTGGCAGAATGGCGCAAAAAGCAATGCCACGTTCACTCCTCCTGTGATCATTCAAGAGAGATCCATTGCCATGAAGATTCAGGTGGAATGAAATGAGTGACCTAATGAATGGCAGAGTGATGGCAGCAAGAGAGAGAGAAGAGAATATCTGAACTTGATACATTGTTTGACATAACAACTTAGACATGATATCACTCTCTGTGGAACTGAAACATCTGGCTGCTCTGGCTGTGCTACTGAAGTTCATGTCAACTGTGACTGTCCTCTGCCTCAGAAGAATCCAAAGCTAGAGCCAGAGTGGCTCCATTACCAGAGGATCAAAACCTCAGACGTTTCTGGCTTCCGGATGGCATCTGTTGATGTGAAGGAAACCGTGAAGAAGGTGAAGGCTGCTAAGAGGAAGGAGGAAGAACAGAAGGCAGCTGAGAAGAGAAACAGAAAAGAGGAAGAAGAAAAGGAGCTACTGCTTAGAGGTGATGATGGTGATGATGATGATGATGAGGTGACTTCCTTGCAAAAGTCTCCAAGCAGAGCAGCTCCTATGCTGATAGATTTTTCCAGTACTGCACCAGGCACAAACTCCAGTGTCAACACTGGCAAAGTCTCCACCTCTGCCAGGAGGAACTACATGGATATCTCAAGCACTGCTGCGGCTGCAGTCAGGTTCAAGGTGACAAACACTCCTGCAGCAGCCATTGCAACTGGTTTCTTGCAATGTCTCATCAAAGCTGGCCATCTATCTGCTGATAAGGCATATCTAGCTGTTGACAGGATGAAGATGTGGAGGGGCAAGGAGTCTATAATAGGTGCCTTGGTGGAGGCCCTGGAGAAAAGGACAGAGGGAGTGGAAATCAAGGGAATTTTATTTGATGGAAAACAAGATAAGAAGACAAAGATCATGAGGTATAATGAAGAAACTGGCCGCTTCCATCCTGATATTACAACTGAAGAGAACTATAGTGTTACCTGGGAACCTGAGGGGAAGTACCTCTTCCATTGTACACGAGAAGAACCTGAAGGAAATAAGAAACCTGCACTGAAGATAGCTCAGGCTCTGTTTGAGTGAATTAGTGCTCATGGTGCTAAAGACACTATTGTGGTCCTTGGTGGTGACTCCACAAACACAGGACCTGATGGAGGAGCCACCACTCACTTGGAGAGACTGCTAGGTCACAAGTGTCACTGGCTGCTATGCCAGTTGCATATTAATGAACTCAGCCTCAGGCACATGATCATCAAGCTTGATGGTTCCTACACGCACAAGTCTGGGTTCAGTGGCCCAATAGGAAAACTTTTGGAGAAGATCAATGGCATACATGTCAACTTTAGCTTCAAAGCTCTACCAGGAGAAGATATAATTGAAATGCCAGAAGACATTGTACAGAGCTTTAGCACTGACCAGAAGAACTGCTACCTACTGATCAAAGCTCTCAAGACAGGAGATTTGAGCAAGGAAGTTGCTGGTCTGAAGTGTGGCCCACTGTATCAGTCACGCTGGCTGACTACAGGTGAGGCTCTGTTGATGCTGTGGATAAGGCAGTATGGTCTGAACGGGGAGGTGTTGAAGAAGCTGGAGGTGCTGCTGAAGTTCTGCCTGGACTTTTACTTCAAGATGTATTTTGAGATCAAGGTGAAGCACCAAATGAGGTATGGATCTGACCATATTGTGACCGCTCTGGGACTGCTGAGAAGCCAGACCTCTGAAGTCAGGAACATAATCACTCATGTGATAGTTCGTGGAGCATATCATGCTCACAGTGAGAACCTCATTGCCTCTCTCCTGTGCAGTGAGGATGAGGAGGAGAGGGCATGGGGGGTTTGAGATGTTCAAGAAGATCAGAGGTAAGTCTGAGTATGGAGACATGAGTCTGGGAACTCATAGAAACCCTAAACTGAATTTTGATGCCACTTTTCCAATTACTCTGATTAATTGGGATAAGGAGAAACTGTATGAGCCACTCTTCACTTGTAAGATGTCAAGAGAAGTTGAGGAGCTTCTCAGGTCTCCACTTGAATTTGAGAACTTCTCAGTTCACACTCAAAGCTGTGAAAGAGCAGTCCAGGAAGTTTCAGCTGCAGCTCATGCAGTGTATGGGCAAGAGAGAAGAAATGGTTTTGTTCGTGCTAGGATCGATCACAGAGAATTGTTGCCAGTTTCCAAGTCAAAGCAAGACATTATGAACATGTTTTAGATCTCTACAAGACCTGCTAGACAAATCAAGATGCTTTCAGAAGAAAAAATCTCAAAATATTCAGTTGACCAGCATATTATTACAAGATGGGGGTGGAGGAGACTTGTACAAATATTAAAGAAAAAACGCAATTGCAAAAATAAGGTTGAACGTCACAGCAGCTTGCGGAAAGGTGGGGGCAGCTGCCATCACACTCAGTGATGCCGAAAATAAAATAAATAGAAATTGGTGGAGGCGTTTCTAAAAAAAAAGAAAATGCAATACCAAGAAAGAAGAACAAAAAGATGCTGCCTGATGAAGAGAACAACCGCGAAATGTGGTGTATAGGAGACTAAAAATTAGACAATTCCTTAGTTTTGGGCCATTTTGGGTGATTTTGGTTATTTTAGGCGTTATGAAACACTTTGGCTGATCTTAAATGGATCCAAGCCTGCCCCTAGAAATGCTTAAGGGTGTATGTAAGCAATATGGAACATATGGAGGTCATTTCAGGCTATCAAGTCTTTGAAATTGGCCAAAAATCCCATTTTTCGACAAAAAAGTGCGATTTTGAACACTTAAATGCGATTTTTGGCAAATGTTGCAGAAGACGAACCCCTCTTAAAATTCAATTGTACATAGGAATACATACTGCCAATCTTGAAATTCCAAGTTTTTCAATATTCGACCTGAGCATGATACACCCTACTCTACAGCCGAAGAAAAAATTCACAAGTGTAAGGAGATAGAGAAATAGTGGTGTTAATTCTTGCAAAACAACGTCATGTACCTCTGAGCGTTACTGTGTCATCTGGGTTACTTGAGTTGACGTACTTGAAGTCTGAAATTACGAATGCCACAAGATATGTAGACATTTTGAGTGACCTTTCAAACTTATCAACCACCCAGCCATTTTGATTACTTCTGCAAAATCGAAATTATTAAAAAAAACATATTGGCTATCTGTAAACAAAAAGGAGGATATGCAGTACATGCATAGATGCAAGAATGGCAACAAAACACTTACCGGTAGGTATTTACCACTGTAGTTATGGAAGAACAAACTTTTCCAACTAAACTTTTGTGATGAACGACAATAATAATAATAATAATAATAATAGTAACCATATCATAAACGTAATGGAAAGCTCAGCTTCTGTGATAATACAGAGGCAATGTGAATTCAATTTGTTTTATGATAGGTACTTTTGACAAAATTTGAAATCATGGTTTGTGCTAATTATACTTACATCGGAGTTGTTTCAACTCTTGGCATATTTGAAATGGATGACATTCCTTCTTCTCTGATCAATTCGATGGAGAACTCCGCTTTCATAGCTGGCTCATCAAAGCAAGGGAAAGACATTCTAGCGTACGTCGGCTGAAAATGCGTCAGAGCCAACCACCTATAAATGATTTAAGATTATATCTGAGTTTTCTTTAATTAAAGATTCTTTAGAAAAACTCTAATAATTCTGTCAGAAAATGAAAAAATTTAACTAACCAAAAATGTTACCACATAATAAAAAATCATAAAGAAAAACAAACAAAAATAAGCAATAGAAAATTCAATGGTAAACAAAAAGGAAATCAGAGAAAAGGCTAATAAAAATTTAAGTAAACAGTCAACAATACATACGCAGACCCTTAATTAATATATCTAATTCACAGGTTATTTATTTACAGTAGAACAGCAATAGGAGGACATTGCAGACACCAATCGACTTCGGGGTGGATGTTAGGTAGGAGAGAGGGAGTGCTGAAACTCCCGTTTCTCCTCTCACTCTCCTCCTTAGCTGATCTATTTCCGTGTCTCGTCTACCCTGTAAGCAGTCAAGTATGCTCGCAATTACACGCTTCTCACTCTATTCCTGACTACACATACATACATCTTGTACACAACACAACCTTTTCAAAATTTATTTTAAACAAAAATGGCATCATTAAGCCTTGGAGACCTTGTTTTTGACTCTCTCCTTCTTCTGTGGAGGGGTCACTTTTGAGGGCCCTCGCCCTTAGCCCCCCCCCCTTCCTACATAAAAAAAAATTATCACATATATGATTTCATTCGATAGTGTATAAACAAACCTTTCAGTCAAAAGTTATTAATTGCAAGAAATAATGAGTATACCATTTAGTCTTCTACACTGTAAGCAGTAAAGTTCTCTTTGACATGGAAACTTTAAACCATTTTTTTTCCTATTACATGTCAAAATATGTTTAGTAAATATTCTTCTCAGAATTATTTTCCAAACTGGAGCCTGCATCGACACTAACCTGGAACTTATTCTTTCTCTTTTTTACCACATATACGAAATAAGCGTACCTAAAAGGGGAACCTACTGTATATGGTCACTGTTATAAGAAGCCTTTATTACGTGGAATGTTAGTTATAAAAAGACCATTTAGATACTTCACTCTGAACGCTTTAGGAACTTTCCTGTTTACAGTTTAAATGTGATAAACATACGTAAACTTACCCAAAGAAAAATAATCATGTTTAATAAAATCATACATATTGAATTAACTACTGAAATTAATTGGCAAATATTAGGATTCCGTCTAGTACTTATAAAGTTATGGAGAGGTTGTTAATGTGTTCATATACGATCAAGTGTACAAATTTTTTAAACTGACCGTTTGTTGTCTTTAGGATCCGTATATTGTGACCGATAAAACCCTTTATCGTTGTTGCTGAGGAAACCGACAAACTCTATTTGCATCACGTACTTCTGCCCGTCCTTCAGTGAATCCGACAAAGAGATATTGTAAAATTCTCTATCCTTGTCGTACGTTTGATTCGAAACTCGAAGATTTGTTTGGATGACGTCACTGAGACTGTAGATCTATTTTATGAAAGAACAAATTGATTAAATCGCTATTAAATAGTTCAGTAAATGCAGATATCACACACACACTTTAACTGCATTATATTAGAAGTATGGCATCTACTTTTAATGGTAATAATTATGAACTTTCCGAGATAATGTTTTTTTCCCACTGTTTTTATGACTAACCTTGAGTGTTTCATTCTTTGTGAGGATATCTCTTATGTGCAAAATAATGTCTGAAGTTGGTTGTACAACTTCGAATGTGATTTCGGTGTAGCCGTGAATGGAGAAGTTTCCGTTTACGAAGGGCTGAAGTCTGATGAGGTAATGAAGAGGATTGAGGGAAGTTGGAAGGCGAAAACTCGACTCGTCATCGGTTGTCGAAAGGCTCTGCAATATTTTTAGTTTCAAGAATTGGACGCCGAAAAGTAAAGCGATTTCACCTCGGAACTCATTAATTTTACATTATAAAACCACTCTGAATGTGTGTACAAAGTGACGGTATCCTCTCGTTAATGGAAACACAATTTATGGAAATAAATAAAAATAAATAAATAAATAAAATAAAAGAGTTATTGAAATCTATATCATGTTTGGAGACAATAAAAATCAAGTGATTCTGAAGAACTGAAGAAAATTTATTTTATGAATAAGATATAAATATAAATAAATAAATAATAAATAAATATATTCTGTAAAATGTTATATAATAATATTGTTTCCAGTCCACTGAATTTATTCTTACGACTCATTTCCCGTGGAAGAGGAAACTACTTAATTTATGGATGCACGCACGGGAGAATTATTGCGTTATTAACGCCACTGCGACCTTCTATTAAATATTCTTACCTAATCTCCATTCCAGTTTTTGAATGTCAAAAATGTCATATGTTAGCATTGAAACACAAACTTATTATTATATATATATATTATATATATATATACAGTGCCCGCGAAAAGTATCCGATCACTCAAGAAAATACAATATTTTCCCTTGATATTCAGAGACACGTAATTCACTTTCTATTTGTTCTAGCGACATCTGGTAACTTTGAGGTTGCTCGCTGATATGAGAGCTATCCAACGCATTCTCAAATTAGTGTTCTGGTAGCCTTCGTTGCGGGTGGCTGTGTCTCAAATTTGTCAGATTTCACTGTTTGTGTAAATTTCTTGATATTTTTTTTTTTTTTACAGAAAGTGGTGTAAATAAAATTTATATATAATGTGTGCTAAAAAACAACTTAAGAGTGATTGTCGATGTGTTATTGTTGCTTTGCATGCATGTGGGAAATCACAGAGACAGATAGCTAAGGAATTAAACATATCCCAAGTACCGTTAATTTATGGGTTTCACGGGCTAAGAACAATGGTGGCCTAACCACGCCAGTCCCTAAAAAACGATCTGGCAGACCGAGAAAACAAATTCGCGAACAGACAAACTTATGAAACGTTTAGTATTGAAAAACCCAACAATAACTGCGAAAGAAATAAAATTTAATATGAATAATTTGTTATCTGGTGTTTCTGAACGAACTATCCAGGAGCGGCTCCAAAAAGAACTCGGATTACCATCTCGCCATGCTGCTAAGAAACCGTTCATTAATGAAAAATGCGTAAAAAACGTGTCGCATTTTGTAAAAAATACATTCATTGGACTGTTGATGACTGGAAGAAGGTTTTATTTAGCGATGAGTCGACATTTTTGACATTCAGAAGTTGTCCAAAAAGGTTCGCCGGCCTATTGGCTCAAATAGGATGGACCCTAAATACACCCTAAAGACAATGAAACACCCTCCAAGTGTGATGGTTTGGGGTTGTTTCGGTTACTATGGGCGTGGAAACTTATATTTTCTTCCGAAGACACAACTATGAATGGTGCACGGTATTTAGCAATGCTACAGGATAAACTTCCAATGGCAATGGCAATCCAAAGGACAAAAACATACATGCATGATGGTGCACCATGTCACAGGGCCAAAATAGTGACAAAATGGATTACTGACAATAAATTTGATATTTTGGATTGGCCTGGTAATAGTCCAGATCTCAATCCGATAGAAAATCTGTGGCTAATAATAAAAAATAAGGTTGAATGCCACGACACTGGCTCAGTCGAAAAATTACAAGAGGCCATCAAAAAGGTATGGTGCAAGGAAATATCAGTGGAAGTTTGTCAAAACTTGATTAAATCCATGCCAAAACGTCTAGAACAAGTCATCCAAACCAAAGGACAGATGACAAAATACTAATATAAGGTTAGTATACATTTAAATTGTTTTTTATGTAAAAAATACAAATTTCAAGGGTGATCGGATACTTTTCGCGGGCACTGTATATATATATACACACACACATACTTAATTACTGTATGAGGGTTTGAACGTCTATTCAGGATCGACCTATTCAGCATCCAGCCTCATTTGCAAGATTTATATAACATATATGTATACAGTATGTATATGTATACAGTATATATATGTATATATAGTGAAATTTTTAAAGTTGTTGAGAGAGAAGCAATTTTCATAGCAATAATATTTTTAAAAAATTCTGTATAATACAAAAATTTTAGACCCATTTGAAGACCCCATTTTCCCTTCAGTAATACGGAGATCATTAACTACTGTATTTGCTTATAATACATCTAAAGGACAACGCCCTCAAAAAAGTTCCTAGGACATTGGAAGCTCTAACAGCAACGATTGAACATGACCTCCAAAACGCTGGAGGTCGTGATAAGAAATTTCGGTGCCAGGATTCGTTATGTAATTTCGCAGAGGAGACGACACTGAGAATGTTGTGTGTCTGAAAAGGCAAATTCTATTCTTCCGGAGTAATCTTGCCAAGTGTTAATGAAAGTAAATTAATTCATTGATTTCCAATTAATGTCTTCAACAATCTCTCTCTCTCTCTCTTCTCTCTCTCTCTCTCTCTCTTCTCTCTCTCTCTCTCTCTCTCTCTCTCTCTCTCTCTTCTCTCTCTTCTCTCTCTCTCTCTCACACACACCACACACATATATATATATATATAATATATACACAATGTAAAAAAATTGTTAGGAGGGAATAGAAAACGATTGCCAAATACTAATTAAGGAACGTTGTTAAAATTATTTGCAAAGTATATAAATGCACTTTCTGGAATGTTCCTTTCAGTATTTTACTCGAATTTTAGAACCTTCCCACTTAATAATATAATTATATCCATACAAATGGTTTAAATAAGGCACTGGCAGGCTACAATCATTTATGCAGTTTCACTCTGACATCTCAAGTTTTTACCCTTTACCCTTCGATCTACTATGTGTGTGTGTGTATATATATATATATATATATATATATATATATGAAAATTATTTCACGAAAGTGACACGTGAAAAATATTTATGATGAATAAAACCACGAAGGGAAAAGAAACTTTGTTTTTCTTTTCCCTTCGTGGTTTTATTCATCTTATATATATATATTATATATACAGGGTGGGCCGGAAGTCTGGATCCATAGGAAAATATTTATTTTAATACATAAATTACAACAAATGGTAAATACTTAAAATGAATATCAACTTTAACTCGTAAATGCGTATCCGTGATACTGTACAGTGGTTCGTACTCCAGTATAAACAACAAATTATAACAAATGCTCAAATTGGCAGCCTCTGACATCGAGACACTTAGGGATGGAATTTATGATTTTTAATAATTCTTCGAATTGACGTTCTCGAGATGCGTGTTTCATTTGATAATCTTCTCGTTGACTTTACTGGACTATTCGTTAAAGTTTCACATACCATTGCAGAGGTATTTTCATTAGTTGCAGTTTTTGGACGACTAGAACGCCGTCGATCATGTACACTTCCTGTTTCTTTGAAACTTTTAAACAACTTGCCAACAGTCGCATGTGCTACTGGATGCTTATCAGGATGATTTCTATTGAATTCGGTAGCAACTTCTCTGTGTGTAGCGCCCTGTCCTGCGTACATGAACACAAGTTCTACCCGGTCTTCTGTTGTTAGATTCGAAGCCATTTCTGGGCTGAAATAAAAAAAGTATTTGAGTATTTATACTGGAGTACGAACTACTGTACAGTATCACGGATACGCATTTACGAGTTAAAGTTGATATTCATTTTAAGTATTTACCATTTGTTGTAATTTATGTATTAAAATAAATATTTTCCTATGGATCCAGACTTTCGGCCCACCCTGTGTATTTATTTATTTATTTATTTATTTATTTATTTATTGGTTTAAATTGCTCTGACAAATGAATGACGCTGACGGTACCTGAACTAAAAAATTAACATTTCAACATGAGCTTAAATAATAATAATAATAATAATCAGTGAAGTAGGCCACATACGCTTTCGCCACAGCGCTTTGGCCAAACAAATGCACCTCATTGCGTTAACTAAGTGTCTTCACTTCGTTCGCATATGAGCGAAGTGAACTGCAGGTATTGACACGAGCTTATGTAAGGCCTATCTTAAATGGTCCAAAGAATAATAATGGATGGATATTTACAGCTAATATGACTATTCCAAGGGGAATATTACGAACCTTATAAGATAATGAAGATGCGATACTTGCCTCTGCTGTCGAATTCATTTCATTTTCAGAGGTGCTCCGCATTACAAGACTAAGAAAAATAGCCCAAATCCATAAGCGAAACTTGTATTTTACGCTCATTTTTTCGCTTTTTATTAGCACTAACTTTAATAATGAGCAACGTTTTTAGAGTGTATTCAGATCTGAAACTCGGAATAACTAATAATTGAATTCTTACTGAAATATTTTTATTTAGAAAAATATGTAAGAAATATTAGCAAAATATATATATATATATATATATATATATATATATATATAACAACTTAACTAATTAACTGCAGTAATTTAAATGTAGTGCCGTAATTTCTTTATAAAAAAACACTGTATACTGGAAGGATCTCAATTCTCGTTGTTCACCGAGTCAGTCCGTCCCTCATACTGGACTGTAATGAGTTTCTGGTTGAGAATATCAATGCATTCGCTGAAACACTATATTACAAGTGTCCCCAACCCCTCCCAAAAAAAATTTCTTAGTTTAAAAAATGTTTAAACCTAAAGAAAGGAATGTAGGCACAAAGACAAACGCAATACAATAAGTACGTAGAAACATTTTTTTTCTAACGCGCTATTTAACTTTAACCTTACACATACGTTTGACCTAATTTTTTGAAATAGCTCAGCTGGGATGTTGTTCATTACCTCATAGACTTTGGTCTTTAAATCTTCAAGTGTCTTAGGCTTAGTGGAATAGATCTTATCCTTTATGTAGTCCACAAAATAAAGTCAGGGGGTGTGAAGTCAGGTGAATATGGGGGCCAGTCCACTGGCTTATGAAGGGGGATTAGTCGCCCGGAAAAGTGCTTCCTCAAAAAGTTGCGAGTTTCACAAACAGTGTGTGGAGGTGCTCCATCGCGCTGAAACCACCATGAATCTGGATTACTATTTTTTTTTAATGTTTTTTATATAATTTCAGATGATTGTTTCATTTTATTAGGTGATTTTTCATTGGATTTGTTATGAAAGAGTGTTAGAAAGGTTTTTTGGTGGTGTTCAGTGGAGGTCCTGGAACTCATCCCTATTAAATACATGTAATAAATGGCTCTCTTTACGCGAAATCGCTTTATGTGAACTTTCTTTGGAACGCAACCCCCGCATAAAGCGAGGGCGACCTATCGGGAGTTTGTTGGGGTTGAGTTAAGGTTGGTCATGTTCCCTTTTCTCGTAAATGTTTAACGGAGGTGCTGGTCGGGTCTGGTATCAGAGCACTAAGAGTTTTAAAATACTTTTTAATTTTTTCAGTTTAACCACTTTTAATAATTAATGAAATAGGAATTCCCAGAAGTCCAAACCTCCTATTAGCTACGTTTTATTTGGGAAGCCCACTCTCTTTCCCCTTCTTTCTTTCTCTTGCTCTTTCCAATTTATTTTTTTCGTCAGTGTGAAGCGCGCTGGTTACATGGTGGGTTAGTCAGGATAACATAAAACTAGTAATGTTCCTTTTTTCCAATAAATACAGTACGAAGAACTGTCGGGTCTGGTCTCAGAACACTGACAGTTCTTAGATGAAACCCCATTGGTAGAGACGGGAAGCTTGATATAAACTCTCGGGAGTAAAAACTTCCGAATAGACGTATTCAGCAGCAATAGGTTTCAGTTAGGCGATCTTTCCCAGTTCTAAATTTCTTTTAACAATTTAGATTTTTATTCAGCATCAAACCAAATCATTTATTTTTGCAGTTAATTTCCTTCTTATTTCTTCTTTAAATGAGCATTCTGTAAATAATGGACCTCTTTTATAAATTCAAATAATTGTTAAAATTAATTACTGATGTAACGAAAAGAATTAAAGATTTAAGCATTAGTATTTTCCTTATAATCAAGCTCTGTGCACCGACTCTTTTGTTTAACGGAAACTCCAAAGTTTCTCATGTCTTCACCAGTTCAAGTATTTTCATGATTTGAATTTATAAGCTACGAACAAATCGTTATTGCTTATTAAAAATACTGAAATTAAAATTTAAATAAATAAAAGCTACATTATATAAGTATGATTGTCACCCACTTTATTATAATACTGCAAAACAAATTGTTTCGGAATTTCAATATTCACACGATAAGAAGAACACGTCACATTTGTAGCCCAGTTGCATCCAGATGATTGAGAAATGCCCTTACTCTTCCAAAAGAATGCAAAAGAAATGAAAAGGACACCAAACAGCAACACACAGGCTGGTTCCTACGTGTCTGTCTGTTTAAGAGGGAAGTTTAAAATATTTTTATGCGCAAACAAGTACTTCTAACTGGGGATTTAAAGTAAGATCAGTATCTAGTCTCTTTTTAAAGGACTCAACCGAATTACTTTGAACTATGCTGGCAGGCAATTGATTCCACAAATTAACTGTACGATTGAAGAAGAAATGCTTAGCTTCATTAGAATTAAAATGTTTACCCACTAATTTCAGACCATTGCCGCCAGTTCTATTTGCGTTTCAGAAGGTGAAATATTTTTCGGTGTCGACGTTGTCAAAACCTTTAAACATTTTAAACACCTAAATTAAATCTCCTGCAAATGGTACAACTAAAAGTAGACTCATAAATTTGACACAAACTCCAAGTAATTGATATAAATTTAACTGTAATAATGAAGAAACACCGAAAGTGATTACTATTCTGTACTATAATAAATACTCGCACCCGAGCATATTGGACAGTGGTTAAATAGCCTGTTTTCGCAGAGCAGTTCATTCGACTTCAGATTAAAGACGATAATTTTAAATAAAAAAAGATATAAATCTGAATAAATAACAAAAAATTAATCTTGAAACCTAAGGACACTTACATACCCTACTAACACAATTACACTACTAATTTCCTTTATGCGAATCTGCTAATGAATTTATAAATCAAAACCAGTTAAAATAAGGCTCATTTCATTGAAACTGTCTTGAAAAAAACATTATTTCCTCTGTTGATTCCCGTCCACTGTTAATAAAGATCTATTCTCCTGAGACAAAACTTAATCTCAAGAATAATAATAATGTTAGGTTTATTAGTTAGTCGATTTGTTGCTGAAAATTATCAGGCTTTTCAAAAGTCTTTAACCTTTGTCCTGGCGACAGCTTACGTATAAAGGATAAAACCAGGTCCGGCGCCAGCCTATTTGGCGCCCTTAGCAGGACTGCAGCTGGCGCCATCCGCCTCCCACTTCACGATTGGGTTTGCCCACAAAGTAATCAAGGTACCATATTGAAGAAACTACTTGCCTTACACTGATCTATTTTAATTTGCTAATGCATACATTTATTATAAAATTATAAAATCATTTCACAGTTCAAGAAAGTGTCATGACCAATCAAAACAGCGAGTAAAGCGAGGCATATGTAGTAACAAATCAGAACGCTCAAAAGTGCTAAAATATGCGTGCAAAAAGGACATATCTACTGTTTTTTCCAAGCAAGAAGGGCATATGTCACATAAAACCAGTTATTCGCTTATTGACGACTCCCGGAACTCATATTAAGCCGTAAATAAGCCGAGTCGCTTATTGACGACTCCCGTCTGTGCGCGCAACATTTTTAAATCGCTTATTTACGACTCCCGTCCCTAAAGGGTTAAAGGTCGTGATAGTGAAAGTTCTATAATGACCCAATAAGATGAATAACTTAATTATGTAAATATCAGTCAAGCTAAACTGGTGTACATACGTCGTACAACCTTTCATCATTTGTGAGGGGCTCTTCAACTCCCGACAGCCTTGGCTGTTCGGGAAACGGGTCGTGCTAGGGGGCGGTCAGAATAGGGAAGGCTCCCTCCGTGCAATGCTTTTTAATGCTAGGTCAATTAGGAACAAGTTTCGCGAGCTACGGGCGCTCTTAGCATCAGAATACCAGGATATCGTTGCTATCACCGAGTCCTGGATTCATACTGATCGTAGGGACTACGTTGGGGAGTTCGAAATTCCCGGGTATAGAATGTTTCGCAAAGACCGCACCGTGGGGAGGGGGGTGGGGTACTAATATACGTCAGAGACACGTTGAGTCCGGTTGACTGCCAGTTCCGGTCGGAACGGGAGCTGCTTGGCGTCGATCTGAATGTGGGAGGGACGAACTATAGGTTAATCTTGGTGTACAGACCTCCGCATCTCCTCCTCGAGGAGGATACAGCCCTGTACACCGAACTCAGTAGCCTGCTAGGGGATAGGGTGTGTGTAGTTTTAGGAGACTTTCAACTGTCGCGGCATAAAGTGGGAAAACAGGACTGCCGATGCTGAAGGGAGGAGGCTAGTTGACTTTGCTGATGAGAACTTCCTCACTCAGTGGGTCAACGAGCCTACACGAGGCGAAAGCGTTCTAGACTTAGTATTCACGACCGAAGACAACCTCGTCACTGGCCTCACGTTGACGAATCGTTGGGCGGGAGTGATCACGGTATATTAGGTTCCGTGGTGGCGTCCCTCGGGTGAAGCGTAGTAACTCGAGAGGCAGTAAGCTCGATCTCCGGCGGGCGAACTTTGTTAGCCTCAGGGATAGCGTAGCAGAGATGGGGTTAGAGGTTGGCGGCGATGTTGGGAGCGTGTGGAGTGCATCCGGGATGAGTTTATGGTGCTGCAGTCTGCTGCCATACCCTCAAAACTGGTCACCCTGCTTCAACGCAGACTAAGTGGTTCAATGTGGCATCGCTTCGGCTATCCGAAATAGGAAAGTAGGTATAGGAGGGCGAAGGCCAATCGTTCCCACGAGAACATGAAGCGTATGTCCGCCTGTGTAGGGAAGTGAAGGCGAAGGTTAGGCTAGCGAAACGTAACGAAGAACTACGGGTGGCAAGCCTCTGCAAGAGGAACCCTAAGGAGTTCTTCAGTTATGTTAATAGTAGAAAGCCTATTAGAAGCATGATAGGTCCTTTAAAGGACGGAAGCGGCGTTCTGCGGACCTCCAACGCGGACATCGCTAAGGTGCTTAATGAGTACTTTGGCGGGAGTGTTCACCAGGGAGGATACCCGCGTCATCCCCGAGCCAGCTGTGAGGCACGAAGGTGCTGACCTGGATAGTGTTAGATGTACTGCGACAGTCGTGCTCATAGAATAGGACAAA